>MU006093.1:957551-1335990 GCA_010093705.1 Patellaria atrata CBS 101060
TCCACGATCGAGACACCGCCTTTCCTTTTTCCCTTTTTCGAGCAGTTGGCGTCAGCAAGAATTATGTTGTGCATGACTCAATTTGATGTATCCACAATCCAGGCCGCTGGATATTTTATTTTCATGTCAAAGCATGGCATGGCGTTTCATCGAGGAGGGGCGTAATATGGGCATCCGGAGCATGTAAGCGATTGCAGGAAATTCTTTTCGTGATGGGACTTTTCTCGGGCTTTTGTCAACTCTTCTACTACACTGGTCGGCTGTGTCTGTTTTTCTTGATCTCATCTCTGTAACCCCCCACTGCTTAGGGTAATGCTTGCTATTTGGCTTCTGATCTGTTCAGGGATATGCCACTGATTTCGGGGTTGATTCCTGTTTCCTGCCCTACATCTTGTTCATATGATGAACCCCGTGCTCTCCGTTCATATACTTAGCTGAGGGCTGAGGGTTAGTCTACTAGAATACTATTGAAAATGTGGCACTGTTTCGGGCTTTTGCTGTGCTGACTAACACACCTTTTTAACTTTAAACATCAACAGCAGCGCAGGAACCAAAATATCCGGCAGTATTTACTTGTGCTAAAGGTTTGTAGAGTACGGTACAGCCCTGTAAAATCGCATGTTTCAACCACTTCTTCAGTAAGCTAGAAGGGTAAAGTTCTGTAACAATGGGGTTCGAGCATTCTATAATGGTAATGCCGGCGGCTACAGTGCTGGATCACTCGGACCTCGTGGTCCCTGATGATGGTACTAACTATAAGCTATCGGATGGGTCGATTTCCCATGTTATATGCTCTCCTCGCCTTCACGATAGGATAGGGACGTTGGACACTGCTACGACGAAGATGGGCATTCGACGGGATATCTCGCGCAACATAAGGTATGCGTTATTCGAAATATCAAGCCCCTGCTTCATGAAAGAGAGCCCGATAAATGGCCTCGTAAACACAGATGAAAACGGGGAACAACAATTCACAAATCAGCCAAGAACAGTAAGAGAACATAAATTCATTTGTTATTCTCAAAGACGTGTCTCCAAAATTATGGATTTGAGTCAGCAAAATTTGCGTTTGATGATCTATCTTCTAGTTCCAACGAGCGGTTCGGTAATATGATAATGGGTTTGCGGGTCCGGTATCATCCCTGTGTAGGCTCTTCCACGTCTGTTACTCTGAAGTTAGTTTTGCTGATAAAAGCGTGTCTCTTCCCGGTAGGATAGAGTTGGAAAATATTTGAAGATCAAGCGTATAGCAGCGCATCTGGAGTCACATACCTTTATACTTGAAAAGAATGTTCATGTTCCCACAGACAGACATCCATATGTTTATCTCCTTAATGCATTTTATCCCAAGCCGCTCCTTATGATTTATTGCAAGCCAGCACGGACCGGATCCCAATTCTGTCCCCAAAACTGCATAGAACTCATCCGAAGCTGCTGCGGTCTCTACGTTCGCTGCGCCGGCATGTTCGAGATAGATACCGGGCCAATCGGGGGCATCGTCCAGCCCCATCCCCCTATTCCTAAGTATTCGCTTGATGATCCTTTTCGTGCATTTATTCATGATCCCGTGCGTGAGGACATATTTCAGCTGGTTAAGTGGCATTCCCGCTTCCTTTGCTAACTGTTCGTACGTAGTGAACGTGATATCCGACCAATGATGCAGGAGCGGAGGGAGTGGAATAGTCACAGGTTGGGTCCCGGCTAGAACTACACTTTGAGGGCTTTTCAGATCCAGAGCGTAGATTGCACCTTGTCTAACGTTGTAAACGTTATAAAAATAACCCTCGGTGGCCTAGAAGTTTTGAAATTAGTGAAAAAACATGGACGGATTACAGCTCGAAGAGCCAATGGAATGTCAACATACATGATATTTCTGATTATCGTGCTCTGTGGTACGATTGTGTTCCCAGACCATTGCTCTGTTGTATTGCGTTGTAGGATCATCTCTGGGATCCTCCGTGCTCAGTCCTAACGAACTTACAGCACGCTCGATCCCCTTATCCTTGAATTGATCTTCGGGGTCATGAATAAACCCTTCGTAATTCACCGAATTGTAGCCCCATTTTTCAATGTCCGAGTATGCGAAGTAAACTTGGGGGGATAAACCGCAACCGGAGTGGCTCTGATATGCATCCCCTAGTTGTTTCATAGTATATGCCATCCCATGATGGAGGGAACGCCCCTTCTCAATAGCAAAAGTCCACTCTGGTTCTTCGGATGGCTCATTTGGATCGATTAAATATTTGTTGAAATTTACTCTGCGAACATCAGAGCCAGTTGATGCAGAGCTTTGCCCTCCTGAAGATTCGCTGTCAGACTGCGGGTTGGTTATACGAGAAGAAGTGGTAAATGGGCCCAGGTTGTGCGGCATCGTTCGACAGGATTTGAATGTCAAGTAATCGTAAGCTTGAGGAAATTTTACAATATAGTGGTGCAATGGGAAGTCTGCTGAATGATAGTTAAATTCCCCATTGACTGTAAGAAGCCCTGTGCTACGAGTATAGGGGATAGGGAAGCTTAGAATGTTTGTATGGAAGTGGGAGATGAAGGCCTTTTCGCTGAACGTACATATTTGAAGTAACGACAGGTCTGGTTAAGAAGTCTTATGTGGTTAGACTATACAAAATGCTAGTAATCGAATAAAGGATTGAGATCGAAAACCGGTCAGTAGTGAGCGGTTAGTACAAAATTGATGCTGTCTGTGATGATAACAAAAGATAAATCGAAACTCTTTCACCACGCCAGCGTGGAAACTGTATTCAGAGGGTTTCAGTAGGGAAGGAGAGTCTGAGGAGCAAGCGACAAGATGTATACATAAAAGTGAGTCAATAACGATTAAGTTGATAAGGTTGCTGAAAAGGAAACAGCATCCTGCACGTTGTAAACACCCGCAGATACTAATTGGGGGAGACATAGTAACTCAAGGTTTGAGAATCTCAGATTAGAGATGTTGTAGTTTCAAGTTGAACTGGAACTTGAGTTTGGAAAGATATATAGGAAATGCAGTATCATGAATAACAGTAATAGAAAAAGTACAAGTCAAGCTCATATATATGTAATAGATATCTGTAATAGATAAATCTCGCAGGATGGTTCGCAAGATATGTAAAAGATAAGATACGAGGACTTAAGATTAGTGCTAAGGGATCAATAAGTGATATGAGCATTTGCTTCAGCAACATGATTAGTTCTACGCTGAGGCTTCGAGTCTCTATGCCCTAGCACTATGCTAGCTCTCATCTTAGGAGTCTGTTAGAGGTTTTAATAGAACGCTCAAGAATCGACTGCAATAAGGAACGATTTAGAACGGCCGAAATAGCTTCGGAGAAGACATGAAGTTGGAAAGTAGACTGGACGGAAGTAAGCTTTTCCCATCCGAGACAGGCGCCATTGTGCAAGGTTGGTGCCTCAGGCGAGAAGCTTAATTTTACGCTGAACAACGATACAGCGCCTTGGTCTTTCAGTTCTCCCAAAACATCAGGAGTGACTCGAAGAAAAATTTGGCCTCTCAGGTCGGAGACCTTAATGTCTGCATCATTTGTTGGGGCGCTGTAAAGGCTACGCATTTTTCAAATCGTTGGATCAATAGAACTAAGATCATTCCATTGAACCATTGCACAAGTTTCACTGCAATAATTTAAAGATAATCTGAAGATCCATAAGTCTATAATACAGCTGCCTATCGTGCACTGCACCTTCCTAAGCATAAAAACTATAACCCCCCAAAAAACGTACCCAGATCTGAGCCGTGATTTCCTTCCAAATGAATATAGAAGAAAGGAAAAGAAAAACATGAAGATATACACCAACACTCGTAATGCAATCATGCGAAACCCGCTCGAAATTTCTGTACAGAACAGCATCCACATACAACGTGTGCCACTTAATCCCCAAAACCAGCATTCATAACTACCTAATGAGTGTGTGGTCTCAAGAGCCATCCCCTCCTCTTTAAGTGGAGGGCCCGGTGAGCGAATCTCTTGACAATCTGACCGTTAGAGCATTGCGTGCCCTCGGCGACAGCCTGCCAGATAACCCTACCATGGTTGCAAAGACCGAATTGAGACGTACCATTGCACATTAAGGCGCCGTCCTCAGAGCAGGTTGTTCCTCCACTAGTTGAAGGTGTAGTAGCGGAAGGTGCCAGCACAATGGAAGAGCCAGGCGCAGTACCAGTTCCGATTGGAGCAGCACTTGTTGGTACCGCAGTGACCGTGATAAGTGTAGTCTCAATAGAAGTGGATGCACCTTCAGAGGATGGGACCGCACTAGAAGCACCTGGTGCAAGGATACCGCCAGTGTTAGTTGGTGCAGGTGCTACAGATACAGATGCAGGTGCTGATGAAGATGCTAGTATTGAGGTTGCTGATGGAGATGGCGAAGGTGCTACGGTTTCGGAATCCGAGTCAGGAGGAGGTGCATCTCCAACGGACGAGGAGCCACAATTGCCCTTAGGGGCCACAGTCTCACCGTCAGTCCTAACATCTTGACCCGGATTTGGAAATTTGACATCTGCGCTATCCACAGTGCTGCATCCGGTCCCTATGTCGGCTATGAACATGTCGGGTAGTTGGTCGAAGCGGGAGGTATCAGATGCCCCACCGGTAACTGAAATTGGTGCACAATTCATGTACATCTCTCGTCTTCCACTAAGACGTGCGAACCAAGTCCAGGCAAATGTAGCATTCCCTTCAGGGATGCTATCAGGAAGAGTGTAGGTATAGGTGTTTGGTCCGTTTACGCCCGGACAGCCGCCCTCAATGCTTTTAATGACTTTGAATTTGGAATTCTTCGTTGGTGGTACATCAGTTGTGACACTGAGCTGACAGCTTCCACCTCCATGAACAGCTGTGCCCGAGAAGGCCAGTTGTTGCTCTTGACCCACCGGAATGACGTTGAAGTCAGATATTTCGAACCCAAGATTAGTCTTGCAGGGGTAGTTGGAACCAGATTGGTCTAATGGACCATTGTCCTGCATTCCTTTATCTGCGGAGTATGGAACAGGTTTCGCTAGAAGCATATGTGCGGTAGCAGAAGATGTGAACGAGAGGACCGTTAAAGCTTGGAGGGGATATAGTTGAACCATGGTGATATACAGTCAGGGAACTGATATTGTCGAAATGAGTGTGGCTGTAAAGAATAGAGACTAGACCAGCTAGTAATTGGAATGAAACAAAAAGAATAGAATGAACAGAAGGTGCAACTGCACTGAAAGGACTGTCTGAATTCAGAGACTGTGATCTGTGGGGAATAAAAGTGAGTATGCTGAAGTCTGGAGCGCGTCTATATATTCTGCCGACATGATGATGATCGCCATAAAAGACAGGAAACCCTTGAATACTTACCCCATAATTTTCGTTTTGTTTCTTGGAACTACGCATAAAGTTCTTCAATCTAATTCGTGTTGTTCTAACGAGTTAGCAAGGCGAAACAGTGGAGCCTCAACTCTTCCAGTGTAACCGCCAGACAAGAGTGTCTCCCTTAAACCAAGTGATGCAAATACATTAAACGCGTCTTGATTTTTGCACACGCGTACGTATCGAAATCATTGTTGAAAGTAGGAGGAAGTCGTCTGAATGGTGCGCACAAATGGTGTTTCAAACGAAGGTTTAGGCGGGGCAAAACAGCCTATCGCAGGTCTGACTCCAGCCAGCGGGAAAGTCCGAATGTTTCGAAAACGTCCACCTTTTACACTTGATCCTAGATACGTACTATTATTGGTCGTTCAGACTTCAGAAATGCTTCTTGCCGTGTTTGACCGACGCTGCTTGGTCTGGATAGCGGAGGTTTATAGATACTTTGTAGAATGGACAGGTTCTTTCGTTAGGATTGGGGAGGTGGTTGCGTGCGTGTGCTTACTCTGCACTGTTTTACTCCGTATGAAAGCGGCAATAGTGATGACTATCCGGCGGGTTGAGAGTGATCAATATGCGGCATGTTGGATCATGCAATCGAGGACTTTGTTGTTTTTAAAAATCGATGATTCGGGTTCAGGGTGAGCCCTTTGGATAGAAGTACTCCCGTATTCTGGACTGCCTACCACTAAACCCGGCAGAAAACAGGGCCCCTGAAGTCCAGAATGCCCAGTTCCGGCGCCTTGTCTACCACCACCTCTGAGAACCATTTGCAGTACAGGTAATAACGCATAACACATACGCGCTCTCTTTAAATTATTGAACCGAACACATGATCTCACATTAGGAAGACGTGTTTGTCAAACAGTGGAACGCTACTCAAGAAGGGTTCCCTTTCAGGAAAGTTAGTCCGTTTTACCTTCATGCAAAACTCCACGCCCAACTTAACCCACCATGTTAGATAACATTTCTAGTAGTCAAGGTGCTTACCACGTTGAATGTCATACGGCTCTCAATCGTGTTTCGAGAATACACATCTATGAGTTCGAGAAGCTACCTGGCGTGACGTATTCCAGTAGAAGAGAACTGAACACATTCATTTACAGTAGTTTCCAAGAACAGAATATTAAAATCAGTTCATCAATTCATTTGCTTCCTAAGGCTTCTCGATTCGATCAAGACCACCACAAGAACTAACGGACTACCATCTCAGAACCTTCCGCGATGTAGGAATTTATTAGGCATATCAATCCACTTACTCCTCAAATACTCGCATACGTTTTTACCCAAGGTGTCGTAAGTGCTGGTGGAATTGAATCCTCTGTCCAGGTGATCTCTCAGTAGGAAATGTACTGCTCTGATACCTGGGATTTCAAATCGCTCAATCCTTCCCCCTTTGTATTCTTCGTCCAGCAAATATTTGATCTTGTCAATAGTAAGTATGGAACGAAGCCAGTCCCATTCGTCGTCGTGTCGAACGTAGAATCCTACGTTAGCATCTGAGGCCTTATCTCCAGAACGGCCGCCAACTATCCAGCCCATTGGACCTCTAGTGGTGGGTCCATAATTCTTTAGATCAACTGGGTCTCTAGTCTCATAGCTCGGCTGGTCTCTGGGATATTCCTTTGTGACAGCGCAAACTGGTATGTTAATCGTCTTCTCTAACCAAGGAAGAATAACTCTATGGATCACCTCGGACTGTGGCAAGAGGGTGACATAGTATTCGTAATAAATCTTCCCTTCCGACTGTCTCTGATCGTTCCCTAGTGTCCATCCAGGACAGCCTTGGAGGCCATTGTCCATACACCACCGATTGAATCCGGGTACGTCTAGAGTTGCTTTGGACACTAATTTCTTGTTCTTGGTTTGGACAAATATTCGGAAATCTACAGTTGCGACATCCTGGTTCCGTGGGTTGTCTGGACAGTATCCGTTGAGACTGAATTTAAAGCAGGACAACTCCTTCGCTGCGTCCCCTGCGGAGTATCGGATTTGCCGTTCCACCCATTCAGCCTTTGCTTCTAGATCAATGCCACAGAGATACACGTGGAACTCCGCTTGATATCCACCAACTGCCGTTAATCCCACCTTGGTCGTGGATGGTGGAGGAAGGCCGCGAACTCCAGTAACGCGAACACGATCTTTTCCTTCCTCTTTCATTAAAACCCCTTCGATGTTTGCCGTAACATCAGATCCATAGTATAAAGGTCCTTGAATCTCGTACAATAATTGTGAAGCCACTGTACCGACGGAGACCTTTGATTTGTTAATGGCAAGAAAAGGGTGAAGAAGTTCAATCAACCGACTCACCTCTCCTCCTGTATTTGGCTCCTTTTCAATGACGCATGACCCATCAGCCTCGATGGAGGCAATCGGAAATCCCAAGTTCTCACATCTCTCCATCAGTCTCTTGAAACCTGAGAAGTAACCGCCACACACATATGCAGCGCATTCAATTAAATGACCACAAATCAAAGACCCAGCAATCTCATCAAAATGTTTGTTACGATCCCACCCGTGCCACCACATTGCGACACCCACTGTTGTGGCTGCATCTGCGACTCGACCTAGAATAGGAAACAGTTAGGATTAAAGTGATTCGGTAATACTGTACATTCTCACCGCAAATGACTATATCCGCTCCATTGTTCAAAGCTTCTGCTACACCTGCTCCACCGAGATAGCACCTTCGACCGTGGTCAGCATTGTTTCATACAAAAACAGATTTCATCCATACATACTGGGCGTATATTGGAGTGTAGCCCCAATCCTTAAGGTCCAAGCCCGTCATCAAGCTTGGGAAGCGTTCCCCTTTCTTAATAAGCTTATTAACGGCATCTGTAACCTCGTCTCCTTCGAGATAGGCAACTTTAAGATCCAGTCCTTGTTTCTTCACCTCCTCTGTGACAAGGGTCGCGAGGAGTACAGTATCGCAAGCTCCTGCATTGACTGCTACCTTGATTCCCTTACCTGCGATATCTGCCAGAGCGGGTGATAGGTTATCCATAAATGTAGGATCGAAAAGGCCTACGCGCTCTTCCATCAACTTCCCCTCTGCTCTGAGCGTCTCATTGTTGACCTTCTCCGCACCGTGCAGAGTCATCGTGCACTCTGATAACCAGTCACCAATAAGTGCGTCGATATCAAGCTTAGCCAGGGATGATATCGCACGCTGCCGATCAGAGAATCCACCAGATGCACCCGCAATACGTACCGCCCTCTTAGAAGCTCCGTTGGTATGGCCGTTAGCTCCATTGATGGTAGCCATTTTGGTAGAACCCTGAAATGGTCCAAATCTTTAAGATAAGAGGAACCAAATATGATCTATAATTTCAGAATCTTGAGAATAAAGACTACGCGATGATTTTAATTTTTGAATAGTAGGCCCACCTAAATACTTAAATAATTACGGTACTAATTCACTCAGGGACATTAAGGGATCGCTCGGCTGATAGATAGGACAGGACTCCAACCCTTTGATTGTCCATATGACCAGAAATACCTCGTTAGATATAGCATGGCCATATGCACAAAGATATTTACAGGGTAACATCGGATGATTGACAGCTAAAAGTTACAGAGCTGAGGAGAAGAGCAGCGCTATTGAATGAGGTGTCGTCCGGATATAGAAATCCTCCAGATCAGCCACAAGAGTAAAGCCACAGGGTTCCGACACTCCGCGATCAGACCCACCCCCATCTCACTAACGTTCCCCAGACACCATCATTGACAACACTTCGTGTTCCTATGACTTCTAAAGTGCTACCAAATACGATCTGTGCTGGGACCGTCTGCAGTCTAGGGAATTTCCTATGGAAAGATATCGGCTATCAGAATGGGGATGAAGCGGTCCGCTTTCATCATCACCCGTAATGATGAGCTTTTAAAAGCATACTGTACGCATAGCTAACCGGACGAAATTGCTTGTTACTACCGATTTCCTTACTTTCACGACGATTGAAACATCCAGATCTCAAGGAAGAATATAAGGATTCCACAGACCACCAACCAATTCGAACACTACAGCATCTTGGACCATGTCATCCGACTCTCTTGTAGACAAGGTGGTTGTGATAACCGGTGCAGCTTCTGGTATGGGACTAGAAACATCGAAACTTCTTGCTTCCAAAGGTGTCAAAGTATCTATGGCTGATATCCAAGAGGGACCATTGAACGAAGCTGCGGCAGCGATTAGAAAGGAGGGAGGCAAAGTCATAGCTACCGTTGTAGACGTTAGAGACCGCAACCAGTGTGAAGAGTGGATTTCCACGACCGTGGAGAAGTTTGGCAAGCTAGATGGAGCGGCAAACCTCGCTGGAGTCATCGGAAAGAACATCAACGTTAAGTATATACAAGATATAGACGATGATGACTGGGACTTCCTTTTTGCCGTCAACACCAAGGGCGTAATGAACTGTCTCCGTGCTCAGATCCCCCACTTCAACGATAATGGCTCCATCGTCAATGCAGCTAGCGTAGCTGGTCTCATCGGGTTCCCGCGAAATTCGGCTTATGTAGCTTCCAAACATGCAGTAGTCGGTCTCACGAAGGCTGCTGCGAAAGAACTTGGCCCTCGACAGATTCGCGTAAACTGCTTCGCCCCGTAAGTCAACCACTTGCCCACTCCACAATTTCTTATGGCTTACGACTTATGCTAGTGGTCCCATTGAAACACCAATGTTTCGTCAATCAGCCTCGATTCGAGGCAACGAAATGAGTCTAGACCATATTGCACTAAGGAGAAAGGGGAGACCCATTGAGGTTGCGTATCTCATCGAGTGGTTACTATCTCCTGGCTCGTCTTTCATCACAGGGACCGTTCAGACTATTGATGGTGGTTGGGTATGTTGATATGGTTACAGGACTGACTGATGTATGATCTCACACATATCCCAATTCAATATCAGTCTCTGAACTGGCTTTTTTTAAGGTGCTACAACTCTAAAGTAGTCTATCTTCTACACTAGAAGGATTATGTTATTCTTTTCTGCATGTGCACAGAGAACCGCGATATATGTGATCGTCACTTCTTTCTACCCCTAATCTTAATCGTCTATCATCGAGCAGTTGGCAAGCGTGAGGAACCTATCCCATATTACCATTACCTCTCAATGCCACAATATACTTCAATCATGTTAGTATATGTTATCGAAGAGCGTTTAAAGACATTCCTTCTCTCAAGGTTCCATTACAGGCTATTAGAGATGTTTATGTGTGATATCGTTCATCAATTGTGGTTATATGGAGTTTTGTTTGCTACCAATCATCCATCTTCTCATATCCATCCTTCCTCTCCTCCACAGTCCATTTTTCTAATACTTAAAGTCTCTTACATGCTCCCTAACCATCTTCCCCTCATCAATAACAATATATTCCACCCCAATAGTAACCCTAATAGTATCCATATCAATAAGCTTAAGTTCATCCGGCCGTATCTTATCCTGATACTCCTGGTCCAAAAATGCAGACTCAAAGTCCTCATACTTCTGCACATAGAAATCAGCCGCACCGTCGAATTCCAACGCCTCTCGACCGGTTGCATCGAGCATCTTTTTACCGAGAGCTTTATGTTCGGAGGTAGTATGATACTACGTTTGGTGAACGTGAGATCGTGGGGATCAGTCGGTGGGGCGACGTACCTGCGTGTACTTAATGATGCCGCATCTTCTCAGCCATTCTGTTGCTAGAGGACCGTGCTCGTGTGCCCAGTAACGGTTGAACTCTTCTTCTGATAGACCTTCTCTGCGGTTCACGAAGACTTGAACGCGGATGTATTGCTCTGTCGACATGATGAAGTTCTCTTGTGAAAGTTTTAGGTGAAATCAGTCTGGGTAGGGTGGTGCTTGTTCAAAGGGTAGCTTGCTTTGGTAGATTCGCTGTGTTGAAATCGATGTTCAATATCTTCAACTGTGCGTAACAATTCAAACCTTCCTATAATCTCTCCAAGGCGCAGGCAACTCGGAGGAAATGTCGGGATCTGGGGTAAGTATAGGCATCTCAGAACTCTCTTTGTAATGGTGTTTGTACGAGAGTTTCTTAGCCTGCGAAATACTGATATATCTAGCCTTGGTAAGCGGAGAATGTCTTCCAATACGTAGTTATAAAAAAACCGAGGGGATACCGTGCTTATAGGACAGCTCAAGCAACATGTGGTAGACCGTGTATCTCTCCCTCTACGCTAAGGCCCTCGTATCCTTACGTCTAACTTCCCCACATTAACACTCCGGATACTAACTGCAGATCGAAAAGATAGTTTGCCCTAGGGAATTAGCTGCATCGACTAGACTCGGAAACAAGCTCATTGCAAGCTCATTGCAAGCTCCTTGAAGCCGATGATCAGTACACCACGCGCATAGTTTGAGCGTTTGGGCATGTAGTGTTATTATTTCATTCAAGAAAGTCTACGTTCTGTAGTCTACGGTTCGGCCCAAGGGTACTACAAAATCGCCCTCTGTAATTGTCAAGCGAGCTGGCGAGCTGGAAGGGAGTTGGATAGGAATCAGTTTCCTCTTGTACTCTCCAAGGTCATGGTATCTATCTAGTGAATGTTCCCTTCCAGTGAGCCCAACATGACAAGATACTAAGGATATGAACTTGTGGTTTCCTTCACCTAATGAGATTTTAGCGTTTGGATTCCCGATGCATGATGTCTCTCGCCCCTCTCGCTCCAAGTCCAAATTGAACATCCCTAGTAAGAGGAAAGCAATGACTGCATGGACTTTAGGAAGCACAGGGAATTATGTTAGAAATTGTATACAGGTATGAGTCCAAAGGCCAGAACCTGCGTCTGGCTTGATAGAATTTGAGAATCACACATCTTGTAGACGGTTTAAGAAATGGCTCCGATGCCAGTGCTTCGACGGGTTTTGAAGTTGGTGAGCACTGAGACTACTATCAAAAGATGATTTGGAAAACAAGCTCGACAAAATAAACATTATATCTTGACCTATTGGTGTTATGTCGAAGCGCCACCCAAATAAATTAAGGGTCGGAGTTAGCGCTCCAGATAGCAGAAACAACTGCGGAGAAAGACAGAGACATAGTATGGAGTTCCCTGTTATGTACCTGCGCGAAAACAGAATGCACCTAGAAATTAAAGCATAAAGTAGAGCTCTAGTTGCTTACTTGGTGACATATTTTCCCATCGAGAAGGAATAACCTTGCTATCAGTTTATATTTTTCGAAAAAGAGTAACAGAGCATTCAGAGAAAGTAATTCAAGATCAGAACGGCGAGATCTTTCGCTACCAAAAGTACTGGAACAAACAAACCATCTGGACAAATGTTAGCCACCAAATCCGCAAAACGGTGCTTCGTAGTGGCTGTTTAAGTATAGGAAATCATCAAGCTCTGGAACAGTTGCGAACCTGAAGACCGGGCCATGTGTCACATAGGACAGATCCACAGAATCAGGGGGATGCATATTCTGAGGGAGTTAGTAAGAGGCACCAGAGTTACACTGCGGTCAATCTGCATAACGGAACAACTTGGGTGTGATCTCAACGTCAATGATTGTAGTCCGCTGCTGCTCCAGTGGCTTATTGATACTAGTATCCTGATCTAGACAGTTGTGCGTTGTGGAAGTGCGAGTACGACTCTTGATCATTACGGTATGACCATGACGGCCTCTTAAACCGAGGACAAGTCTTAGCCACAGTATCTCGAAAGTGAAATCATAACAGAAGGATTATTGTAGTGGGAGCATATGTTTGCCGATTATGGTGCCTCTTCTTTTCCCTCTGTAGTAAATATTCCGTGGATCCTCGCAGTAGCTCCGAGACATGCACATTGCATGCCGTACGACGTAGAGATCTTCCTGGAGTCGTCCTCAATTTCCATGAACCAAATCGCATCATGTTCCAAATGTAAGGACACGACCTTGAGACCTTCAAAGCTCGGGCACCTAAGAGCGATGACTGGTCGTGCTGGTCAATAGACGCCCTGATATCATGCTCACGTGAATGATTCTAGAAGCCGATAGATAGTAACAGTCAATCCATTTTCCTGATTGTAACCATCACTCTACAGTGAAGGAAGGAGGTTATGGTGATTAAATATAGACATGTGTGGATTTGATAATGCGAAACCTTAATGAAAGACAATGACACAAAGCCACATAGCTACCATGAATGGAATTCTATGCAGGAATTTGATGAAGTGGATGGTCTGCTGACAAAGAGCCTTTGTTTCTTCGTTAGGCTTTGAAGCACACGGGAGCTTACATGTACAAAATTAATGGAGTCCTGTGAATGTTGTATCCTGAAACGCAAGCTGTAAGCTCACATGAACGCGCATATCCTGCAAATTTAATTAGTCAAGTGATTTATGTCGAGGACCTGCCCTGTGCTAGCCACAGCCATTTAAGCTACTTTTCTCTTGCTCCGCTGCTTCTTCTTTCTCCTCACTCTTTACACACCACACTCCTTTGATATCGAGTCCACGTCTTTCGCTCCGCTGCAACTTAATTCCAAAACAGCTCACACACTCTTTTCCATACACCCGCGCTCATTTTGTCCCACGGCGTACGCTTAGATCGTACGACCTACTCTCTCTTTAAACCTTCCTAGAAGGACTCACGCGTAAGTTCCCCAAAATCAGGATCGCAATGCGCATAGACCAACCACTCGATATTGACGTCCTTTAAATCTTGTATTATTTCCTCACCCCAACGTCCCTAGTCTAGGCATCGCGCATCTTACTAGTCCTTCGATTCATTCTTTTAACCTATACACTAGCTCTTTCAACGAAAGGAATCGCATAGACCGACTTATCGAAATCCTCGGTAATCTCCCAAAATGCGTTCCGCAACTGTTCTTGCGATCCTGCTCGCTGTCGGGGCCATCGCCGTTCCTCTCGTAGAGCGCGCCTATCTTACTCAATACGAATATGTCACGGTCACGAAAGTTGTAACTGCTGGGGTTGAGCCAACTGAAGTTCCTTCTAATCCCTATGGTGGTGTCGACAACCTCATCGGAGGTGTCAACCCTCGTCCTCGACCTTCATCCAGCCGTCGTGTTCAAACTCCACATGCGCAGCCAACCACTTCGAGCTACACTCCTGCTCTACCCTCGAGCACACCACCCAGTGCCATTTCCAACTCTCCATCCTCTGGAGGTACTACTGGGTCCGTATCTTATCCAACCGGTAACGACTATAAGAGCAAATGTCTCCGTCATCACAACGTCCATCGCACCAATCACTCTGCTCCAGCTTTGCAATGGGATGATCGTCTTGCTTCAATCGCTAATCAGCAAGCGTCCAAGTGCGTTTATAAACATGAAACTGAGACAGGTGGAGGCGGTTACGGTCAAAACATGGCAGCTGGCGTGGAAGATGCTGATGTTGGTATCATCATTTCGGACCTGTTCTATAACGGTGAAATCGGCAAGTTCGGCGACTCCTATGGTCAAGCCAATCCCAGTGGTGACTTTCATGGTTGGGGCCATTTCACCCAGATCGTCTGGAAGGAGACCTCCAAGTTCGGATGCGCTACGGTTAAGTGTTCCAAGATCATAGACGGTGAATCAGGCCAACCTTTCACCAACGTTTCTCCATGGTTAACGTTCTGTAACTATGAGACACCTGGTTAGTGATTACCCTTCCTTGAGTTGTGCCTATTTGCTGACACTATGTATAGGAAACTGGGGCGGTCAGTACGCAGAGAACGTCTTGCGACCATTGGGCCATCCGACCGTTAAGGGTGATTGGTCTGGTAGGTAAAACGGTGTTCTCATCGACCACGCTCAAATCATATCGATCGGTGCGTCTTTCAAGGACTCCAGCGATATTCGATGAGGAGATTATCTTAGAACTTGATCACATCATTCATGGCGCTCATTCCCAGCCCAGCTCTCTTCTTATTGTGCGATGTCAGGCTTTGGACCTACGATGAGTTCCGGCAGCAACAGTGTTCTCTATTCTGTGTTTATAGTTTCTCTCAAAGCTCTTAAGTCCAGATAAGGGTGCAATTGGACAAAATACAATTTTCTTCTAAATGAAACACAATTGATTCGTTGACAAGATGTTTTACTGTGCAAAATGAATAAAGAAAGTACTACATTCTAATAACTGCGAGGTATTAGTAACAGTGAGATGTTGTCGACTAACTGGCTACAAGGTCTTGAATTACGAATAACATATCTGTCTAGCATAGAATGAAGAAAGGGTAGAAGAGATGATGAGGTGGAGTCGTGTAACGACTGCAGCGGGTCTGGATAAAGTTTGATCTCCTAACCATCTAACCGAACTTTAGCGTTGAATTTCTGGTCTCTCACGTGGGAACAAACAGCTCTGGTTCTACGTAACTCAAAGGAAGACTCACTCGAAAATACTAAACTACGAGTAGACTCTACAAAGAACGGCCAAGAGAAATGATATGCTTTCAATCAAGTGTTGAAACTTGATCAGACAAGTAGGAAGATTATTTTCAGACTGTCACGTGAAGTTAGTGGGAAGCTGACATAATCAAAACTCCGAAAATTCCCCTTTACGGAATGTTCTCTTGCTACACGAGTCTATGATTACCATACTTAGATGAGTCGCGCCGGATACTTAGATCAATTTGAATGGCAAACCCTAGGCCCAAGACACCTAATATCACTTTCTATCTTACAATCAGTTCCTCAGTCTCCCCGGGGGAATACGAGCAGTGCTAGACAAAGTTATGGAGACCCATATTCGCTTATAGCATGCTGTACCGTATGTTTCGGAAAGCCTTGACACTTCTTTGTACCAGTGTCCTCACTATTTGTGCCTCATGATGCTGCAACTGTAACGTAAATAATGCTAACGTAAGAGTATTTTCCCCGTTCTAAACCAATCATGTGTAATATACCCCACCTTCCGTGTTAAGGTTGGCCGAGAGCGTTACCGATACCAAAGTTCGGATCTAACATCCAGCGTCATTTTGCTTAGTGCCTACTATCATAGAAACATCATATTTGTCATTCCCAATTCGTTCGATCATGACTATTTCTTCCATACAATATTGCCCCTGTAATCCATTATCACCTCTTCTCAAGGCGTTGGGTTTCTCCGATAGACCGTCACTTATTTGATGTATTTCTCCCGCCTTCCAGTTCGCCCTCTTAAAGTTCCCCGCTCATTGCCTCTCTCTAGTCTTCAGCACACATTCCGAGCTTCACGATATACCTCGGTGGCGCCCTCTTTGTCGAGACGAGTTGCCCTAGTTAGGGCGCGCAAAGAGTTCCTCAGAATGGAAACGCAAGCCTTCTCGACGAGCGCTACGAGCGCGCAGGACGACTTGAAGCTCACCAATAGACTCTCTGAGAGTAGAAGTCCGTACGTAAGTACTAAGACCATTTACTTTTGGAACTAAGCTTATATATATTTCGCAAAAGGTACGACAACACATGAACAACCCTGTAGCATGGCAGATGTGGACTCCTGAGACTCTGGCGCTTGCGAAGAAACATAATAGATTGGTTTTCCTAAGTGTTGGATATTCGGCATGTCATTGTTAGTCTCTCTTCCGCGGTTCCGTTAGCCTTTACTGACTAGAGGAAAAGGGTGCCATGTCATGGAACGTGAATCATTCGAGAACCAAGAGGTCGCGAATATACTTAATAATCATTTCGTCCCCATAAAGATCGATCGAGAAGAACGCCCGGATGTTGACCGAATATATATGAACTTTGTGCAAGTTACCACTGGTTCAGGAGGCTGGCCACTCAATGTCTTCCTAACACCAGATCTAGAGCCCATATTTGGTGGCACATATTGGCCAGGCCCAACATCAGCGACTGCTCATGCTGATCATATTGGATTTGTTGACATTCTTCAGAAGATTCAAAGTGCATGGAAGACACAAGCTCAGAAATGTAAAGAGGACGCGAAAGGGATTACTGAAACAATGAAAGCATTTGCTGCAGACGGAACAATAAGTCGTTTGGGAGATAGCGATGGGGAAACCCAAGGCCTAGAAATAGAGCTTCTAGAAGATGCATACGAACATTACGCAAGGAAATTCGATACGAAACATGCAGGCTTCGGTGCTGCACCTAAATTTCCTACACCGGTTAACTTATCGTTCCTTCTTCGGCTTGCCCAGTATCCAAATGCGGTAGAACATGTTGTCGGGGAGCAGGAATGCAAGAGAGCAAAGGAAATGGTACTCAGAACTCTTAAAGCAATGGCTAGGGGTGGTATCCATGATCAAATTGGAAATGGTTTCTCTAGATATTCAGTAACACGAGATTGGAGCCTGCCACACTTCGAGAAGATGCTCTACGACCAGGTGCAACTTCTACCCGTCTACTTAGATGCTTATCTCATCACCAAAGATGAGGAGTTTTTAGATGTTGTTCATGATATCGCAACATATTTAACGACTCCACCACTGCATTCCCCTACTGGAGGATTCTTCTCCGCAGAAGATGCAGACTCTCTGTATAGACCTAATGATACGGAGAAACGGGAGGGAGCATTCTATGTTTGGACACTTAAAGAGTTCCGGTCCATTCTTGGTGATATCAACGGGGATATATGCGCGAAATATTATGACGTGCAAGAGAACGGGAATGTCAGTCCTGAACACGATGCTCACGATGAACTACTTAATCAGAATGTACTGCACATTAGAAGCACACCAGAAACGCTTGCTAAGGAATTTGGACTCAAGGAAGAAGAAGTTGTGAATATTCTTAAGGAAAGTAGAATTAAGTTGCTGGAGCATCGAAATAAAGAGCGTCCACGTCCTGCGCTAGATGACAAGATCGTAGTTGCATGGAATGGCCTTGCTCTAGGTGCCCTCGCTCGAACAAGTACCGTGATTGAATCTATCGATCTAGAAAAGTCCAAAGAGTACAAGAAAGCAGCCGAAGATGCAGCTAGTTTTATCAAGAAAGAACTCTATAACTCGCAAGACGGGACTCTAAAACGTGTCTACCGCGAAGGCCCCGGCGACGCCCCTGGTTTCGCAGACGACTACGCCTTCCTAATTTCCGGTCTCATCGACCTCTACGAAGCTATATTCGACGACTCCTATCTCGAATGGGCCGAGAAGTTACAAAGTACGCATCCCCTACTTTCCCCCCCCCTTAAAACCCTTACACACTTCCCCACTTCACTCACAAAAGCTAACCCCTCACACCAGAAACCCAAAACGAGCTCTTCTGGGACTCAGAATCCGGCGGCTTCTTCTCCACCGTCCCCTCTCCAGATCTGATCCTCCGCCTCAAAGACGGCATGGACGACTCCGAACCCTCCGCCAATGGCGTCAGCGCGCAGAACTTACACCGCCTCGCTGCCCTCTTCGACGACGCAACATACACGGATCGGGCGCAGAAGACGGCCCTCTCGTTCGAGGCGGAGATCATGCAGCACCCCTACCTCTTCTCCAGCATGATGGGGAGCGTCGTCGCAGGCCGCTTAGGGGTCAGGAGCGTGGTTGTCTGCGGCGAGGGCGAGAGGGTCGAAAAGGCGGTGCGGGAGATCAGGGAGAGAGTCGTGCCGAATGGGGTCGTGGCGAGGTTGGGCGCGGGCGCGAAGAGCGATGGTTGGTTAAGGGCGAGAAACGAGCTGTTCAAGCATTTCGATGCCAATAAGCCCAGGGTCCAGGTTTGCGAGGATGGAGTCTGCAGGGAGGAGTTGGAGGTCGAGGAGGTGGCGAGGGCGATTAAGGAGGAGAGGCATGATGAGGTGGTGCAGTAGAGTGAAACGGGGGTTCTAGACACGGGTGTAATGTTCATGATACACGACAAATCAGACAAAGCAGCAAAAAAAATTCTAATATCAACCATACATCCCCAAATCATCCCCTCCCCCCTTCCTCCAACTCTTCCAGAAAACTCCCCACGCGCTCCGCAACCTCTTCCCCCCGCTCAACCATAGGCAAATGCCCGGCCCCCCGCACAACCCACGCCTCCGCCCTCCCACCCCCCTTCTTCCCAAACTCCCCCGCCATCTCCCCCATAGTCTTGGGCAGAACCCCGTCCTCCCCTCCAACAATGAATAAACCCCGCCCCCTCGCCGCCGCGAGCGCATCCCGCAAATCGTACGCGAACAGTGCGCGCACCGCGCGCTTGAAGCCCGGTAGAGAGTTCGAGCGAACCATTTCGCGGACGGTCTCTATACGGGGTATTAGGGAGGGGGAGGAGAGGGAGGTGCGGGGGAACCAGCGCTCTACCGTCTGGGCGGCTAATTCTGCTCCGACCGGTCTATCACCGTCACTGGGGTTTGTAGAGGAAGAGGAAGAGGAAGAGGAAGAGGAAGAGGAAGAGGAAGAGGAAGAGGAAGAAGAGGACTCAGCAACACGCACACGCGCTGTCCAAGCTTCGGGATTCGAGGCGGGAGCCACGGGATTAGTATCGCACGCCACGAACGCCAAGATACGAGAGGGATAGGTCAGCGCGGCGTGCAGGGCCGTTGCGGCGCCGAGGGATACGCCTGCCACGACGGCGGTCGGGAGGCGGAGGGCGTCGAGGAGGAATGTGAGATCCGCGGATAGGGTGGCCAGGGTAATGGGGTCGAGTGTGCCGGTGGAGGCGGTGCGGCCTCGGGTGTTGTAGCGGAGGATGCGGTAGTTGGAGCCGGTGGGGGAGGCGAGAAAGGCGCGCACGAAGGTGGACCAGATTTCGTGGGTTGTGAGGATCGCGTTGGAGAGGGTTAGGACCGGGGCGGTGGGGGAGGGGTTGCCTTCGAGGCGGTAGGGAAGGATTGCGCCGTCGGGGGTTGTGAGGGAGCAGGTTATGGCTCGATGGGGGGAGGAGGGGGAGGAGGGAGGCGTGGTGGTTTGGATGCCTAGGTAGGAGAATGTTGTTTTGCGGGTGGAGATGGAGGAGAGGTCGCGGGGCCCGGGGCCGAAGATGTAGTGGAGGGTGTAGTTGCGGATGGTTATGCTCTTGACGATTGTGGAGTTGATTCGTTGGCTCCACTCTGTTGTGAGCATGGTCATCCACTCTGGGCCCCCGATGCCGTTCTCGGGTGCAAACTCGTGGAGAGCGACCCACTCTTTCTCCGTGCGCTCATCGAGAGAACTGGTGACGCAGAGTCGCGTTCTTCTCCAGCCTGGGATTTTCATCATCATGGGCATGTGCTCGCCGTTGTACCATTCAAGCAACTTCTCGTCATCCGCTGGATCAACAACCGCAGCCACAGTAATAAGAAGGTTAGTCGGGTCTTCCCCTTGCATTTCCCTAACGTCGGGACCTTGAAACCCTTCAGAAGTCCATTCCTTGTCGTCTTTGAGGATATGTCTGTTGACCTTGATCTGTGAGATTACCTCTTTTTCTCTGTCACTCCGTTGAGACCTTAGGTTTTTATACGTTTCGGTTGTCAGTTCTTTGAGGTCTGTGGTGTCATATATTGCGAGCCATTCCGGGTTCTCATCCGTTCCTTCTTCACCATTGAGATCTGTTGCTCTGTAGCGGAATCCATTGGAGAAGAATGGCAGTCTGAGACGTGTAGGCCCATGCTCGTTGTTATACCAATCATGGAACTCATTGGGTGCTAGTGAGGATGAGGGTTGCATCGTCACGAACAGTATGCCTGAGGATGAATCCATCTTGAATAGTACTGAAGTCGAATAGCTTGAACGGACAATTGAAAAATAGGAGGATATCAACCAAAGTAGCGCTAAATTCCAGAGAACGAGGAGCTCTTCTTTCTTTGCTCTTTCTTAATGATATAGTGGAACATTACTGAAGAGCAATATAATCGAAATCAAAAGAAATCGAATCTACCGAAAGTAATAATTTTGGTACTTTCTAATGCTCTAAATACTAAATTTTTGAAATTTGCAGCGGTGATAAATGGTCTGAATAGGTATCTGTTGGCGATCCTGAAGGAATAACTAGATGGCACGCCTAAATCATGCTATAGTCTCTTAATTGTTTGGGTTATTGTAAAGGAATCGGGTTGCTAGTCTTTGCTGTTGGAGTTGGATCAGTTCGTATATTGCACGTGTATCAACTGCATTGAGACCGTTGATGTTGTTGATTTTAGGATTGAGAAAAGCGTCGTGAAGGCAGAGCTCTATCTGGGGTGACCTTGGTACAAGTAGAATTGGTCAATTTAATAAGAGCTAAACTTACCGAGCCCCTCTGCCGATCCAAAAGTAGGCCAGGTCTCTATAACTCACAATTGCCGAATTGACTCTGCTAGATATATACATGCAACACTGCTTAGCACGGAGGTTTGTTAACACAAGAGAGAAGATACACAAGAGAGAAGATCGAGTAGGTCATATTCACCTTGATAAGCTCCCTTGGTCTTGATCTAATCCACCTTAACTCAGGACATACAAATCTTAGTCATACCAGATCGCGTTCATGCAGAATCCCGGCTCCTTGACGTCTAAATGAGCTACTCTCGCCAGATACTCGTCCTTGAATCTATACATCTCAATCCATCCTTTCTCATCATCACATAAAGCAACCCACTCGTCACTCCAGTGGCATGGACTTACAGCGTTAGAGTGACCTCCGCTTGTAGGCGTGGGATTAATAAAGAGCTGCTTCTCAATATTGCCCACAGGACCTAAACGGAAAGCGGAAATATATCCGGTCACATTAGGGGAGTTGGACCGACACGTTGCAAAGAGATATTTGCCGCTTTGCGTCAGGAAGCAAACGTCTGAACGATACATCTTCAAAGGACCATGGCCTATACTTCGTCAGACCGATTCGCTAATTGCGTCGGAAATCAGTTACCTGGTGGGATGAGAGGGTATATCATATGAGTGAAAACAGGAGTGTGAGATCTCTCATCTATCACGTAGACACCCAGACGATTTCCAGCTTCCATCAACACATACAAGTATTTCCCGCTTGGATGTATAGCCACCCAGCGGGGATGATCTCCCGAACCAGGAGCTTCCAAGCTGTCGACCAAGATAACTTTTCCAGTTAAGCTATCTTTCTTGTGCGTCCATATCTTGTTTGCCCACATATCCGCTGAATAGAGGTAAGTTTCAGTTGGATCGAAGACCATGCCGTGCACTGCAGTTTCAGGGGAGTACTCAAAATTCTGAATGCTCTCCCGCATAGCGCCGGTACTGTCCACCCCAAAGGCGTTGCCGTAACCGGCGTAGTTGTAGAAAGGGTTCCCATACACACAATATGGCGACTTCTGCGCGGCAAGAATGAATATCGCCCTGGTGTTGGAGTCCGGACTGCTCGCTTGTGCTGGAGGATGGATCAGACTCTTACCACCCAGTAGCAGATGCGAATTCACATACGATGGCCTCCGATAGCAAATGACGCGTGATGGACAATGTCCGTGGGACTTTGGACACTGTAACTGGAGAAAGTTTTCATAGATGCACCGTATATGTTTTTCTTAGCATGCTGTGATTAAGAGAGGTTAGTTATCAGATCCCAGGGGAAAGATCTTGCCTCTCTTGTGGATAGATGGATTTTACATCAAATGTCATCCATGATATAGGTTCAGCATGCGGTATCTCCGTTCTCTTGATTAATTTCAAAGTCAATTTCTCGTCGTCGAACTCAATTGTGAAAATGGCTCCTGGAGGTGTCCATGTTCCAACCATAAGATGATGCCGCATCGTGAAAGTTAGAGGATGGTAGGGTAGAAGCTTTCGCTGGCCGTGGTACAAGGAAAAACCTTCGGTTTATATAGGTGCCACAATATGTCTAACCGAATGAAGGCAATTGTAAGTGCAACAACATTGCTCATGAAAACCCTACTTTGGGTTGACCTCGGCAAAGTCGACGGTTTCATCAGCCCTACAAACTTAATAGTCGGTATAAAAGACGTCCAGACGACGAGCAAGCTCCATTCTGATAGATCGCAGGGATATTGTCAATGATGTGGAGTGTGGAGGAATGGAGGGGTTGAATGTAGAACTACCGGGAAGTAATTATGAAATTCGATGGGCGCGCCTCGCCCCGCAGCAACGGTAGATGGCAATTGATGGCATTGCCTGTGAGCTTCTAAATCAAGCTGTAGTAATGCGGAGGATGCTACTCGCACATTTCATACCGAAGCCGATATATTTGCCGTAGCAAGTCCTTGGAAACCCTGCGAGTGAATGATTTTATAAGACCTCCATGATGCGGGCCCAGCAAGCGCTACTGATCTCCAAAACATGCAAACTGTGAAATAGAAAGACACCTCATGACCTAGTCGTCTTTGTTTTTCTCTTAACAATCAAACGCAGAGCTTTTTAGGTCCTCCTTCCTCCTCGAATTTTGATCTTCTTCCCCCTACCACGCGTAAGGATTGAACACACCTTCATCAACAACAATGGCTGCCTCGCAATCGCGGTTCGACCCAAAGTTTACAGAGCATGTCCTGTCAATAATAGGTCCGAATACTCCGCCACGAACTAGAACCGTCATGTCTGCTTTGATACGACATATCCACGACTTTGCCCGCGAAGTTGAACTCACAACCGAAGAATGGATGATGGGTGTACACTTCATAAACAGTCTTGGGCAAATTAGTGACTCGAAACGTAACGAGACACACAGAATCTGCGATGTGATTGGCCTGGAATCGTGAGTATGGCAAAATCCACAAAACCTTGCCGGCTGTTGATTTGGCAAAGGTTGGTCGATGAAATTGCGCACAAGCACGCGCTCGAAACAGAAGAAGTACCTACATCTTCTTCAATCCTAGGTCCCTTTTGGAGCCCCAACGCGCCTTGGAGGAACTTGGGTGACAGCATCATCCAAGATCCTCATCAAGGGCAAGTGTCCCTGTTCAGGGGCAAAGTTCTGGATTTGGTGACGGGGAAGGGTATATCGAACGCGGTAGTTGACATCTGGCAAGCATCCTCCAACGGAAAATATGATTTCCAGGACCCCGAAAATCAGACAGACAACAACCTGAGAGGAAAATTCAAGACAGACGAAGATGGGAATTACTGGTTCTACTGCTTGAAGCCAACGGCTTATTCTCTTCCCACAGACGGTCCGGCCGGTGTACTCCTGAATCTCTTGGATAGACATGCATGGCGACCGGCGCACATACATATGATGATCAGTCATGGGGATTATAAACCAGTTACTACCCAGCTATATCCAGATGATGACCCGAATTTGGAGACAGATACCGTCTTCGCGGTCAAAGACGATTTGATTATCCACTTCGATCCTCTTGAAGGCGATTCCAACGCAGAATTGAAGTTGGAATATAACTTCAAGCTGGCACCAAAGGGAAAGCCTCCAGTCGAGCGAGCGCAGTTGTAAGCGTTTGAGGAGATGGCGAAAGAAAACGCCTGAGTACCTGTTGAGGCATTGCGTGCTGGGTATAGCTATTTGATTGTTGGCTTTGGCGATATCGTCGAGCTGGAGAATAGGACTGTATATACTATTTGATCCTGAGAATCGATTGTGTAAAATCTTTGGATGGGTGTAGAAAAGGTTGTATGATGTTAAGGTTAGATGGAAGGACGAGGAGTGACCGAGTGAATACGCGTTCTAGCGCCAACGTTCGTGGCATCAAATCGATCACCAAGATCTCGCCTCAACCTTCCCATCAGTTCACCACGTTTTCCAGTCTCCAACCTCCTCTTCGTCTGCAGATGCTAATTTCCCGAACGAGTAATGTTGTATGAATTGCATCACAGTACGGAGTAGTTAACCGATATCCAAAGAGGAGTACACAGACCGTACATCGCGGGAAAGTCATCCACATCGCTGGGATGATGTGTGCGTTCTGCCTTGATAGTTGGCAGCAAACCCCTGTTCGGCTTGCCGCAAACCACATCCACTGTCGTCATATCCGAGGGTTGCAGACATGTCAGTTCAAGGTTGCACACCAGCCTCTGACCAAGTTTATATCTGCGCCTCTTCGCTGTGTGCCACACTTCTTTCCTTTGATCCTCTTTCTCCTGTTTTTATGGTAATTGTTCAAATTTCCGAATTATCCCATTCGTCTTGATTAGAACTGCTACTCCTGAATTGTGGGGCTGGTAGTTTACATTACGGATATCTTCACGCTTTTGCTTCTCCATGCTATACCAATTCTTCTGCGTGAAGAGAAAGGAAAGAGAGTTCGTCGAGAAGAGCCACTAGAAACCAATCTGTCCTCTGATCCTGTTGTTGAACGAAAGGATAAAAGAAGTATCGCTTCAATTGCTTTGAACATATATCCGAGAGATTAGGAAAACGAGCAATCACCTCCAATGTCTGCATCGCCGTCACCCAAAATGGCGCAATCAGAGAAGTCGAAGCCGAGACCTAAAGCTCTCCATGAGTATGTTTGCCCCCGACCCTTCGATTCCTTACCCCATCCTCCCTGTCTCTTATCCCATCCTCCATCCTCAAGGGGGTCGAACTTCGTTCTCTTCTAACGGCTCTCTCACTAGGCTTCTCACCCATTCCATGGTAGACCTCTACGTCGGCCCCGAAAACACCCGCTACATACTGCACGAACGACTTCTATGCTACCATTCGCCTTTCTTCCGCAAGGTTTTCT
This sequence comes from Patellaria atrata CBS 101060, assembly GCA_010093705.1. Classification (NCBI taxonomy): domain Eukaryota; kingdom Fungi; phylum Ascomycota; class Dothideomycetes; order Patellariales; family Patellariaceae; genus Patellaria; species Patellaria atrata. Next base: position 983,308 of record MU006093.1, read on the forward strand.
ACTCACCCTCGCGCAAAGCGACTGACAGCAAAGCATTCGGCTTACCCGACGAGGATGAGACCCCATTTAAGATTTTCGTCGGATGGCTCTATAGCGATAGCATCCGCTCACCAAAGGCTGAGAAAGATCTTGGCGATCTTTTCGACCTGTACTTAATGGCCGAGAAATGGGGTATCGAAAACCTAATTAGGGACGTGCTACGTATCATCCGTGACTTCTACCGGGAGACGAAGACGTACCCGGGCTTGCGCCGCGTCCAGTATATCTACGCCAATACCGATGATAGTAGTCCAATGCGTCATCTTCTGGTGAGCAGCATAGCGCGTATGATGACCATTGGGGAGGGTATCCCGATGCACTGGGATAAAGCACTCAAAAAGAATGGTCAACTCGCCGTGGACATTATCAGGGCTATTCAGGGATGGCGGCTAGAGGAGGAGACCGTACCGGACGCGAGAGAAGAGGAACTGGAGGAGATTGAGGTAGATGACCGGAAAAAGAAGCATGTGGAGAGAGAAGCGGAGAAAGAAATAAAGAAGAACGAAGAGAACCCGGGGCTGGTGAATGGCGGCAATGAAGAAGAGATGGACCAAGCAGAGCAACAGGAACAGGAACAGGACGACGATGATGAAGACGAGAAAACGATGGTTGCATCTGCGTCCACGCACACTTCATCCAACTGAGCGTTTCTTGTTTATTACTTTCTCCGTTGATGATTAGGAAAACCATTAGGCGTTATGATCGTGGTTTTGAGCATCTTGCGTTGGGTTTTTGCGTCTTAGCATCATTTGGCGAAAATTGTACCTTTCTTCATCTGGATATCGTCTTTTCTGTAATGTATTATCTAACGAACGTCTTATGAATTGTCTCACCTACCTGCCACATCAATAATGAGGGATAATCAACGTGATCGGGGTTCTAGAGATAGCTTTCGCGGTCTACTTTGACACATCATGGCCCTCTCGACTCTTAACTTGTGAGTTTCGGATGAAGGGTTGAAAGGACTGTACCTAGGATCAATGTTGTACAGGATGAAACGCGCGCGCCGCGCGAGAAGTGATCTTAGAGCATAACCCTTGAGTACTCAATATCATGGCACTCGGTGGATAGGGCGTTCACAATGTGTATCGTGTCCTACTTCTAGCTGGACGTGTAACGTGCAGCTGGTGGCATATCGACATCATATATCTCCTCTACAGCCTCCTGGCGTACAGCCAGCTCTTTGTGGTACGCGGACCTGGACATTCAATGCTAACATGTGATTATGTTTGCTGGATCGGAGTATTTGTCAGTACACTAGGATAACCGTTCATGTCATAGATGAGTTCCCAACCCCACGAGCTCGTTTAGTGAATTGTTCAATCCCTTGTAAGATAGCTCCGTAGTACAAGGAATGTGAAGTAAATGTACGATTGTCAACCAAGGTGGCTTACCGTTCATGCCCAAAGCTTTCAAGATGAGTTCGAATCTATCGTCGTCTGCGGGCTGTAACATGCCACACAGATATCAGCATCTACCAAATTGACAGCTCTTTTTGTCCATAAGCTCTCCAGATCCCCGGGCGCACAAGGGCTTGCAATCCGCTAGACCACCTGCTGGTGAGAACCAAGCACTTATCAGGTCCTGCTGAGGCACGGGTGGAGCAAATTGGTCCCTGTTGCGACTTATGAGCAACCGAATACGACCGTAATATAGATGCTTGCCTTGAGGAGTTTCACGTGAGATCTTGTCCCTCAGGCATGGTCCGTCCGTGGGGGAGCGTATGTTGTTGAACTGCGGTGTGAGGATTAGACCAGCTATGCAGTCACCTAATCTTTGTGAAGTTCCTGAATCATCAACTCGCATCTCTAGAGTCGAGTTTGAATGTATTAACCAAGGGTTGTGAATGGCCAATAACTGCAGTAAGCTGCTGCGTAGCTATTGTGTAGTGGAGTACTTGAGTAGAGGCCCCCGACCTTTTTAGCTGTCTGTGCATGCTAGATTGTCTGCTGGAACTGCGTTATACATGTTTACCTACCTTTGCAGTATTTTGCTTTCTACAATACAAGTAAGTGCTTGTAGCGTATGGACCTGTTCCGGAACCAGGATCTGAATCTGTGAATTGATCTGGATCGAGACTCATGCACCATCCGCAACGTTTATAGGTTTTGTAATGCACTGGACTCTTTTCCACAACGCACCTCTCACATCTACGGCGATACAGTAGAACAGCGTAAATCTTCTATGCGAAGCTTTTAAGCAAGCTGCAGGGCAGTCGAAAGAGGCTTGCATGACATTAAGTGCCTGCACAAGCTGGTGATCAGGTAGGATGATTGGCCAACAAGATGCTGACGACGAAGGTGAGAAACAGGCGGAGAGATATGGCTTTAGCCTGTCCCAATAAATGGAGAGGCGAAAGAGGGTCGCTTGGTTGCATCTTACCAGAACCCTTGAATGTCTCGCTAAAAGAGTTCAGGATCGCGCGTCGGGGAACACGCCAATTCGAGGCAATAGAAAATCCCGTCTTGTTAATTCTGAATTCGAGACTGTAAAAAGAAATTGAACTTTCGAGATGGAATCTTGGAAAGTCATATATAATTGTGCTGTCATTGCTGTAGCTTATCGATCGAATCTGCAAAAGAACGGGCCGAGTTCATCTATTTCACGCGTTGTGACTCTATTAAAAGTAGCCGAGATTTAATATCAGTTAACATAAGACGACTTAAGTGAGAGATTTCCGGGATGAGGAATATCGAAATATAACGACGTCTGATCTGGATGAAAAAAGAGAATAGAGACGTTTAGGATTGAAGAGTGACTTGGAGACCCAATTGAGAAATGTTCCGAGTTGATAACTTCATCGAAAGCATTTGTTGGTGTTTCGGACGACTCTCTTCAAAAGTTTGTGGATCGTCAAGAGGTGACCAAGGGTAAGAAACATTTGTGCTGTACTGTACATGTACGGCACCTCACGTTATCATATGACGTTTGAACGACGGTTCACCTTTGACAAGATGGATAAAAAGGATGGATTCAATGTTGCGCAACATAGACGAGACGGGATGCCGTGTTGTAGGATTCTCATATGAGCATGACCTGGCGGTGATGAGTTGATGAAGTTGGATGAAGCCGTAAAGAAGATCAATTAATCTACAGCATGCCGAGGCCAGAAAAGAGAGTTAAACCCTGTGCCGATCGACAGACAGCGTCCCTTGGTCCCAGGTCGCGGGAAAAGCGATTGTCGTTGATTTACGGTCGAGGCTCGAGCAGTTTGATTCTATCCGGGAGATCTAAAAGCTCTTCGCTGCCTCTAATCTCCATTATTATCCGCGGTAAAAGCGGAGTGGGCGAGTACGACAGTTCAAGGTTGCAATTTTAACGGCGCTTCACAGATCCAGAGGGGGATAGAGAATTGAGAAACACAACAGTGGCAAAAGAATAAAGGGGAATGCAGTTGGAGAAGAAGAAGCGTCGATAAAGAAGTTCAAACAGTTGTTGTTTGGCGGTGATTTTTAATGCGACAACGGACAAATCAGCTTTGATGTCGCCTGTTTTGGGCGTTTCATAGCATATACGATTGGTTGAGCGGTGGGATCATCAGCACATAATAGTATCCATCCGGGATTTGGTGAGGAGGATGAGTAAAAGGGTTGGGCGGCTTCTGTGTCACTCCCTGTGCATTAGTTTTGCAGCGGAAGAAGTAGTCCTATCGAATTGTCTGCTTATTTAGGGAAAAAAAAAAAAGAAGTGGATGCGGAGCTTTACTTGATGACTGTGTATACATCTTGTGGGTTATGTGGAACAAGCCGTGAGCGGCATTGAAGGTGCTACAGAGGTACCTACTATAGTTCTACTGCAGGGTGTTTGTTGTCTAGAAGAATGGGAGATGCGAACTCTTTCTCGCTTGACTTCAAGCAAAAAACATGTTCCATATCTATATCCTGTGATCTTCCTCCGCACATCACAGTGGTCCTTTCATTAACGTTTTTAAGGTATATCAATCTGCTCGTCATATTCGCCCCTGCCGTTCTGGTTACGTGCATGAAAAGAGGAAAGAGCGAAAAACGAGATGGGATGAAAGAGGATGGTGCAACTCAGCGTGTTCGTGTCGGAAAGAACTTGTGAAACGCGCCATTTGACGGATTGTTCCACGAGGGATTGAGGGGTGATGATTGGTCAACGGGACTGCCACCGGTTCCAGTTCAAGCAAGCACAGACTGTGCCTTCACTCCCTTGGGCTTGAAGAGACGGCACCAGAAGGGACCAAAGACCGGCAAAGGGCAACCTGGAAGGCAAGCAAAGCAAGCAACCCTCGCTCCTTCCAAGACCCAAGGCAAGCAACTACGATCTCGCTCACCCATCACCGCTGAACAAGCCATAACCCCCCCAAGGACCCCAGCACCCCAGCGCTCACACACGAACAGATCCCCTCCCCATGTCTGCACCTGTCTCAGACTATCGAAGTCTCAAAGTGTATCAACTGAACTTTCCTCCCATAACCCAGGCTACCCAGCAACCTACCGGCCCTATCTGTTAGGCGTATCCCTCTTCCCATCTCCTCTCATTTCTTCACTCTTACGCCTCTTCTCCCCCTCATAAAAAACATCAGCACTATCCCCCCAGACTCTGTCCTCCCGTGTGTCTCTCTCTTGATCAGACAAAGCCTTGCTGTGAGCCATCGTAAACCCTGAGCGCCGCACCAAGCACGCTCCTGGTTTGTCAATAATCAGCCCGATCCTCACTGCTTCAGGTGCTGAGTCCGTGCCTCATTTATCGCGTCCTGTCCCTCCGTCTCCAGCTTTCTTCCTCCTCCCACCGTCGACACCAGTCACTATTGTTTCGACGCGCACCTCTGTTAAGGAAACAGTACGCTCATTCTGCGCTATCAACCATCCTAGCGGTGTTGCACAATCGGTCAGGCAGTTCGTTCTGCTGGCTACTAACGCTCCTTTCAACGTCCAGGCGATAACTGCCTTTCCGTCTCAACTTTTCCATTCCTACGCACGATCTATACACGGAACAACTCAAGTCTCCTACGACATTCTGGGACTACCGTTTACATAAACAGTCCACCCTGTCAGTAGAATAATATCATACATCATGAGTACCGCTGTTGCTGCTCCACCGGTCTCCGCGCCGCTTGGTCCCCCGCCCATGGATAGTAATTCCAGAACATATGCCACTATCGCCCCCTCAACGAACCATCAAAATAAGAACGGAAGAACTGGTAGTAATCATTCTTCACCATCTTCCAGTGATAGTGTCGGGCAAAGGCAATCATCGGACGGTAAACGTTCGCCCAATTCGTAAGCTACCCCATGCTCTTTCTAGGACATTGATACCTTCCCACCCTCTCTATGAATTGTCGGCTAATTCATTCTAGAACCAGAACTTCTCATGCACCAAAGATCATTGTGAAAAAAGAACCAACTTCACCAGAACTCCCCACTGCTCGTCACCGACCCCGCAAGTTAGATCTATCCGGGAACATGTCCACGAGTCAAGCTACTCTTACTGCCCGACCCTCAGCCCCTCTTACAGGAAAGGAAAGTGCAGGTCTCGCTATGCACGACGTAGGCCTTGCATGCCTCTCCCCGGGCTTTCACACGCAGGACCCTACCATGCGGGAACATCTTCAACGAAGTATTGATGTGAGGGAACGTCAGAGACAAATCATCGAAGCACGCCAGAAGGGAGTTCGGATTCCTGATGAGGGTTCAGATGGACCTAGGGTTGGTGCTTCCGAAGCAAACCCCTTCAGGAACGGACTGAAGACTCCTGGAACTTCACGAAGGAAGGGTCCTCCTCCAGGTCTGTCCATCAATGCTCCGTCAGCTTCACAGTTCGCCAACGAGCGTGTCATACAATCTGCACCCCTAAATCAATCTTTTACTGGACTTCAGCGACACCTGCAGCCACTTTCGCGCCAAGTCGTCAACCAACCTTCAAGCTTATCTCAGACATCTCACATACATCATGTTCCCGCTACACAGACCAGCAATCGCCTCCCACCCATCTCCGACGTATTTGCGGCTGAATCCCTTGGTGCCAGCGCTTCGAATCACTCAATGCACCATGGTCACAGCAGTCCAGTACGCTCTTCGCACTCCAATTATCCCCCACCACTACCCTCTCCAGGGTTCCCACCTCAATCATCGCACCAACACCCACCTCCTAGCCGTCCCCGGGAGTATAAGTCAGCTGAAGAGGCAGTCCAGTCAATGTCAGGTGGTAGGGAGGACCTGTTACCCAAAATTGTCCATTACGGAGGTCATCAACCACCCACACCTCCATCACCAATGCCAAAGTCGAGTTCGCACAATTTAACTGCAGGTCCCTCCGACCTCCATCGTAGTGGCAGTTCCAGAAGACGTGGTAGAGATGAGTATGAGAGGGACATGGGCACCCCACCGCTTGGCCGTGCAGCCGAACCGAGGAGAGGTCCATTTGGGGAAGGAAGGGACAGCCCCGACACTCAACAGAAGAAGAAGGAAGAGTTCATCACCCTTTGTTCGAGGGCATGGGACTTGTTCCATTCGTGACACTTATATTACTATTACCCGACGTCTTCCAACGTTGTTGATATTTTTGGAGTTTCAGGTTGTTTGGGCGGCTATTTCAAACGTCTACTCGTCTTTATCGTTTCGCGGATTTAACGCTCTTATATCCCTAAAGATCACATTGAAGATTTACAATTTCTTGCTCTCGCTTTATATCAATCTCGATTTATCTTCTATCTTCTTTTCTTCATTCGTATTGTCTAAAAAGCTGGACTAATAGGGCGGTTCGATGCACGATATGGATGGGAATGGGCGCACGAGCACAATGATGTTTGATGTGTACCGGTCTATAACCCTATCGTCTTTTATTCCTATCATTCACAATTTAACCTTGTACGGCTGGGGCTTGGGGCCTGTTGGTGGTACCGGCGTTGAATAATGTTGTGGTGTTTCTCAGGTCGGCATTCGCTGTTTTCTCAGCGCAATTATGAGGTGGAAGGAAATTCACACCAAGGTGTACGAGGGGTGAGCCCTCCAGTAGATAGATTACGCTTAAGCGGCTGGGAAGAATTGAGAAATGTTTTGAATTGAGTTCTCAGTTCTTATCTTGAGTTGATGTCGTATCTGAGTTCATGATCGCCCTTTCCGCGATTTAGTTCCATCTCCAGTATCTGCCATCGTATGATCTGAGCACCATCTCCACAGATCCACAAGGCGAAATTCATGCTCTAAATAAAGCACCATTGAGGTTACGCCATCTTCCGATGCTGAAAGCTTATATCCCCACAGTACCCCTATCCCAACCCAGTTTCAGATACATATCTTACCATCCCATTCTACTGCTCATCCCACTGTAAACCCGTATACCGCCCATCACTAACCCTATACTCCCTCAACGCACTTACACACTCCTCCGCGCTCAACGCCTCGACCAGAATGCCCCCATTACTCGGCGAGATGAACCCGCCACTTACCGCCGTGCGCACCCACTCCAACAAGCCCCCCCAGAAGCCCTCAACATTGAACACGACAACCCCCATCCCATGTATGCCCAGCTGGTTCCAAGTCGTGATCTCCATCAGCTCCTCCAGGGTGCCGTAACCGCCAGACAAAGCGATGAAGCCGCCGCCGGGCCCGCCCTCGATGACGGCTTTGGCCATCAGCGCCTTGCGCGTGTGCATGTCTTTCACGATTGTCGTCCGCCCGAACGTCGCCTCGTCTATCCCGTTTTGCTCTCGCTTTTGCAGCGCCGATGGGATGATGCCGCGTACGCTGTCGGGCCCGCTGAGGGAGACGAGGGTCCGAGCTACTTCGCCCATCATGCCGACGGTGCCGCCGCCGTAGACGAGGGTGATGTTCGCTTTGTGGAAGGCATGGGCGAGGGCGCGGGCGGCTTCGAGGTGGACGGGTGAGGTGCCCGGGGAGGAGCCGCAGCTGGAGGGGGGTTAGTGGGAGAGGGATGGAGGAAGGTGGGGAGCTTACAAGACGCAGACGACGGGACCTTTCTTGGCTGTTTCTTCGGTTGAGCTGGGGGTTGTAGAGGTCATGTTGAGTATGGATGACATCCTATATGTGGTGGTTCTGGTTGGGGTATATAAGGTCGTTGCAAGAGTGGGATAGTGGTGGGATGTGGAGCTGGATAAGACCGCGGAGAAGATGGTGCAGCTTAGGGAGTAACCTTATAGCAGAGAGATTTAGGAGAGTTGAAAGTCTAGCGGATACTGTAGGTAACCGCCTGACCACATTATGTATTCGAGTATGACGGCCATTATCAACTGTGACTCGACTTGCATGCGTCGATGCATCATCGTTGTTGTACACAAAAACAATGCCAAGTGAATCCTCCGTCCAACATCTCGCCGAGAAAAGAGAAGAAACCATTAGATAGTCTGACACTTAGCTGTACAAGGAAAAGTAGCTCCCGGATTTCTGACGGGAAACTTTTTCAGAGTACTCCCACCACCCGCAGTATATTTCTAGAATCGATACTGCGAGTGTCTACACCATGCCTGAGCAACAACAGCCCCAGGAGGAGCAAGCCTGGAGCTCCGGCGTAAGTTATCAGACCGCCAATTTGACTCACAATTGATAGCGAGCTATCTACTAACTATGCATACAGTTCTTCAGGACCGCACTCCAGAGCGTAGGTATCTTCTTGCTCATCCAATTTGCCTCGAAGCAATTTTTCGGAGCTCCACAGAAACCCGCTCACGCAAACGTCCCTGGTGCTCCAGCGGCGGTAGTCGGGAAGAGCGGTCCTATTCCAGCTTTCTCTGCGAGACCGTCCAAGTTGAACGATGGAGCTCTTTATTCCGGTATACCGAATGACATCGCGCCGATATGGCCGCTCGACTCGCCGATCGACGTTAGCTTGTATATTTCGACCTCGGTGATCATGCCATCGTTGGCGAAGTTGCCGGCGGACTCGAAGGTACTGGAGGAGAAGAACTTCAAGATGGGAAATCATTCTGATTATAGGGTGGTTGAGAAGGAGATCAGGGTACCAAAGGAAGTTCAGAATAATGGAACACTGTTTGGGCATTATTACGTTGGCCTCACGGGAGCTACGCTGGATCCTTTGAGTCCTGTGTACGATGCGTCCAGAGCATACCACTTCGTTCGGCCTATCACGCAATATCTTCCCAAGAAGAAGAAGGCGAAGAAGCATAACCTCCTCTCTGGACCGGAAGCGGAAGAAGAGGAGGAAGTGATAACAGGTTTCGGAAACTACTACCACCCCAACTTCACTATATCCATGATCCCAGACTCCGGCGTTTTGAACTACCTTCAAGTTGCGCCAGCTGTTCGTCAGTTCGTTCAGCTCGAACCATCTGGCGCGAGAGATGCTTCGGGTAGGAACGCATGGTACTACCCGATCCTCTATGTGAACACCTTCTGGCAGCTCAAGGACCATATGACCGAGCTCAACCGTACCGTCGAAACCCTCCCGATCAAAGTCGACCTCAAGAACCTGCGCAACTGGCAATTCACTCTGATGTCCTCGATTGACGAGGGGGCCAAAGAAAACGCGCGTCGGGCCGCTCGCGGTGAAGCCGGGGTTAGCGGCGGTGACGGGTCTGAAATCGAGATGTTCAAGAGTATTCTGATTGACAGTAACATGTACCTCCTTGCTACTACGGCGGTTGTCAGTGTGCTCCACATGATCTTCGAAATGCTCGCCTTCAAAAACGACGTCTCGCACTGGCGTAAGAAGAAAGATAACGTGGGCACCTCCCTACGCACGATCCTAGCGAACGTCTTCATGCAGAGCGTCATCTTCCTCTACCTCCTCGACAACAACGAGAACACCTCGTGGATGATCCTGTTCGGGCAGGGTACCGGCATTGCCATCGAAGCTTGGAAAATCACCAAAACAGTCGACGTACGGATCAGACAGAATCCACCGGGCAGCTTGCTCCCTTATTCCATCAGGTTTGAAGACAAACATAAACTGTCTGATACTGAGAAGAAAACACAAGAATACGACGAGATCGCGTTCAAATACCTCTACATCGTCGCCGTGCCCCTGCTCCTCGCCTACGCCATCTACTCCCTGCTCTACGAGTCCCACAAGTCCTGGTACTCGTTCGTCATCGCCACCCTGGTCGGCTCCGTCTACGCCTACGGCTTCCTCATGATGGTCCCCTCCCTCTACATCAACTACAGACTTAAGAGCGTAGCGCACATGCCAGCGAAGGCGATGACGTATAAGTTCCTCAACACCTTCATCGACGATCTCTTCGCCTTCACGATCAAGATGCCCACACTGCACAGACTGGCGACGTTGAGGGACGACGTCATCTTTTTCGTGTATTTGTATCAGAGCTATAAGTATAAGGTTGATTACTCCAGGGTCAATGAGTTCGGGCAGGGAGGCGACGATGAGGAGATGGAGGAGAAGGTGGCGAATAAACCGCTTACCAGCCCGGCGGGTGGGGATGCGGGTGTTAAGGAGGGGGAGAAGGTTATTAAGGAGGCGAAGGAGGCGGTGCAGGCGTCTGGGAAGGGGATGAAGGGGGAGGCGAAGAAGAGGAGAGGATAGGGACTTGTGAGGCATGGCTGGTGCGGACATATGAGCATGATGTACATCAGCCGTGGGAGGGATATGGATATGCTGGAGGAGGTAATGTGTATATGCTTTTTATGTTGATATAGTAGGAAGATAGTAGAGATATTGCTACGAGGCATGCATGCATATAGATTGTTCCCTTCGATTGTGTACAGTAACTCCCGACAGCAAAAAACAATCCAGTTCAATATCACGTAGCCCTCTGCTCTGTCCTCTTCCCTAGAGTGTCGGGATAATTTTTGCAGGTATAGAAACGGTGAGCACGCACCATACGCGAGGCAGAAACGATGCAGACCAATCCTACAACCAAATAACCGCAAAGACGAACACAGAGGGCCATATATGATTACAGGGACTCTTAAGAGGTTGGACAGGTCCCCGAGGACGGAAATATGGCGTCTGAGAACACAGTGAAGGAGAGAGTAGATATTGGCCTACCACATTAAAAGGTGTTAAAGGTAAGGCAAGGATGATATCAGCCATAAAGGAAGGGGGGATTAGAATATGGGAATATCGATATAATTCGTTAAGCGTCCTACACGGGTGTACTGACAGTCCGCGGGTATCAGAAGGCCGTAAGAGGGAAGGCCATTGGGTGTGAACGGCAAGGGACATCGTTCTTCTCATGCGACGGGCACGGTGGGTCTGAAGTACATATTGAAGAGGCTGGATAGGGTAAACGAGGGGATAGGAAAGCCTAGGATCATTTTGGATCTCCGAACACTTTTCTAGACCCGATCCAATGCGTGTCTCTCAGTTTATCTCAGAGGAAAAATGAAATAGGTATGAAAAGAAGCAGTAGGGACAAGTAGTAGTATTTTAGTATTCAAAATACCCACTCGCTATAGCTCTGATCTATTACAGAATATTGGTGTTTGCTGGTTATAAAGACCACCAGTCCAGAAAGGGAAAGATGGATATTTTACAGCAAAGTCTACCCAAACATTGGGCGTCCCACGCGCATGTTATGATGCCCTGAAAGAAGAAAGAGAGTATACCTTAAGAGAAGATAGTCCCAACGTCTCTAATGCTTCGCAGTGACCTTGTCGCCAGTAAGTTTTTCGACAGCCTCTTTGGCACTGTAAGAAAGTTAGTAAACAGATACTCTGGAGATCTCTAAGTGGTCTTTCCATCCTTCCTCTCAATCTCGAAATGAAAGAGATGGATATCTTAGGAAAAAGTAGGACTTACACGTCACCTAAAGCAACCATACAAATCGTTTGCCAAACGCCCAATCCTATCCTGGGGGTAACGCCTCTGTACAATCCCTTCAGTCCATTCTGCGAATAAATATACTTGAACGCCTTTCCGACCGTCATATTCTTAGGGCGATTCGGATCTTCCGTCTTACTCTGCATCTCGACGCGAACAACCTCGATTGGTTGATTCCATGCGCTGAGGCCACCACCAAGCGCAGATGCCGTGATTTTCTCCCAGACCGAGAGCTTCTCGCCGTGCTCCTTCCCTGTGACACGACGAATTCCGGTTTCGGCAATGCGAGAGAGACCGAAGCGAGAACCCCAGTTGGTGACCTGGCGCATAGCGACGGCGTTAACGCCCCTGTTGATACCGCGGATTCCCTCGGCGCGGTAGATGTTCATGAAGGTCTCCATTGTTCCGGGAGGCTTCATGCCGGCCGCAGCAACCTTGTGCTTCGTGATCTCGACCGTCTTCATGCAAGTGCAAAAGCCCATAGTTGCGTAGGCTTGGGCGAGACCGCCGACCATACCACCGGTGATACCGCCAACGAAGTTGTTGGCGCCAAAGCTGCGGGCGTAGTATTCGGCTTCTGAGGCTACGAAGAGAAGAACAGCCCCTTTTGTGGACGCTTCAATCCAGGCCTGGAAGTGGGGTTAGAGGGGGTTGAGGAGTTGGGGGAGGTTACTGACCCAGGGAATGAGACCTTGGTAGACTGTAGAGTAGATGTGTCAGAAGCTGTTTGTGAGGAATAGAGCCGCTGAGAGCAATTGGATGAGACTTACATCCCATAAAACGACCGCGACTCCAAATGCGTGAAATGGCGCCTGGCATGCCGTCCTTTCGGTTGGCAGCCATGGTGGTCTTGATAACCTCCAACGGCTGTGAGACCATTTGAGTCAGCTTATCTTCCGTAACGATAAAGATATCTCTTCGAGATTATTGCATACCTGCCCCAACGTCGTCACCCTATAGCAAGAATGTCAGCTTCACACAACTTATTGGCTATGGTTTGCGCTGAGATAGTACTTACTCAAACATGTTCAAGCCCGCACCAACTGACCCACAAATAAATATCAGCTTTCAACACCTTTCCATTATAGTTGTGATCCCTTTTGGTACTCACGCAGCAAGTTGCTAAACTTGATCGGCTTCTTCTCGAGCTTCTGCGGCAGCACGGGGGCCACACCTGTTGTTGATGCTGCGGACATGATGGGGTTTCGTTCGCTGGAAAGGGGCCTGACCAAGGCAAGAGGGCGCTTCTTCGCAAATGAAGGCGTATGAGATTAGGAAGAAAGAGAGAGAAGAGGGAACAAGGCCCTGTTTATGATTGTAGAGTTATGGGTAAAGTGACGATGCTGGTAAGGTCTGGGATATGGCTCAGCGTAGAACTAAAAGAAATGGTTGGATAAGCTTGGACCTGTACCTAGTTTCTAGTTCTTAAGCTCAATACAACCGGCTTATCAGATGTCAAAAGAATAGTACAAGTAACTGATTGATACTCTGAAATGTGAAAATTTCAAAAAGAGAATTCAAGTTCACGATAAGGTAGAGACATCAAAATATAACGAACGATACTTAGGGAACTGTCCCTTCCAAAAATCCCTTTTGGGCAGGAGATACTCTTGGGCGGTGGGCAATCGCTCTTTCTCCCGTGCACAAGCCCACAGGCACAACGGGAAAGCACAAACCCTCACAACCCTTACCCAGGAAAGGACCCCTTGAACCTTGGTCTCCCAAAAGTTTCAACTTTTTTGTGTTTGTTGAACGGCTCCAACGGGCGACGGCTCCCCATAACTTCGCACTGCTCCACCACCGGCTTGACCCCTAGCTCAACAAGAAGTTAAGAACAGCCATGTTCCCTTTTAGGATGCATACCTAGCCTTTAATCCCGTATCGACTGCGGCCACTACTGCTGTAGAACTACAATAATAGAATTATCCGAGATGCATCGTTGCTGTCATCGTACTTTTGCCTACCCGTATTGGCTCGGGCCGATTATCGGGTTGCGATTGTCGGACGGCGACGATTAGGTCAAGCTTTAATTAGAGAATAACCATATTGCATCATAAGAGTGTACTTTTTGGAATTGTAATCGAATCTGTTTGCTTCCCACATCACTGCTCCCGAATTCGCCCGTAAACGAACTCGATGATAACTCATAGTACACATTCTGCATAATACCACTTAAACAAATGGGTAAAGAGAGCAGAAGATTTGCAACAGACAGACCGCCTAACGCTCACTTCTCCCAACTTCCAACTCAATTCCCAGCCTAAATGTACATCGGAGTCTGCGCTCCCCTCCGCTCACTCGACGTCATCTAATTCGTTTTGTCTAGTTAGGTTGTTGGTATCAATTACAAAGTGACACCGACGAGCTTGGCGTAAGCTTCAGTGCTGAATGACTTGGGTCTCTCGATAGGAGCTCCAACGGCGCGGTCGATGATGAGTTGAGGAAGAACACCGAGAGCGCGGGAGACACCGAAGAGGACGGTATAGTAGTTTTGTTCTGTGAGACCGTAGTATTGGAGGAGGACACCAGAGTGCTATCATAAAGTTAGTCGGCAGCAAGGTGAAGATAAAATACATATCACTTACAGCATCAACGTTGGGGTATGGGTTCTTGGTCTTTCCGTGCTCAGTAAGGACTCCTGGCGCGATCTTGTAGACCTGGCTAACGAGTTTGAACATCGGGTCATCAGGAAGCTTACGCTGCGCAAACTCGCGTTGCGAGACGTAGCGAGGATCAGTCTTCCTGAGCACTGCGTGACCGTAACCTGGGACAACCTGACCGGCCTTGAGGGTCGACCAGAGATAGTCCTTGATAGCTTGGTCGCTCAGATCGTTACCAATGGCCTTCTTCATCTTCTGCAGCCAGACGAGCACCTCTTGGTTGGCCCTGTTGCTGGTCAGTATAACCCCTAGAAATTCGTTAGGAATTACTCACAATCCGTGTAGAGGTCCAGCAAGACCGTTGAGACCGGCAGCCAAGGACAGATATGGAGAACTCAAAGCACTACCGACAAGGTGGGTTGTGTGTGCGCTAACATTTCCACCTTCGTGATCAGTGTGGATTGTAAGGTACAATCTCATCAATTCAACGAAGTCATTGTTCTCAGAGAAACCAAGTTGGTTGGCCAAATTCCAGGAGTAGTCCTTGTCCTTTTCAACAGCCGGAACTTTGCCATCCTTATATATGTTGCGGTAGACTCTGGCAGCAATCGTTGGAAGCTTGGCAATCAAATCCATAGAATCCTCAAAAGTATATTGCCAGTAGTCCTTCTTGTTGATACCCTTAGCATACGCCTTGGCGAAAGAAGATTCATGCTCGAGTGCGGTGACCGCTAGAGAGAATTGAGCCATAGGGTGCAAGTCATTCGGGCAGCGGTCAATAAGCTCCTCAACGAACTTGGGAACATCGGAACGGGCAGCCCATTCAGCAGAAAGATCACGGACTTGTTGTTCCGATGGGACTTCACCAGTGAGAAGCAACCAGAAGAGGCCTTCTGGCAAAGGCTCCTCACCTCCGGGAGCCTTGGGTAATAGCTTCTGGCACTCTGGGATGGTCTTTCCGCGGAATCGAATACCTTCTTCAGAATCCAGAACGGATCCTTCCCATACTAATGACTTGATGCCACGAGCACCACCATAGACTTGGTCAAGAGTGACCTCGCCGACGACTTTGCTACCAGCCTCCCTATTATTGACCACATCGTCAGTCGTATGCTAGGCGGAGTACTAATTTTTTTTTATCTCTTACTTTCTGAGCTTCTTAATCTTTTCGATCTCACCGGGAAGCTTTGCAGCAAAGGTCTCTTTCAATGACTAGAAATGTAAATATTAGAAAGAGTTCGCCTTGTTGTTTGATACGGTTGCATTGCGTCGTGCTTACAGTTGTCTTTCCCGAAGAATAGCTCCGCAGCCCATTGAACGCCGCAGTTCTTAATGGTGAAGCCTTCGAGGCATTGAGAGAGGTGCGAAGGGCAGCAGAGCTAACCCTTAATGATGTAGCCATGGTCCAGGCAATTGAAATGAAGGAATATGAGGAAATTCGGAAAGAATTATAGATGGAGGGAAGATGAAAGCTGTCAAGAGATAAAGGTGCAGATGATGCAGAAAAGAATTGAGGGAGCTTTTGCGCTTTTGCTGGGTTCTCGGAGATGGGGCACTTGGGCAACCGAGCGTCATCAACATCTCAACCTGTCCGAAAATGGAATAGTGCTCTTCGGGCCCAATCGTTGTGCTCAGAATTTAAACATCTTGCATAGTTTGTGCGTAGGGCTTGTACTTGTAGAGTATACTTGCATTAATTCTATAACTATTTTCTTTACTTCACAGCTGCGGGGCCTTGTCTCGGACATTGAAAATATAGCTGTATACAGTAGAATTTGAATGGTGATGTCCGATCCAGACGGCACCTCTCCGTTTCACCGCATGAACCGATAACCACAAAGTATTCTAATCTTCCGACCTTTCCAGATTCCACTCTGGCACCCTCATCCCTACCCACCCACTCCGTACACCCGCGTACTGTACTGTATGCTTTCATAGCTTCTTCTCATGGGTCAGGCGGAATTCCGAAGACTAGATTTCCGGGTCCAATTACCATATTTGGCGCATTTTCTCAACCTTATATCTATCTAGATTAATGTGTTGGACGTTCAACACAAAACAACAGCTTCCCGGAAGTTGAGTTGTAAGGTTCACAAGCGTCCTTGAGGTTAGACGTTTGAGGTCCGTCACGTGCGTAAAGATCACGTGTATCCCCCAAGAGGGTCGAGCTTTCACTTTCCGTGTCCGTTGGCCTTTCCGCTTTGTCTTCGCGCTCGAATCTCGATGAAACGGCGACTCGAGGAAACTTCAAACAATCAAAAGGTCATCCCCCTGAGTCCTCAAATAGACTCTTCAGTAAAGAACCTCTGTCGCTTTCCATCACCTCTTCTTCTTCAACAGTTTTTATCGCTTTCCAGACCTGCGTAAGTAAACGCTTCGATAGAACACTTTCAGCTGCGCCAGACGTGACCTCCTTTGGCGTTTGTCGCTCGACTTAATCTCCAGTGTCACAATCACCTTGAGTAGTGAACCCCAAATCTCACAAAAGGCCTTCTTCAATTCTTGTCGCCACGCCTTTCGAATTCTTTGATCAGCGTCGTAGCTTGACCTTTCGGTTCCCGCAACCTGCGTGGCTAGAACTCCAGCTTTCTGTAGCATCGCGACTCTTACTTTGGACTTATCCATCATCGTGCTGTTTAGTATAAGGACACATTCGTAAAACCTAACCCATCGCCGCTTGAGAGATAGCAATTAGGTCGTGGAGGAGTAAGAACCTAATATGTCTACTGTAGCAGACTTAGATGGCTTGCTTCGAGCAATGCTAGCACTTAAACCACCAGGAGTAGCAAAAGCAAAAGTCGAAGCTATCACAAAACTCTGCATAGAGAATGTTCAGGTACGGACGTGTGGAATTCTCGCGCCACACCGAGATGCATCACTCTATTTGAGGATCTATTACTGACCACGCATGCTTGAGATAGTCTGAATCCGTTATCGTCCAAAAGATATTCACACATTCGAAGAAGACTCCTCCAACCCATAAATTAGGAGTATTGTACATCGTAGATTCCGTAACGCGACAATGGATCGAGAAGGCTAGAAGCTCTGGCCAGGCACTTGTAGGCGCCTCTGCTGCTGCTGGGACTTTTGCTGCCGGTGTGCACAGAATGACTGAACTGATACCATCTATGATGAACGATTTGCTTCCAAGCCTACCAGAAAACCAAAAGGTATGCATTCTTTATACCTGGGTTTAGGCAAGATGGTTGATTGCACGGACGTGGCATGGTTAATCCCGCTACCTTATGAAGCCATTGCTGTTCATTATCATCATCGTGCTTTGAACACCACTGTGTTGCTCTATGCTTACAAATGACTGTAGGAGAAAACTTCACGACTTTTAGACATATGGAAAGCCACACAAACTCTTCCAGCATCAGTAGTGGATGACTACAAGCAGAAACTCAGTAGTCCAGCGAGTAAGTACATCAGAAGCTGTCTTTTTCCCAACACTATGCTTCACGAGGAAGATGATCTCTGCATATAGAGGAGTCTAATATGACTATATAGACACTCAAGAAGCAGTACAGCCACCACCAGCGGTACCTCAACCACCAGCGGCAAACACGGATGCCGGGTCAATTCTTGCAGCTCTCGTTAATATGGGCAAACAACAAACTAATGGCGCTACCCAAACACCTTCCGCAATGAGCAACCTATTTGCGGGTCAACCTCCAGTATTAACTCAACCTACTGTTCAACCTACATTGCAACCACCTTCTCTCCTAGTTAACCTACCTTCCTACAGTAATTCGACTGACTTAGTAAACGCGACGTCTTTCCAACAGAACGCGCTGGCTCCACAGGTCCAATTGCAACCAAATAATTACCCGGTACCACCTGTAGCATCCCAGCCCGCCGCGAATGGCCAAGATGGTAATGATATAGCCAATGCTTTGAAATTACAACTAGCACAGGCTTTGATTTCAGGTCAAGTCCCACCTGAACAACTTCAGCAAGTACTAGCAGCATTATCTGCTCCAGCACCCGCTGCGGCTCCAAGTATAATCCAACCGGTAAGTCTACCAACTGTTGTTCCGCAGGCACCTCAGAATGTAGGCCTCGGTCAACCAGATAGGAACGATTATAGTTCAGCTACTCACAACGCTCATATACGTGAGCAAAACAATAGTCCGGAGAAACATAGGTATCGGGATCGTAGTCGGTCACCGGATTATAAGCGGACCCGTCTTTCTCCGCCTAATCGTCGTCAGAGCCCTGTATACGGTGTCTATGATCCTGATTCAGCCGCGATACGTGATAGTTCTGCAAATGGCGATAGCGATCGACGAGACGGCAATAGAGGCCGCCGTCGAGGTAATCGTCAGGATTTTCGTCAACGCAGCCCACCAAGTTCCAAAGCCCGTCCAAGTCCTCCAACGCAACCGCGTAAGATGCAGCAGAAGTGGATTGAATTTGACAGGACTTTGCCTCCGGGTACCATCAAAGTATTGAGTCGCACACTATTTGTCGGTGGCGTCATGGGATCCGAATCTGAGATTAGAAATATTTTCAATAGGTTTGGTAAGATTCAATCTTGCATCGTCAACCTTGATAGGCGCCATGCCTTCATTAAAATGGTAGATCGACAAGGTGCCGTTGTTGCGAAGGAAGCTATGGACCATATGACCGATCCCGAGATCTTGAGTAAAGCTCGTCAGGTATACACTTCCTCCACATCAAGCTCTATCGAATCTCTAACAGTTTTAGACCAAATGGGCCGTCGGTTTTGGACCACGTGAATGTAGTGATTATGATGTGGGCATCAGTATCATCCCGATCAAGACACTAACCGAGGCGGACAAGAAGTGGGTACATACTGCAGAATACGGTGGCATTGGAGATAGAACCCTTGAATCCGGAATGGTCATGGAAGAGCCAGACATTGAGATCGGAGCAGGTGTATCGTCGAAGGGTAAGATCCTACTCTTTACTTTATCTAAAAATAGCTGAATTAACCCCTTAGTTCTAGCAATGAGCAAGCGTGTCATCCCTGAGGCGATGCGAGGAGGTAGACATGGCAACCATGGCAATAATCATGGCTCCAGTCATCGTGATCGGTCCGATAACCAAGGCTCTCGTTTCCGTAAGCCTGAACCTCGTCATCCTGAACCGCGCCATGTGGAGCCGCGCGGTGTCGAACCTAACATCGTTACCGCGCCTCCAGCTGTGCCGACATTTGGCTTCCAGCTTCCCCTAGGAAATCGCACATGAGCGACTGCTCACTACAATCATGCAATGACCCATTCTTCCCCACCCTCTTTCCTTACTTATTGTATGAGTCCTTATCGTAGTGGGACCGTTCGGTTATCTCATTTTCTATCTCATCAGCTTCAGGGATAGCTATTCTATGGATGGGAGGCACTTGAGTGTGGCATAGCTTGCCTGGTATGGAGTTCAAGGTGTGTTCGATCGGAGGACTCTTATATATGCACTAAAAGGTCGAGATACTTGCGTGAAGGTTGCTTAAGTGTATATCTATGGTCGGTTTCAATTGATCCCTCAAACGCTTTCGCGTCAATCAGCTAATCTAAATCCATTTACGTCTCCCGTACTTGTTACATTGACAACGTGATATGCCCTTCGACCGAGCTACTAACACGACCGTCCGCGCACTTTTCTTTCCTCAACTCTTGAATATTTAAGGCCTGCATAATTTTAACCAGGGTGAGAGGTTTGACGTTGTGTAAAAAAGGCAAGATAAGACTCAGCCATCATAAGACTCGACCTGATATCCTAAGGATATCGATTCAAAAAGGTCCGTGTAATTTTCAATTTCTGACCTGCGCACTTTGAATACACTCCCGGGGAGCCAGGTCTCCCAACTAACTTGTGGCAGAGCGGTCAGGCAGTCTGATTACGATACCCCTTTCCCCCAAATCGTCATCGGGCCGAAACTCCTTCCGTGCGGGTTTAACGGTAAACCTCAGGTCAATGGAGCAGCGGCAGCAAAAACCCGTCTGGAGGTTCAAGGAGGCCTTCGGGCCTAATTGTTTTGTGATTTAACTTTTTTTTTTTTTTTTGCCCTTCTTTCAGGAGTCTTTGCTATTCCTATGAATTTACCTTTTGTAAGATTGATAGTCATATAATTAGACACAAAAGGACTCTCAAAAGGCGAATGTTATTACATGTCCTTAAACCTCTATATGCGACACGTCCTTCGTCCAAGCTTGACCTTTCATCTCTTCTCTCGATTCACAAGAATATCAGTTTGTCCAGCCTCATTATCCCCTTCTTCCCCATCCTCCCCATCCTCCTCATCCTCTTCATCCTCCTCATCCTCCCCATTAAGCATGCCGGCCCCTTCTTTCCCCTCCTCCAGCGCTCTATATTTCCTCCTAGCTTTCTTCTCCCTGCTCGCCTTCCTCTTCTTATTTACCTCTGCCTTTATCTTCGTCCTAGCCTGGTCTCCATTCTTTAGCTCATCTAGCTTCTCGGCCAATAACCGCCGTGCAACCTTCCGGTTCTGGCTTCGAGACCTAGTAGCTTGGCATTTTATGACCAGTCCGGTGGGAAGGTGTTTCAGTTGGACTGCGGAGGCAGTTTTGTTCTGTGGCGGGTTAATCGGGGTGAAAATTATGTATAAGACTGACATACGATCTTTTGTCCGCCCGGCCCACTACCCTTGAGGAATGCCTCCTCTATATCGGCTTCATTGAGGGTGGGACGGGGAGGGAGGTCTAGGGATTTAGAGAGGATGGAGGTGGTGTGGAGGAAGCGGGTAGGGTGCCATTGCAGGTCAGGAGTTCTGATGCACGATTGAATTTTGCGAGATGCGAGTCGCAAGATCATTTCTCGTAAAGGTCATGACATTTTGTGAGTATAGCTTATTTTGAATATTCAGTTAGCTAGCCATCATAGAGGTCGAAGTTCAGATGGCACCAGCTCTCACCGCCCTCATTCTGCCCCGCAAAGACCGAAAAAGTTGATATCCCAAGTTTACAACTTCAAGGTTTACTGAGACAACCTACAACGCCACAATGGTTTTGTCCCGCAATTTTAGCCGCTCTCTCCGCGCCCGAGAAGAGGAATCAGATGACGAGCCCTACTCAGACGAACTTGAAGTGTCCTCACCCTCTATCCTTGACACAGGTGAGGGCGGTGAGATACAAAGCTCGGAAGAGGATCTGGACGGAGAACTAGCTGAAAACGACGATGATGAGAGCGATGCCACAAATGGCAATGAGGACTTTAAAGAGAAGCTGAGCAAAATTCCCTTCGGCGCCCTAGTGAAAGCCCAAGCCGCGGTCAACGCAATTGAGAACGATCCAACCAACAAGAAGCGCAAACGAGGTGCAGAGGAATCTGAAGAGTATAGGGAAAAACTCAAAGCACTTCGCCAGCGTATCAAAGAATTCAAAGGGTCGAAGAAGAAGGCGGACTCGGACTCGAAATCAATCAAGAGAGATAGCGGCAGTTCAACAGACTCTAGATCTCGTGCTCAGGACCAGCGCAAAGCTACCACTTTCCCTGACCCTCCAGACTCTGACTCCGGCTCAGGATCAGACTCCAATTCAAACTCCGACGAAGGCGATGCTCCCCAATCTAGGAAATCCCGCAAATCCCGCTCCTCGAAGCACGCACCTCAAACCCTCTCCTCAAAGCGGGCAGTTCCACGCACCCGGGAAGTAGTCCCCACGAATACTCGAAGCGCTCCCCGCGACCCCCGCTTTGACCCTCTCGCTGGTCCCATAAATGAGATAAAGTTTGCTGCTAACTACTCATTCCTCACCGACTACCGGCGCTCCGAGCTACAGGAACTCAAAAAGGCCTTGAAAACCACAAAATCCGAAGATGTGAAGGAGAAACTCAGCAAAGAGATCACAGCGCGTGAAAATAGGGAGAGAGCACGGGAGAACAAGGAACGAGAGGAGAGAGTCAGACAGCAGGCAAAGAGGGAGGAGAGAGAGAAGGTAAAGCAAGGCAAGAAGCCTTTCTATCTGAAGGAGAAGGAGATCAAGAAGAGGGCCCTTGTGCAGAAGTGGGAGGGTATGAAGGGCAGGGAGAGGGAGAAAGCGGTAGAGAGGAAGAGGAAGAAGGTTGAGGGGAAGGAGAAGAGGAAGTTGCCGAGGACGAGAAGGGAGGGATAGGGTGACTTTAGGCGGAATTTGGGGACCGTATGTCTGGATGGTATTTTTATAAACAGTACGAATGAAAAGAAATGTACATTGTATGGAAATATGATGCTTATGAATCGCAGATATCACCCATATCAAGATTTTGTCTTCCTGCGAGCAATTCACGATTACGAATCAAATTATCGACGTACATTCTATCCATTCATCAAAGAGATCCTTTTGGCTTGCCTTCCGGTAACAGATTCGGGCTACTGACCAATTATCTTTGTAATTTGTTTTCATACCTGACGCTTATTTTCTCTACTTCAGCATGGGAGCGAAAAGGTCGCTACTACTACTCAATCTAGACGACCATTAACTAGACGTAGTAACTTTGAATATCGGGTCATTGATAAGGCTAAGGGTGGCGATGTGTATCACCCTGCGGTTTATGACTTAGTTGAGGTTCGTAAGGATATACCACTTTACTATCTATTAAGCTTCGAGGTGTAAGGAATAAACTTCTCCGGACAGCAACCAGATCATCCCCCAGCTCTTCAAGAGCGAGTATCATCGAAGAGCCCCTTAATCTCGTGGTGAGCCGGTAGCTACTCTTCAAAACCCATAACGACTGTATCCTCAATCCTACGATGAACAAGTTTATCCTCAGACACCAGGAACACGATCCCAAGAGCAACAGAAACGGCTAACAGGTACGCCGTCATATGTACAGCAAGCGTACAGCCGACCGACGAACAATCACTATGACGAAGGAGGTTAGAATCCTAGTCCGACCCCCTACTATTATGAACCCCTCAATCACTGTACCATTACCATACGCTTGGAGCCGTACCGTTGGCTTAAGCGCATATTGGTCAGACGCTATTGATACTACACTCCCCCCCGTATCATTAAAATTACTCGTTCAAAATGTTCCCCTGTTGTACCGATTCTCGTCTACTATACTACGCGTCTTCAAGCTGTCTCTCAGTCAACCGTACAAGGCATAGTAGAATGTCCGAAGACCCACAATTGGACGAATAGCAGAACCGTATACATTAGAGTATTGTATAACCAGTGGTAGGTTTGTCTCAAGTCTATGGTATGAGGAGAGTGAGGGATCGTAGTAAGGGTTTTTAACTGATCAATCGAGTCGATGATGCAGAAGATAGAGATTGATACTTCGGAAGAACGGTCCAAGAGCAGATGCTCAACAGGTGCAAGCGTATGCAGGTCGAGATTCTCAATTGTGTCCGGAAGACTTACAGTGCAACCGCTGAAACCCTATGAGTGCGTCGTACAGCAAATCAGTTTGTGTCATGACTAAGTAGGTAAACAATCCAACTCAATAGTCTTTTAGAATGCGTTGGAATGTAATGGCAAGAAAGAACAACATTATGGCGGAGACATTCTCGGTATGCAACACGTTTAACCTACCAACACGGCCGAACGCTGCGAACACTGCATACCCAAACCTATTTACAGGATCAAGCAGCGTAATGAGGGAGAACAACTATATTTCCCAAAAAAGGAGTGCATGCTGGGATAGCACTTATAAAGCCGTACAGCATAAGACAAAACACCCGCCAAAAAGACAAAATATCCTCCCATCTATTTCATACACCACCATCAGTCCCTACCGCGCGCGACGCCCTTTTCCCAATCCTCACTCCCATTCTCCCCCTTCCCCCTACTATCCGCCACACTTGCCGTCTCAACCTCAATAGTCGTTTGAGCCACAATCTCTCCCTTCCCCCACAAGCCCCTCCCACCATCCAGAGCCCTCTCATCGCTCTCCGGGGTCCCCGGCCTACGTCCCCCAAACCCACTTAACCCAAACTCAAACTTCTTCCCCTCCTCCTTACTAACCGCAAAGATCTGCGTATGTCCCGGCTGCAGATACGAGAGTCGATGCGAGCCCTGCGTGCCGTCTCCCTTGCGGTGACCGGTGCGGGAGCGCTCGTTTTCGTCGCCGTAGTGGGGCAGGTAGGAGCGCTTGGTGCCGGACGAGGAGATGGTGCGCAGGAAGGGGAACCATTCGCGCAGAAGGGGCCAGATCATGGGGAGGTTGGCGACATAAACGGCGACAGAGGCTTCGCGCGTGTACCAGAGCATGTACGCCGTGTCGTAGACGTCGGAGAGGTTGTACACCTTGGTTAGGATCGCGGCGATGATCTGTAGGGCGCCAGTGGTGAGTTCTCTCTCTACAGAGAAGCTGAGATCAAGGGAAAGGAGGGAAATAGAACTTACGACGAAGATGCCCATGCTGAAGACGAGGGCAAGAATGACTTTTTGGCGGAGTGGCATTTTGAGCTTTATTACTGTGGGGATAGGGATGAGAAGCATGAGGAAATCGCTGGATATATTGAAGCATGCTTGTGCGATAGCGTAGTGTTCTAGAGTAGTACATTGTGGGTTCGGAGGAGGGACAGCCCAATAACCGTTGAAAGGTCTACAGGCGAAGAAGAATGCTAGCTCCGTGGCTACCCAGCCACACAGAACGTAGATTCCCAGGTATTTGACGAATTTTTGCTGGTGGGAGCCGGCTAGTAGCCTGTTATACATGAACAGAAAGCAGAATTTGAGCGTGTAAATGACATTGAGCATGCCCTGTTCCGATTCATAAGCTTTTGTATGCAAAGGTTCGATATTCTCTTACCTGCTCAGATATTACGACGATTTTCGAACCTTTTATACGTTCTTGTATCTCCTCTTGTGAAAACGTCTCGTAAAGCTCGAGGGGGAATAGATTACTTCCCCCTCCTGCTGTTATAATATTCAGACAGACTACAAGAACTGTATACCAAGCCTATAGGTGTCAACATGAACGAAACTGGTTTGGACAGCGAGTAAATGTAACGTACAGCGGCAGCAAACATCAGATAGTCATCAGGAGCGAGGCCTTTGAGACCTACTCGATGTATTCTCGCATAACTACGCAAATTAGAAAGTTGTCGATAAAAAAGTATGGTGGCCCATTACGTTCGTAAGCATATGGTCAACATTCCAACACCATATAATGACCATGATTGTATGGATAGCGTCCGCTGGAAGTCTGATCCGTCACTCATCTTTCTAGTAAGTTTGATGGAAGACGTTCAGAATCAGATAGATACTATAGAGAGGGGACAAGAATGTAAAATGAAGTAAAGACTGTTATACGACAGAGTGACTATATTGTTTTTACAAGATATTCCAGCGCTCTAGCTCAGACCGAGTCGGCGAGGGGAACGAAAGATCTAGACATAGCTTGTTTTTTATCATGCCGTACTAGAAAGTGGGATCCTAGGGATAGGAAATAATAATCCCGCATTAAACATTATTGGAGCATTCAGGAGTAACAGATTTGTTTTGTAGGAGAAGGGAGCTGGACCGTCATCAAAAAGATCTACAACATGGAAGTCATCGAACGTGCCTAACTGAGAATAGCTCTGTAAAATTAGATTTATCTGAAGAGGCCAGGGAAATTAGAGATTTAGATGTTTGGATATCTTCGTAGTAACAAATCTTCGGGATGACGGCAAGTCAGCACGTTTACTTGACTGTGTCTTACCGAAGAGTAGGTCCTTCAGCGCCTTTGAAATGCTTGACATCCGAGGATTTGACCATTGGGACGAGGTCTTTGAACACGCTCAGGTAGTCAGGTGAAGCAGATAGGTAATAAAAAAGCGTGGGTGGAATGCGCTACTGTTCCTGGCCTGAAGATCGATACGGTGGCTGGACAGCTGCCGCGGATTTTAAGTGGCCATTAGAAAACGATGTTGCCAATGTGTACGATAACTCGCGTGGGGTCTCCCCTATATACCAAAACATATTTTAGAGAGTTTGCCACGCTTGAATAGTTGTCTACTTGAACTTCTCCTCTTCGTCATTTTACAAGTAGGATCTATTATTCACCTACAGGCTACACCACTCGTACTGATTACCAACAGCACTCGCTACCGGCGAGAGGAAATCGAGGCTTACAGTTGACGGAAGGATACCGCCGCTGACCGTCCTGAAGTCCTGAAGTCAAGCTAGCGTAACGGCTTTCCGTCCAGGAGTCCACGGTAGGGACTTCAGGAGTCAACGTCAAGATAAACAAGTTGGTTGATCCTGCCGAGACAGATTTGACCCTTAATCATCCTACATATGCAAGCAAATGCAAGGAACGATAAGCATGAAGATCCATATGGTAATTGTGGCGCTTGCTTGTGAAAGCGAATAATAATGAATCTCTTGCTGGTCTGCGGCATTTGACTTACTGATAAGGAGAGAGAGAGAGAGAGAGAGATAAGGACTGCATCTTTTCCGAAATGCGTAGTGTTCAATTTTTGCTTTTTCCATTCTTCCTATTGAAAGATATTACTGGAGAGGTTCCATGGGCATCGCAGGCATTAAGCAAAGTCTTGAGATCGAGGATAGGCATTTCAACATCCGAACATCATGTCGTTGCTCGTAAGATTCGATCTGAGAGTTGGTGATAGGAAGAGAGGTTGGAAAAAGCAACAAAAATCCCAAAACGGAAGCCACTAACCGCTATGGCGGGTGAAGTGCGGACGCGCTATTCCATCATCCGCGGAGGTTTTAGGTAGTCGGCGTTTATTTCTCTATCTGGTCTTATTATTTGTCTCCATTATCTCACGACGATTTGTTATACTCGATCAAGTAAGGCTGATATACTTGTGTCCTCTAATGCTTAGGTAGGTCACCGTTGCAAATAGATTCAGAATTCATCATTATAATTCTATCGGCTAAATGCCCGATTTCAGGACGAGAATATTAAGCTATCGAAACTTATCTGTAGCTTCCATTACCAAAGTTACAACGAAAAGCTGATTTGTCTCTGAGCCCGCAGCATACTTCTGAAATACCTAAAAAGAACTTCGCAGCTGTGGACGTCTCTAACTGCTTGTTTTTCTAGTATAAACCCGTTTGAAAGCCTCCAGAACAGACATCATAGATGAAGAGTCACAGAAGCTCATTTCATAACTGTCAAAGCCATAGTCCAATGTAAAATCTCTCAGGACGAATGATTACCTTTCAAACTCATCCCGTACAATACTCGTAACATCGCTGAAGACCCCTATTTGATCACCGGTCAAGATTTATAGAATCGGTTCGATCATCTTCATCTGACGCGAATTGTACTGAAACGGCCATCTGGGTACTCGTCCAGGCTCTGTTATAAGATGGATGGCAGTTCCGCCTAATACGTTGTTCGCGACTGTATTATTTCTACTCAGACTGTGAAGTACAGTACTCAAGGGACTCCATAGCCCTTCCTTTCACGAGATACAACCCCGCCAAAAGTTCTCCGTGCATGACTCGGATTCGACCCTTATATCACCCCTTGATGATTCAGCATGCCCCATACCCCGCGTATCCATCAGATCCCAAGCACAGTAACACATGTTTAACAGCTGAACGATCATTTAGAGTACCGGTTTCCTACGAACGACATGGCTAGATCTTATCCTCAACGGCGAACCTTATCCGCCAGAACCGGCGAAGCTGTTCACCTTTGTAACAATGTGCCCTTTAAGGAACATTGTGTCTCCACTGGAGTATAAGATCGTTTCTAGATTCCCAAGGATTGGTTTATACCCCTAGATTTGAGCAAAGATATCCACTGTACAAGTATTACCTGATCTTTAACATCAATTCACCGTCTCATTTCCCTCCGACCTGGCCTTTAACACCATCTGCATACTTACCAAGATGAAAGCCGGACAGTGGGACGGTGTAAGTGAATAGCTACCGAGCCTAGACTTTATCCTAATATTGAATTCTAGAAACTTAAGAAGGTTGTTGTAAACGATGTACCCGTACCAGACCCAGTGGAGAACCAATTTTTGGTGAAGATCCATTCGGCATCTTTATGTCACTCGGACCTCATGATGGACTTCAGACCAGAAATTCCCGTTACCCTAGGGCACGAGGGCGTCGGGTATATTGAGAAGATACACCCCACAGCAGAAGGTAAAGGCTTCAAAGTAGGCGACGCCATTGGCTTTAACTACTTCATCGGGTGCTGCTTCGAGTGTGAGGCGTGTATGGTACATAACATGCATTGTGAAACTGGAAATTCTAAACTCCAAGGTTTTGCGGTGGATGGTTATTTTGCCGAGTACGCTGTTGTGGATTATCACAACGCTGTTCACTTGCCCAAGAACTTGGAGATGAAGAGATGTGCACCCATCTTCTGTGCGGGTATCACGGGTACGTTTCGATGAGATTCCTCCAAAGGTCCAGCCGATAATTGACAATTTGATAGCTTTCCATGCTGTAGATAGCTGCGAACTCCAGGCTGGCCAATGGCTAGCAGTTGTGGGTTGCGGTGGATTGGGACAATTCGCGACAAAATATGCGAAGGCCATGGGTGTCAAAGTAGTTGGTCTAGATATCAACGACGAGACGTTGGAGGTGTGCAAGCAAGCTGGCGCTGACGCTGTCTTCAACACCATGAAGAACAAGAATTATCTTGAGGAGATCAAGAAGCTCACAGGCAAAGGATGCCATGCTGCAGCAGTTTTCAGCGCAGCACAAGCGGCATACACAAACGCTCCTCCTCTACTTCGTATCGGCGGTACTCTAATGGTTATCGGTATTGCTCCTAAACCTCTGGAAGTATCAACGATGGATCTAGTGCTTGGTAAATACAAGATCAAGGCCGATAGTACGAGCATCCCCCAGCGGATGCAGAAAGCGGTTGACTTTACCGGTAAACATAATATCCTACCGGAAGTGGAATACCGTAAGATTGATGATCTGCCACAGATGGTCGAAGATATGCATAATGGAAAAGCAAAATTTAGACAGGTAGTTGTCTTCTGATTGCGCTCAGCTTATTACAAAGTTCCCTGGGTGTTCATAATACTGAGATAGATTCACTTTTAAGAAGAATCAAAAGTCGTCGATCGGGTCTTGGCATTCAGGGTTAGGACCATGACCGTCTTTGCACTGGCCTCTATCTAATAAAAGCCTACTAACTAGGTTGAGAATGTTCAGAAGCATCAAATACAAAGAAACAATTGATTTTCAACACTTCAAACGATCCATCATTCGACGGTACTGGTCGAAGATAGTTACGGAGAAACTGGGAGAATTAGGAGATCTTGCATTAGTTCTAGGGCAGCCTCATTATCTATCGGTTGTTGAAGTCCGTTGTTCAGAACATTCGTGCATCCCATGATTCCTTCAAAGATTTTTAAGGTAATCCCAAATGCCAGGTGAGCGGGATACTTAAATATAGCCATCGACAGCGCTGAGGTAGTTCTGTCCCTAAACCTCCTCAGTTGAACCCATACTTAAAGAATAGAAAAATGGTCCATCAACGTATCGATCATCAATTTGCTTTTGAAGAGTTTGCATATGATACTCCGGAGAACTTCCAACGTGAGTGAGTACCTGTTGCCTCTTGTTCAGGTCCTGACATGTCCGAAGCTTGTATAAAGTTATCCTTCTTCTTCAACAAATTGCCCGACGTCTCGTATGAACATTTCTACAAGCATTACGGCCATGTACATGCGGACTTGACGGTTGGAACTAAGGCTTTCGGACAATTCAACATCCAGCGTTACACTCAACACCATGCCACCCCGGAGATGAGGGAGAAATTGAGATCTATTGGAATGTCGGTGTTAGATTGGGACGCCTGCTCGACCCTCTGGGTGAAGAGTTGGGAAGATGCTGAAAGATTCTTTGGAAGTCCAGAGTATTCCAAATTGGCAGATGATTGTAAACATTTCATGGACACATCTAACGGTATTCCATGTATGGCAGGGTGAGGTTCCACGGCTGCAAAGCACGTGTCTCTTTCTGGGTAGAAAGATTGCTAACAAAAATGCAGCCATGAGTTGATCGCATTCGGCAGAGGTGTGCCTGGAGTGGACGCAAAGGATGGCATAAGGAGCTACCGCAAATGATCTTCATCGGATTATGGAACATTGAGATATCCAGAGCGCCGACAAGACGATCACAGTGATCTTTGCGAGTCTGGAATTCGATTTCTATTAGACTATTGCAATACTAGAATAATCAGACAATATTGGAATCTCAACTCGGTTCCAATTACCTGGTTTGCTACCTCTTCTCAGCCAGTCGTAGGTAGAGCTTGAGGTAGGAAAGCGTAAAATACTCGTAGCCTTGCTAGCATATTCGATTTTGACTGTTAAGCGACTTCAGACTGGATAATATCCTCATGTGCTAAACTCTGGAGTCGAGGAAGTTGAATCAAACAGGCGGGAGTTGTGGCAAGCTGGACGTCGGCAAAGCGCATCCCCAATGGAAAAGGTGATCCGGCCAACCTTCAACGTCGATTTTCACGATTTTCCAACGACACTATTCAATCCAGATCAGCTTGGGCCCTGCTCTGGCCCGTACGTCTAGGTCGGTCTTTCCGGTAGTATGGGGCTCCAGGCTCTTAGTATGGTTAACTCGTGGGTCATGTTTCTGCGCTGAATCCGGGGTATGGGGAAGGATTCATATACTTTATATCGACCGTGAAGCACTTTATTCGATCTCTAGGAAGCTCTTCCCATTATTCTGTCAACTCCAAAGTTGCATTGATCTCTCGCAACCATGGCAGTGGAACTCATTGAGCCTCGAACCCCGTCTGCTGAACATGAGAAGAGAGATCTAGAAAAGATTGAGGTATACGATGCTTCTCCTCCATCAGAGGTAGCACCGCCTGCGGATACTGTTCCATTAACTTGGAAAACCTGGGTTGTAATTTTCGTAAGCCGCGTCCAAATTCGCATGTACGAGAGCTTGCTGACATTTTCGGAGATTCTCTCGTCAACTTTCGGATTGTCGTTCTGGCCAGTCCCGACTACCGCAGCTCTTCAGTCACAACTTGGACTCAGATGGGGTGACCCTGTCTCTGTTGGATGGTATGGTATGTATTCGATGGTTATCTTTGCTGTACAAGTACGCTGGTGACTAAACATTCCTTAGTCCCCGCATATACCACGGCAAACTCAATTGGATTCTTGCTGGCAGGGGCGAACAGCGATCTCTTCGGACGTAGACTTTTCTTACTTGCTGGAAACATCTTCTGCTGCATTGGATTCTTAATCTCCGCAACGGCTAATGGTCCTGCACAATTCACTGCTGGTATCGCAATAGCCGGTTTCGGTGGAGGTTTCTGCCAAATGGCCATGTGCTCCATTCCTGAATTAATGCCCAACAAGTATAGGCACATCGGTATATGCCTGTCGGACGGTTTTGTTTTCGTCATTGTAGTTATTGGACCAGTTGTCGGGAGGGTAAGTTTTGATCAATAGGTAAACCCTTTCCAATCGCACTAATAATAACTAGTACGCCATCGACAACGGAGACGCCTGGAGATACATCTATTACGGCGGATTCATCGCGCAATTTTTCTCACTCCTTGGAATATTCTTCTGGTATTATCCCCCAAAGCATCCTAAGGGTGTAGAATGGAAAGACGGCCTCAAAGGTTTGGATTATGTGGGAGCCCTACTCGTTACTCCAGGAGTCTGTCTGACTCTTGTTGGTATCATCAACACCACTGTGAGTACTCTTACTGTCAACGAATTAGCGAAATATTCCTAACGACTTGTAGTACAAGAAGTCCACTGATGTCACCGTAATTGCTCCCATGTGTGTTGGATTTGGCCTGCTCATCTTGTTCGGACTATGGGAAACTTTCTCCAGGTGAGAATCGTGCTGAAAATGTAAAACTTTCTAGACTAACAATAACAAGCGTCAAATATCCTCTTTGCCCACCTCGTATCTTCCGCGCGCACAATGGCCGCGAGTTCACCGTACCGTTCATTCTTGCTTTTATCGTAACCATGTTCTACTATGGTATCAACGTCATATATCCCACTATGATAAACGTCTTCTATAGTATGTCACGATCCCACGCTTTAGAAGGAATTATCAGCTTACAATATTAGTCACACCTACCACTTCGAGGTCCGAAACCCTTTTACTCACACTACCCGGCAACTTGGGTCTTGTATTTGGTGCTTGTCTCCTTATCGGCTTCGGCAACCTGTTCGGCCACTGGAAGTGGACTCTCGTAGCCTCGTGGTGCGGCATGACACTATTTGGTGGCCTCATGGCTATGGTAACACCATACAATAAAGGGACTATGATCGCATTTACGTTTTTGATGCAGACATTCTTCGGCTGGGCTCAATACGAGTCCGTGGCGTTTACACAGTTGGGTGTACACCAGCACGACTTGGGCATCAGCGGCGGTCTCGCTGGTGTTGCCAGATATGCAGGAGGCTCTCTGGCTCAAGCAATCTACGTCTCCATTCTCGCGAACACGCAAAGCGCGCGGGCAAGAACGACAGTTCCCGCTGCCGCGATCGCTGCCGGACTCGATGCAGCCAATGGAGAACAGTTGCTGGGTGCGTTCGCATTGGGTTCGGAAGCGTTGATGGCTGTCCCGGGCATCGTAAGTTTGAACAAGCTCAAATTCGATTTTTCTTTTTGCTGATAAAGACTTTTCAGACCCCGGAGATCCTCGGGGCCGCCAGTGAAGCGTTCAAATGGTCATATGCCCACGGGCTGAAGATGACAGCGCTCTCGTCCCTTGCTTTTGCTGGTGTGGGACTCATTTGCTGCCTGCTTTGCGAGAATATTGATGCCAAGATGAATAACAAGACGGAAATTTATCTCGAGAATGATGTGTATGCCGAGAAGAACGAGTTTCATTAGGGAAGAGCTTGTTTTTATTTGGTTTTTGGGAATTTTACCGCTGCGGTTAGTGTAACGTTGGTACATGCTGCAATAATCAAGACGTTTCTGCAACAGAATCGAGGGGAAAATGAATTCATACCCTGCTATCTGACCCCGCGATGCCCTTATCAGGCTCTTTGAAATCTTATGAGATGATATAGGAGGCGGTGAATTATCGTCCGATGATTTGACGGTGAACAAAGTGTTTTTCGTTGTAACGAGCGACTTCGGTCTTGTATTAGCCCTAGTCACTGTCAATTGTTATCAAGTCACTATACATACCTTGCGAATATCACAATCTTACATTATTAAGGGCATCATCAGCCAAGCCATGTGAAAACAGCATACCAGCTGTTCTACCCAGCGATGTAGATTGAGAATACACCATGTGCGCTGACCCTAATTTTTCACCTCCAACTTACATATAGGCAGACTTTTAACTCTCATATTGCTTCTCCACAAATACTATGAGGAATAATTCTTTATGCATACTCACTATATTCGCTATTGTCTCTATACCTAACTCTCCACCAAGGATTACCACACACCATTCCCCAGTGCACGTCCCAGTGCCACTTTAACCATGACAGGCGCTGGAGATCTCCCATCTGCAAACAACATGTGAACCGAGATCTTAATTCCACTGTCGCCACGGTGCCAAGGTTGTCTGATATTGTCAAAATCGGATCGGTACTGTATGCCGGAGGCTCACTCCGCAAACCTTAAGGTATAAGGTAGCGGTGCTCAATGTGTCCCCGCACAATTGTAGGATGTAGTCAGGTTAAGTGTGCAGCATATGGGAAAATGACTCAGTAGCGAGATTAGATGAGATAAGATTTGAAGTTCTTTCTCGGGGTATTCCCACCGTCCATGCGATGAAATTGAGCGTTGAGGACTACGAGATGTACATTTGGAAATTCGAAAGACGTGGGAAGAACGACGGGAGCGACTGAGAGCTGTAAAGTGGCAGGTCTATAGGCCCAAAATTACGCAATAAACAGTCCAAGAGGAAGCTGAACATGAGCTACTGCTTCACGTCTATGCTGGGTCTACCTTCCCCTTCATCTCTCTTTTCCCCTTCTCGATTCGTTCTAATTGATTCTCCATACGCGTCGCCTCCATCACCGCTCTCATAGCATCATCACAATAGGGGATCTGGTCCCTGAAGTAAAAGTTCTTTCCATTGATCTCCACCGCTAAACCGTAGTCTGCACCACTCTCTACCCCTTTTCCAACAGCATCTTGAATGGCGCCTCCGTCTATTAGTTTCTCTACGGTTGAGACAATGGTTTCAATCGGGGTGAAATATGAGTCTGGGAACGACTTCCATTCCTCACCGCTCAGGAGGTTAGTCCGTACTGTGCCGGGACAGATTGCGTAGCAACGGACGCCATCGTTATGATGATAAGGGAACGCAATAGAGCGCATGAACTGAACAACCCCAGCTTTCGCAGCCGAGTACATGGGGCAAAATTGGGACGGATACTGTTGATCAATCAGTAATGGACTATATTGATTTCGTAACAAGATATGAAACACATACCAATCCACCACAACTTGCAGTCATAACTAGCGACGCCCCCTTTCCTTTATGTGGACTCAGCCTGAAATAGTGCAACGCAAGGAAGCTAGTATTGACCACCGCCTTCAAATTGATATCAATTGATAGTTGGTTCGGAGGATTTGGCGGAGAAGTGCCCTGTGACTGCTGTATTTCGTAAAAATTATCTCTTTCCACGATTCCCGCATTTGCAAAGACAAAGTCTAGTCGTCCAGCGGTCTTGAATGCAGTCTCAAATGTAGCACCAAGGGATGAGTAAGACGTTACATCCGTCCTGTGGAAATGGGAATTAGGTAGCGACGAGACGGCCTCCTTTCCAGCGGTTTCATTCAAATCGACGAGATGGACTGTCCAGTTTCCGCGTTTTGAGAGCGCAGTAGCAACGGCGAGGCCCATGCCTGAGGCACCACCTGTAATGAGAGCGACCTTCGACATGACGATATCTAGTGGAAGACAATTTGAACTGGATCTTTTGTATTGCAGTACTCGACTCCATAGAGGCCATGCTGTGCCATTAAGAGCAGCATCGAGCTACTTCCCTCTCCCTCGGTCGTGAACGGATTGACGTCCCCCCTAGGTAGAATCATGCTCCGCCGTCAGAAGTTCATGGATACCAATGATGCGTAGTTCGTGTGATGTACCATGGTCACTTATTCCGAAGCGTGAAGACGGAAAAGTGTACCCGCTGTCTCAAGTAGGTAGTCGTGGGTCCATTCCCTCACCTCCTCTCTCGTAACTTCTGCTATGTACCGTTGCATCCATAGTGGATACTGAACTTGCTGTACTATTTTAAGAATTTATAATATATATTCGCAATTCTCACCCTTCCGCATTCAGTCTCATCCGATTTTGGTCAGTTACCAGTCTCATGGCGGAAGGAGAGAGCTGCAACATCATGATATGACCATGGTTGAAGGAATGTACCAAAGTAGTATGGCAGAAGATGTATTGGAACCTAGTCTATAATATCCAAGGACGCAAGATAGCCGCAAGATCCATGAACATGATAAAGAAACTTTACTGTATCCGTGTCCATGCTCCTTGCAACTAACACCAAGAACTCTTCCCAATGCTAACCTAAGAAAACGCCAAGATCTAAATCATGGTGAAAATAGACAGATGAAGAGCTAGAGAGCTAAAGAAAGGTACCGCATTAGTCTCTTGACGTTCAATATTCGCTCATCAAAGCCTGCTACACCAATCAAGCGATAACTACCGTCTAACCGGAGGGGTTTCCGTTAAAGGCAAGAGCATTGACAGTACCGGATGGGAGACCGGTAATAACGTTCTTGGTAGCAAGCTGAACGATGCGAGCGCAGAGAGCAGCAGGAGTCCTGGGACCTTCGAGCCTGAGAAGGTAGGCAGCGAGACCAGCGATGTGAGGCGAAGCCATGCTTGTGCCAGAGATAGTTTTCTTGCGAAGGATTAGCAATGAGATGTTTAAACTGGATATATGTGGACTTACGGTGGAGGAGGTAGGCCAAGTAGAGATAATGTTCACACCGGGGGCGAAGATATCGACGACGGCTCCATAGTTGCTGAACGACGCGATGCGGTCATTGATATCAGTAGCACCAACAGTGCAGGCAGATGGCTCTGAGGCAGGGGAATAATTGGCAGCGTTTGCTGCAGAATTTCCCGCAGCCACAGCGAAGAACAGGCCATTACTGGTGCCGCTTGCGACCTATTTCCTCTTAGCTTCTAGAAGGTTCATACATATCTGGTTTAGAGACTTACAGCAGAATTCACAGCAGTACTCTTAGAGCCACCCAGGCTCATGTTGGCGACAACACCATTGGGGCAATCGGTACGTTGCCGGGAGTTGGTCGAAGCGAAGTTGATACCAGCAATAACACCAGAGTTTGTGCCGCTTCCTTGGGCGTTCAGAACCTTGACAGCGAAAAGCTTGGTCTTCTTGGCGACACCATATGTCTTGCTACCAACAGTACCAGCGACATGAGTACCATGTCCGTTTCCATCGGTGTTTGACCCATCACCTGCATAGTTGGCAAGGAATGAGGCACCTGGAAGAGGTTAATGCATGATACTGACAAAGAATATGAACTGTACATACGGCCTTCAAACTCGGGATGGCTGGTCTGAATACCGGTATCAATGATATAGGCGCAAGTGCCCGCACCAGCAGAGTCATCGTAGACATAAGTCGTGAAGCCACGAGCCCTATGGGAAATACGAGCAAGGCCCCATGGAGCACCAGTCTGAGTCACATAGGTATCGGCAGTAACGATGGCGTCCTTCTCAATGTAATCAACCTAACAATATTATCAGTAAATCTCTTATAGTATACGCCCGAGACTTCTTACTCCTGGGAGAGCCTGCATCAACTTGAGAACGGCATCAGGGATCGTAGCAGAGAAACCCCTGAAGGAACCAAATTCGTACTTGTG
Organism: Patellaria atrata CBS 101060; assembly: GCA_010093705.1. Classification (NCBI taxonomy): domain Eukaryota; kingdom Fungi; phylum Ascomycota; class Dothideomycetes; order Patellariales; family Patellariaceae; genus Patellaria; species Patellaria atrata. The sequence goes on from MU006093.1 coordinate 1,020,392, forward strand.
GTCAGCACCGTTATCAAGCATAGCCAAAGCGCGGTCAACAATCTCCTGGGCAGCATTGGACTTCATCTTGACGATGTACTTGCCAGGAATGATCTGTCCTGCCCTCGGAGTGATGACAGGAGCAGCAAGAGCAAGAGGCAAAGCCGCGAGAAGAAGAGCGAAACGCATGGTGAATAACGGATTGACTTGGACTGGTAGAGCAAGCTTGAAAACCTGAGGAGCGAATGGAACTGAGTCTGCAACTGCTGGCCTGAAGAGATATTCTGTGGTGGATAGTTGAGTCCTTAAATAGTTTTGATTCCCACTGCTAGAGTAAAATCAGGAGACTCGCAGGAGAATATGATGAACTGACCACCTTCCCTTTGAGATTAGGATATCTTTGTTGTGGGGGTCCCGATGGTTGTAGGTTCGTAGTCGTCGATCAGAAGTCGATATGTATTGGAGGCCGATTGCACACGCCTGCTTTGCATGTAAGGGTACAGAACGCCAGGAAGCTGGTCATTCGGCCTCATTGCTTTACTAACAAACGGATCAACATTACTCTCTAGGTAGGTGAGATGTAGCATCACAAGATATTAGGATAGCCTTCCAAGCAGTAAGGTAGGGCCAGAGCTGACCGAGACAGCCTTCAAGGACAGGACTGCCTTGGCATAAACAGGAAATTAGAGCAGGATAGGACTCCAAAGGTACGGAATAATTATTGAAAGCGCCCTACCTTGCCGGTTCAGGTATGCAAGCCTAAAATTCTGGAATTCAAAAGATGATTCTATGCAGGAGAGAGCGGTATACTGCAAAGCTTACAGGCTGGGGACATATGGTAGTGGCCTATAGTATGGATATTTTGGAGGGTATTACCCAGTATGGAAGTAGTGAGAATTACAAACTCCTGCCCGATGTGTGTAGTCGGCTGAACTAGTCGACTTCTTTTGCCCTCTAACAGCCATACATCTAATCAGCATTTTGATCTGATGTAGGGTCAGACGGAACGAACCTTAGATAACGGTGACGGCTTGGTTGCTCCTCTACTGCAGCCACGACAACGCCGTGAGCGCCTCTGCCGTGTGGGGATAGGGTCGGTCCGCTTGCTGTTCCACTTGCACTGCGCAGGAGGCGCCCGCTACTTCAAGAATGGTAGGTGAAGGGGTTTGCCTGTGTACCTAAGCTCTGAACATTAGTAGCTGTACCAGATACAGAGCAACAACACACGCGACATCAGACCTCTAAAGAAGAAATGACTAGCGAATAGTGAGGGGCAGTGGTTATCTAGTTAGAAACATATCTCCATGCCTCGCTTCTAAGCACGCGCGCTGATGCCCTGAAGATCAACGTGGGTCATCTCTCGCTCGATATGATCGCAAGAACGGGGAACTGTCACGATTGTCGCAACAGTGAAAACCAACAAGCGACCCCTTGACCTTGTCCGGTGGGTTGAGTCTTGACAGCGTAGATGTGCATTATTCGGGTATTGGTAGGAAGTTGGGAAGCTGTTTGCATTGAAAGTTGTTGACAAGTTGACAAGTTGAGGCAAATAGGGACCTGCCTGTTTGAGAAGGGAACCCCGCCAGCAACACCACAAATTTCACCTAGGACCGCCAAGCTTTTATATTATATACCACCCCTGGGAAAGCCGTCTGGTCGCTCTGTTGCGCCAGAAACCTTGATGGTCCTGATGATCTCGCCTATACGATAAGGTAGTAATGGTGTAAAGTAAGCGAAGAATAGACCAAAGTCTGTTGAGACTGCGGGCGCTGGATGGCGTTGATGGGTGATATGCAACATCTCGCAAGTGGCGGGTGGGGTTCCTATATACCAGGCTGAGCATGTGCTGCGGTAGACGATCAGATGAAATATATGAGATCTCTGTATATGATAATAATATGTGTAAGGCGCATTCATCTAAACAATTCCACTCCCGTAGCTCCGGATACGAGCGGAGAATAATTACGTCTTTATTTAATACAGGTGGAAACGTCTATATGAAAGAGACTAAATGAACCAAGTAGACGATAGAACAGTGAGAGGACATCGTGACTTCTATGGAAAAAAACAAAAACTTACGTGTTGAGATGAAAGATGCTCATTATTTCCGGACGAGCAGATTATGCACAGAGACGAATTTGACAGAAAAGCCGGGTGAAGTGCCAGAGCGCTTAGAACTAGACCCCAACGTGGGCGACAGTACAAGCAGAATGAGACATCATCAAAGACCATACTCCCTCTTGCCCGCTTGCCGTTGTTATGCCCACATGATGTTTGACTCGAATGTAACCAACGCAGGAAGGAGGTACAACACAGTAGGATGAGAGTCCGAACTGCTTCGAGACGATCACCTCCTGTTGTAGCCGGAACATGGGCAGACGTCGGTTCCGACACCTTTCCAATGGGTTTCAAGGTATAATAGCAAGCAGTTCGATCGACAAAGCGCCAATACTCCTATAATGGTTATCTCCCGATATGTGCGATGTAGGCAAATACTATTGGGAAGGGTTTCACCTATCGATAGCAGGGTTGCTATTTGCTGTCAGGCGTTAATAGTCTTAATTCTATAACGACCGTTTCTAATAGCAACGCTCCAAACAAGACGGTATTTTCTTGGATTCTCTTTCTGGCGATATGCGGGCCCCATCTCTATCTGCAGAATATCGCTAGTGTCGGCCTTTAAAAATTCCTAATCATTTGTTCAAATGGCTCCTTTAATTGTAATGTTCCTCTTAGTTTAGGAAGGTCGTGGTCGAGGGCGCTAAGGTCTTCCCTAGTATCAACCTGGTTTGCTGAATATGGAAGCTAAAGAAGCGTATACTAGATACCAGGAGCCCACTTCCAGTCCGAATAGCTGGATCTCTAAGCAGAATAAAGGAGGTGACATGTCTGTACTGCGCTCTTTAATATTTGAGTTTGAATAAACGTGGGTCGGTAGAGAGACTATCGAAACGCGCCATGCAGTGCTTATGTACTAAATGCTCTATCAGTTAGTTTTAACCAAGTACGCATGCAGCAGATAAAATAAATAGATGATATGATTACCTTGAGGTCCTTTTTCATAATAATAGAAGAATGATTCAGGTTCTAGATAGAGAAGTGTATTTAAAATACTCCTCGGCCAGAGCTTGCAGCATCTGATGCTGTAGTTCATTGACGGAAAGGGAGTAGACTCAATCCCAGAACAGACGCACGCATCGTACACGAGAATATATGGATGTCTATCAGGACCTATCCATCACTATAGTAAGTAATATCGCCCTATGTGAAAGTAATAGGGGATGTATTGATGGATAAGTTTACAGTGATATTTTAAGGTTGCTCTTGAGTGATAGATACGTGGCGAACGCAGCTTATTTAAAAAGAAGTGAAATGCGCTTATCAATGTTATCTCGTCGTGCGCCTTCTCGGGGACGACCTGGTGTGAGTCCGTTAATGGTGTGCGAATGACCGTGTCGGTCGAATCCTGATAAGCCACGCAGGGAGATTGCATGCACCATAAACCAATCTCTCACGATCTTGTGAGCGTGATCAACATTCCGCAACAAGTCGAGTATGCTGATAGAAACTATGCGATACCAAAGCATGTCGATTTTCGCTGACCCTGGGATTCACATCACCTACGGGAGGATAGTCGGGATCCTGATTCCGCATAAGGGGCCGGAACGAAACAAAGAAACGCAATATGGTAGCTAGGTATTTGCTACGTCGATTGCGACTAGATATAGCTTAATCGAGTATCCATTAAAGTATCAGTTCTAATAGTGAGGCCGCATGAAGAGAAGTGTTTATCCATAGGATGAAGTTTCTCGAGTGGTGGAGCAGTTAAAGGTCCTGAACTCTTTACTGTAATCTCGGCGCCAGAACCTCAAATATTAGAGAGAGGAGATCGTAAAGATATTACTCCTGTTTGAAAAGATGTTGGAGGGACATCGCTCAGGTGTTTGGCGGAGCTTACGGTGTTGACCGAGGACAGTGAGTAGTGTTCATCGTAACTCAAGGTGATCTGGGCGGTTGAAGTGATGTTTGGGTTGGCCCTATTGTTGTACATGGGCCGGGACGTATCCATATAGATGCATACTTCATTGGCGATTGAAAACCTAAGAGAAAACCGCCAGAAACCCAGTTTGTTGCCGCCTATTAAAAGCTTTTCTTTGCATGGTATGTGGTACCGTAATAGGCGATTAACATGAACTAGTTCGTATTGGAAAAGCGTGCTGGAAAACGATATTTCGGAGAACTTGAATTATAACGCGCAAACAACAATCCTGAATGGATTTTACTGAAATTTTGAAATTTGTTAAAGCATGAACATGGAGAAGAAGACAGGGATTGGCCTCAGTTTCCCATACAATAGATTCCATCCTAGATATCTTACACAATGAATTTCTTAAGATATCTCGGGAAACTAGAATTAGGTATGCAACAAGTACACATCGATAACAGGGCCTAAAGTCTTAGGTTAGAATTCTGATGACAATGCCAGGGGTGATAACCTACCCCCGAGGTGTCATTGATAAAGTTCACCGGTTCTATCATATGGGTTTTCGTAACAGATGTACGCGAATCATCTTGCTCTTAGGCTTTAAGGATTAGGCCTATACGTTACACCTTTTGTGAAATGTGTGATCGGTATTTTGAAGCTGAGGTGAGATCTCATATTTGGGTTAGAACTTAGAACTAGAGTTGAATTTGTCTACATACGCTATTCGTCATTGCAATCCTTTGCAAGGGCTGGAGTTTGGGGCTAAGCCGTTTTTGATCATGAAGAAGCATTCCGTCTCGCGTCGCAATTCGCACTCTTGAACTTAGAGCAACAACCCCCAAGACTCCAAGATCCTCTCCCTTATTGTACGGTTTCTTACTTCGTTAAATAAGTCGACTAAAATTCTCTTCAGATTACAGAAAAGAATCGCTGAGTATATTATATTGATAGTGCTATCGCGCAGATATCCCCATACGAAGCGCGTATATTTCACTCTCAGCAACTACTTACATTGATCCCGTCTTAACTCTCTCTGCGTCGCTATAGGGGGTGTATTGCTAGCCTTTATCAATCAGTATAAATATGAGCCTCTAAGACGCGCTATGTATCTATACATGATCTCTACGGTATTTACCGAGTAGATTTTCAATACTTGGATTCAAGACACGTAGAACAAGCCAACCGTCTAACACCCAAGGTTGTACTTAATAGAACGTAATGAGATGTGAACGAATCACTACCTCAGAGTAATTGACCATATTCACTGGATCTCCTCAGTGGGCCCGATTCCAGTATCGTCACTAACACATCATACCTCCATCTATGACTTGAACAGTCCCAGTCATATATGATGAGGCATCACATAACAAAAACGCAATCAAATTGGCGACCTCCTCCGCTTTACCCTTTCTCGCAATCGGGATCTTGTAGTCCGGCTCCTTTCCCCGAATCCTCGTCGATTCACGATGCATAGGTGTGTCGATAGTACCCCTAAAGTCTATTAGTGCCGACTGTCCAGAAACACCTTCGATTGAGTAGGAAAGACTATCAGTAGAAGTTTTACTCACGGCGCAATGCAATTAACCCTAATATCCCTATCACCAACCTCCTTCGCTGCTGTCTTAGTAAGTCCAATAACCCCCCATTTCGCCGCCGTATACGCCGCATTCTTCGGAAATCCACCTAAGCCCGCCACACTCGCCGCGTTCACGATGCTAGCACCCCTGCTTGCGTTTGGGATCTGAGCACGCAAGCAGTGCATGACGCCCGTGAGGTTAACGTCGACTGTGAACTTCCAGTCCTCCTCGTTGAGCTCTTCCACCCTTTCGATATTGATGCATTTAGGAATCACGCCAGCTAGGTTAGCCGCGCCGTCCAATTTTCCAAATCGAGAAACCGTCTCTGATATCCAGGATTCAACCTGTGAGGGTTCGCGCACATCAACAATGGTTGAGTGGACGGTTCCTCCGGCAGATTGGATCTGGGAGGCTACATCTTGGAGCCCTTTTGCTTGGACATCGGCAATAGAAACTTTGGCGCCTTGTGATGCTAGAAGTTGAGCCGTTGCGAGTCCGATTCCTGATGCTCCACCTGTGATAGCTATCACCTTATCCTTTACATCGTATGTAGGGCTCATGTTGCTCAAACCCAATCTAGATCACTTAATTCTGTCCTTATCTGTCAGATTTATGTTCTATGGTTCAGAAGGTTGTAATGGGGATAAGCCTAAGTGCGTTCGTTGGGGAGGGTGTGGCATAAATTATTGACGTTCGTACATAAAATCATGATTGGGTATATTATAGGGTTAAGGAATCATGGCAGGAGATAGCAAGGCCATTTTCCGAACAGATGGGTCTGAGAATGCTTGCACCAGTCATTGACCCTCGGTTACCATAAGGTTGGTTTACATACGTTTCGTTGCTCTAATATTTCGGTTGTGAGCCCTAACTTAACTACGAAGATCAACGATTCGTACTAGCGGGTAAGGTTCGATACTGGGGAAACAGTAGGGGCCCGTAAGGGGGAAATAGTTCTTTAGTGTACATCGATTGGCCCGAAGGAGGAAGATGCTACCGGTACCAAACATCGATCCCAACCCCATCTAATTTACCCCACATGGTCTAAGGAAAAGCTTAGCCGTAACGTCAGAGAACGCCTCTTAGGTATCTTGGATGCTTCTACCGTTGGAATGACACCAGAAAGAAAATAGCCCAAACAAACCCTTTGACTCGATCCCTAATAGCAACTGAGACCGCCCAGAGGAACATTATTTGATACCATGTGCCTCCAAGAACCCACTTAAGCTGAAGAAATGCAAGTGTTGATACTGTTTGCGCCAATTTGGTTTATCGACTGTGTGTACCACGATGAAGCGACGGAAGTTTGTGACTTCACAACACGCCCAGCCGGCAAACCATTCAACCAGGCATTCTGTGGCCTTAGTTCTGTCTTTTTTCCACATTTCAGGATATGCTGGCCAGAATTCTACACGCTCGGAAACTAGAGACGCGAGTGGACCAGGATTGAGTGGACTCGACTTGACCTGTAACTGCGGAGGGGCTAACTTCTCAAGTTCTTGATATGTCTCTGCAATGCTTTATCACGGCTGTTAGTGGAAACGGCAACAAGCGCCCTTTTTAGAGAGTAACGTACATCGGATCTTGTGGCTCTTCAAATATCCTATCAAACATCCAAGGCAAGAGGCCCGGACGACCAGCGAATTTACGATTCTTGAATCCTTGAGCTTTGAGAGCATCCTCCTTTACGAAATATTTAACGATCCGAAGTGCTTCGGACCGATAGTCTACAAATACATCATCGGTGATGCATATAACTCTGCCATTAGGAAACAATGATATTAGCTTGTAATTTGGTTGCACCTGTAGGTTCTCCGCGTGAGGATCATATCCTAGCCGGAAGAATTCATACTGTCTGCCAAGGAACCGGAAGTCCAGTTGTGGTATTGCGGAATACTCCGTAATGTCGGGATGGATCTGGTCAAGGTCAGGAAGCGACAATATCAAGACACATTCTATGACTCACTATGATCACACCGGACCTCGTCTTCTTACCAAATTGAGTCCAGGATCCAGGTGCTTGAAGGCGATAGACCACCGCATCCATAGAGAGGAATACACGTGTAAGGAGATCAAGCTCCACTTCTTGAAATGAAGGGATCATCAGAAAGACATTCTTCTCTAGGGGCTGTGGAGTTGTCCCTTTGAATATCTTCTCGGGGTTAATGTCAAATATTCTCTGAATGATTGTCTCGCCGTTTGTGGAAGTATCGAGCTCAATTGTCTGACGATTAATTCGATGTGATTGGATAGGTGACCTAACGTAATAACGTAGTAATGCCTGCTCTGGGAAGTCGCACACAGAATCAAGATATTTCCGCTTCTCAACGTGTGCTGGATAGATGATCATCGTAAAAGACTTATGAAATACTACTGCAGCAGTATTGTGAGTCATTAGAGATTCCGCATACGTTTGGAATATTCGCCGCGACTCCTTAGTCGGCAGGATGTAACCAAATGTCGAGGTCTCGTCGTCGTCGTATCCATAGGACTCAAAGTCATCGGTTAAACATATGGAGTCGATTATCAACTTTCCAGAAGCACCAATCTCTATCACCAATCGTTCCCTCGCATCGGGGCTATTGTTCATGAGCATAATGGGTAAATCTGTTGTCCCATTGCCAGTATTGATTGTTAATATCACACCGATGCCAACCTCTTCGAAATCGATCATTATGTCGTGCTCTCTGGACTGAGCAGGTGGACTCAGAATTCGGCTCCTGCTGTGGACCGCTGAATTGTTTACACTAAGGTGGGGTGCAGGCCAGTCAAGAGCCTCATCGCTTAGGCATGACCCTCTGACCCCAAAATCAGGATTGAGAAATGGTTTACCGGTTGCCACTTTTTGTCTCTCTAACAGGAGTTTGTCTTAAAATTGGTTAGTACAGACTGTGTGATTAAATAAGCACAGGGTAAACAGACCTGGATCAGTCCGTGGTTGGAAAATACCCGGGGGATTGGCAACTAAGTAGCAGTCCTGATGGGCGTATGCGCAAGGACGATTGGCTCTAAAATTAGAGCAATATCCGAATTTCCAGAAGAAACAAGTCACGCTATTTTTGGGTGAAAAGTTATGCATGAGGTTATAATTGCCAATCTGAGGAGCTCCCGACCCCTTTGTAACTTCTTCAAGCGTATTCGGAGCACGGGATAGCTCAGTAGAAACTTCAATTGGACCTTTTGCTTTGTCAAGGTTGCCTACGAAGCCAGTGTTCCAATGAGCGTAGGTGCAAGCCGCTGCACTACGGTTACATACCCCGGTGAAGTACCAGAAGTAACAAGTGAGTGGCCGGGGTAAGTATTTAGGGATGCTTAATTCCGCCTTACTCTGAGAACCCATTGAACTTGAGTTTTCATTGTGTAAGTATCGACATTTTGGGTCTTTACATTTCCCGTAGTACCAGAAGTAGCATGTGAAAGGGATTTTGGAGCTACGTGATATCGGATCGCTGTTCATTGACTCAATGGGCGAAGGTTCCTCGTTTGGAGGGGTAGGAGTACTATTGTGCGTCGAAAACTGTCTAGATAAAGCTTCGGAGGGATTGAATTGTCCTAAGCTCGTAGTCCCTTTGAGCTCATCGGTATTCTGCCCTTCGGGGGTCGTTGGCCTGGTACTTGGGCTATCGGTTATAGCTATACCCTTCTTTAAAATGCTACCAGACGTCTTGGGTTTATCCGGGTATATCAGATCATCAAGATTTGGCGCAGGTTCAGTGCGGCCATATGTCTCGTAGCGCCAGCGCTCTGATAAAGTTGTAAATTTGCGAGCTTTCTCGTCGTGTCTAACGTTTGGGTTCACCCGCGGTCGCCTGATCTGTTTAGGTTTGAACATATTCGCAAACAATGCTGCGCCTGTCTTCCTCACTAGAAAATGCATTAGCTCAATTTCAATCGAAATCCAACGGATCCTTTAAACAAATGCATATAGCTTATGTCTGGCCTATGAAACCGCTTGACCGAAAAACGAGGCATGAACGATGGGAAGGGGAAGTTCTGTGTCCAATCTTACATTTGCCAGGGACTGTTCTTTTGGCCATGTTGACATTCTTTGCTTGATTGGTGCTATCAGTTCGCTTGATGCTAGATAGATCGGGACGTACTTTTGAAAAACGAAGCTGGTCCGTGTTCAAGCGAGGAAGAGTAGGTTTGGTCATCAAGGTGCTATTGGTTGGTTGTTTCTTTAAAGTTGTTGATTTAGATGTCAAAGGGCGAGCTGATGATTCTTCTGACCTGGATTTCTTACGAAGACGTAAGCTTTCCACCCCTTTTTCTAACGGCGATTTAGTGGGAAAATCATCATCTTCGCCTGATGAAGCTTTTCGGTCACGATACGAACGCTTCCTGTTAGTTGGTACAAGGCCATCCTCATCGTCGTCCACAATGAATCCACCTAACGTTGTGTCAAATGTTGTCTTCCGCCTCCTGATGCTTCGTATTGGTACGTCAGGAGAGGATCCTCTAGATGGCCACTCATCCTCAAAGTTAGCATCCGGCATTTGTTCGTCTTGGGACTCCCGGATCCACATCCCCTTTTTGAGTCTCTTTCTCATTCTACGAAGGTCGCGACGCTCTTTCTTTGCTGCTTGCTCATCTTTTTCTCTTTCCCATGCTTCGACGTCGAATTTCTGCTGACCGAAGCGGTCGATTCGCTTCTTCTGTATGAGCCAATCTTCCAAAGCAGGTTTACAGCTGTCAAGATGTTCTGTTGGCTCCCATGTACAACTAGAGCGCTGTGAGTAAAACAATATGAGCACAATTGATAGGAGTTGAAATACTCTTTCAATTCATAACCTTCCCACTGGGCAAATTTTCAGTTAGGAGAAATATAGTTATTTCATGATACTCACCTTGACCAGGAAAAATTGGCTCCCATCTTGCCCTTCCTTTTCAGCCAGTATACGTTCTACCGGCCATTCATCATCACTTCTATACTCCTCTTCTTCGGTGTAATCCGTAGGCACAGAGTCATCGTCGCTGTCGTTGTCAACCGCGCTTCTACGTGGCCAATTCATCATTCTAATTGATCCAAGATTTAGTTAATGAACACAAGCATTAATATGAAAGCTCATTCTAGGAATTGAGTTAAGATTCAAAAGTAACTGCAAGGAGTGCAGGCGAGTTTCTGCGGTTAAATTCTGGTAGTGTTGCTGCAAGCTACTTTTACGCGTGCATGCAATTGAGTTATGTGTGACTCCTATAGTAATCTATGGGAAGCTCCATTGCAAAGCTTGAACCGTTATACGTGATACGTGATACGTGATACGTGACATGTGTTTTTGTTGATGTTGATTTTTTTGAGGTAGAGTCGATACTTGCAGCTGTAGCTACGGCAATAAAGTTATTCTGCAAGGTACGGAGCTTTCCGGTGGTCACCGCTTGAGCAGGGGCTCGACCGCCCAGCACGAGGGATCCCACGTCTCATCAACGCCGCTCTTAACTTTCAACTCCCATAAGAACTCAGGCAGCTAAAAACTTACCGTAACACTCTCTTCTCTTTGCGCATCGCGCTTACTTGCTTTATCTTGCCGCTTCACAAACCTCTTAACTTCTACCCTTTCAAATTCAACTGCTGGGCTTGGCGGACATTTCTTCTTATAGGCCCCAGGCTCAAACTACTCCTCAAAAATGGCAAACGACGAGTACGATGTGAGTACGCCTAGTTATGAAGACCAGATTCTAAGTAGAGCGCTAACTAGTGTGGATATCTAGTTTCTCTTTAAAGGTACTCGACGCTCTAGACATCTAAGTTTGTTAACATACTTGTTACTAATTCATCCCGCTCAACAGTTGTACTTATCGGTGATTCAGGTGTTGGTAAATCCAACCTCTTGAGCAGATTCACCCGAAACGAGTTTAACCTCGATTCCAAATCAACTATCGGCGTTGAATTTGCTACAAGATCTATCCAGGTGGACGCCAAAACAATCAAAGCACAGATTTGGGACACTGCAGGGCAGGAGAGATACAGGGCCATCACCTCCGCATACTACAGAGGTGCCGTGGGAGCGCTTCTTGTCTATGACATCAGTAAACACCAGACGTATGAGAATGTCACAAGGTGGTTGAAGGAACTTCGAGATCATGCAGACTCCAACATTGTCATCATGCTGGTTGGAAATAAGAGCGATTTGCGGCACCTCCGAGCTGTACCGACGGATGAGGCTAAGCAATTTGCCAGTACGTTTGGAGCTCAACCCATACCACTATATCAATATTAACTGTCATTCCCAGGCGAGAACAATCTTTCCTTTATTGAGACATCCGCCCTCGACGCTAGCAATGTAGAGCTTGCTTTTCAAAATATCCTCACTGGTAAGTCGTCGCTAAGCTACAAAGTTCTTTGTTCTACACCTGCTAATCATGTACTAACAGAAATTTACCGTATCGTCTCTCAAAAGGCTCTTGACCAAGGTGAATCCTCACAAAATCCTCTCGGCGGTGGGGAGCGCAAGGTTCTTGAGATAAGCAAGTCTGCAGATGCAGAGCAGGGCAAGAAGGGTTGCTGCTAGAACGCGAACGGACATAATTGAAATCTCATGTTAGTATGGTATGCTTTCTGGGCTCAGCGGCGTCCTTGCAACGGTTCTACTTTCTCTTTGTGAACTTTCATCTGTTTCTGGCCTGGGGCGTCTGACCTTCGAGATGTTGGTACCATTCCCTTTTCTGCAGGATCCGATGGTTCTGCAGGATTATATAACGTTTGAATGCTCTTGGTATTGATTGGTCTTCTATCACACCACTAACAAGACCGCTTAATGGAGATTTACAATGCACAGAAGCGTTGGACAATTATCTCTGGTGACGGGCTTGAAAATTTCATAAAACCCTTTCCAATTCCCTTCCCTTTCCTTCTCCCTTCTTCCTCGCAAGAGCTCTATGAAATCTTTTCACGAGAAGGTACGAGCTAAACCTAGGGATAGTATTGAAATCTTTGAAACCTAGGTACACAATCTTCTAGGAGTGGTCCAACAATCATTGGATAAGATATTGGCTTGCGTGTACAGTACAATCGCCCCATTATGTTACACTTAGGGATCCCGTCACAACAGGCGGTTCACAGATTGTAAAATTAATCCAAAGGGGGATTTCAGGATCAGTTGATTTTGACAAGAACAGCCCAGCGGACCCAGACATTCTCTATTGTAGAACTTAATAGGACATGTATTGACAGGAATTGAACAGTTAATCTATGGTACGGATGAATGAGTATCCTATATGCTTCCTAACAGCAGCCCGCCGTACCCTTCATCCAATTACGCCACTAACCATACAGAGTATGTTCCTACCTTACATCATATATCATCAAGGTCGTCTTCCACGGCGAACTTCTTTTTGCCATTGCTGTTTAAAGTGTCTAAGCTGATTGCATCATCGTCCCTTTGCCGATTCGACATCGCTATCGCTTGTCGTCCAGTATCAGACGACTCTAGGAATTCGCGGAGACGTTCCTTTCCGACTTCAACAGCCTGCTGACTAGCGGCATTTGCCATGCGGGCCATCGGACCCCAAAGGTTCAACGTGTAGGTGACATACGCTCCCACGGCCAGGAGTATTAAGAATATGAAATAGACGGGATTTCGAAGAACTGCAGGAAAATGGTTAGTTTGAATGAAAGTATATGATGTTTAAGTGACTTACCAGCCATAATCTCATTCCAGCCCAGTGCAAGTAACAAACCATAGAAATACAGCGGGACTTGGACAATACCTCCAATTGCGCCTCGTTTTGCCTCGACATAGACTCCATCTGCTGTCTTTTTGAATCTTACAATAAGATCTTGCTGTTTGGTATCACCGAGTATTGTCATCTCTTCTTCTAGGCTCTTCCCCTCATCCTCATCAACTCCACCAATAGGGGCAAGATCTTCCTCGTCTGCAGGTGATACCGATGGTGGTGGACTGCCTACCCATGCGTCCAATGGCGGTGGAGCGGATGTTCGGGACAGTTTAAATCTTGAGAGGAGTGGAATAAGTCGGAGAGTGTGTTCGCGTGCTTTGGTGTATACACTTTCAATATCATCAGTCGGCCTCCATATCCGCGGTACTCCTTGTTCATCGTAGCGGAATCTATCCTCAAAATTTTCACGAAGCTTCAGGAGTATGTTTCCCTCCATGACCTCTTCGTCAACCTTTGATCGAAGTACGCCCCAAGATTTCCGTCTTAAGCGCCAGAGACCAACTTCTACCTCTTCGGGGCTGGCATCAAAGCTGGCGGCTCGCTCCGTGAATCTACTTTCCGCTTCTTGGACTGTCTCAGTGAATACGGTCCATATCCTATCCCAAAGTTCTTTCTCTGAGGGTGGTTTGTCTCCATGTTCAGGTGCGCCAGAGCCTGCTCGACCAGATCCAAGTTTATTGAATTCCAACCCGATTGATTCGTCAAGCCGAGATTTGACCCATCGTTCAACTCTAGTCGCTAAGCGACGCATTTCATCCTTACGGAGGCGCGAGCTCACTTCATCTAGCTCTTTTCTATATAGATTAAGAGGTTGCTTGTAGTCGCTCCAATTAGCTCCCGTTACAGCGATAGCTTGTGCCTGGCTCTCGAATTTCTCCAACGCTTTTTTTTTCTCAGACTCTACGATTTGAGCGAAATCGTAGTGTGAGCCTTTCTTCTGCCCTGCCTTGACTGCCGAGCTGACGGCATCGGTGAACTCAGCAACACCAGTTTTGTGAGCAGCGCTAAATTGGCCCTGGGATAACGCTTTGAGCCGCACATCAACCTTGCCTTCGAGCTCGGCTTTCTTACGGCTGAAAACTCCTTTATGATATCTGCTGGCCTCGGTTTCGAAATCTCTCAACACGGTTGCACGTGCTGAATTCATCTTCTCCCCAAGTCCGAGAATGACTCTGGGTTGTCCTAGACGAACGCCCTCGGCTTGGGTTTCTTCAAGTGGGGTGATAGTCTCATCGAACGCTACTAACGCTTCTCTCGAGATTTCATCACATCGGAACTGCGCTAATAACTCCTGTTGCGTGGGCAAGTCAAGATCTTTATTATGAACGATTTGGTCCCATACTCCAGCAGCATAAACCGCAAATCCATCTGCAGGTATCCGTCGGTGATATTCGGGGAGGAATACCGGCAGAGTGTCTTCGTCAAGAAGACCCGCAGATTTAGGATCCTTATAACCCTCTCTAAATTTTGTACTTAATTTCTCGATCTCGTCAACGAACTTTTCCGGCATTAGGATTTTGTGAGGGAGGGCGACGAATGCAAAATCGAAGTAATCTTCAATCCTTGAATTCTCCAAGCCTTTCGGTTTGGATAACGTGGACCAAATCCGGGACAGATCTTGCAACAAGGTATTACGAAGGTTCGAAAGGGGAGTGGTACCAATGTGGTCTCGAATGACGAAGAACAACAGAGATCTAGGGATTGTCCTAGCCAGGAGATTAGTTTCATTTCACACACAAGTCTAGTGCTTGGAAGACATACTTGCTATCCTTTATAAAAAGTTGCAGGTTTACTTCAAAAACGGTTTTCAACAAACCCATATTTGCTCCCTGATACAAACCAACCTGGTGTTCCCAAATATTGACAATCAGAACCTCACTTGTGGCCAGGGCAAATAGAGCGCTCTTTCTCTCAAAGTCCTGGTCTTCGCCTCGTTCTCTACCATCTGTACCCTCTACATCCATGACAAGAATGTTCTCTGCCATACCTTTGCCGTCCGGACTTGACGTATCTCGTTTATTCTTAGACATCCAGATACCCTTCGTAGTCTGCCTCCGCTCTTGCTCTGACATGACGCCGAACTCAGTCTTGAAGAGATGATTTAGTAAAGTAGATTTTCCTGTCGACTGGGACCCGAAAACGGAGATCAGGTGGTAATTAAATCCAGCGGGTATGACTTTCTCGAGGCTAAGGTATGTAGAAAGATCTGAGCTATGATGCCATGTCCATTAGCAATAGGACTAAGATCCCCGATCGCATTGGTATGAGTACTGACTTAAACTCTTTATTCTCATCGATTACCTGTATACCTCGAGTGTATTGTTCTCTAGTAGGCTTTTCGCCTACGGAGGCGAAATGGTCGTTCATCATTAGGGAGGGAGCTGTTGGATTTTTGTTCAAACTAGGTCGTTGCGCGCCACCGTTGGCCTGCAAAGTGGACGCCATTATAGGTGGTGAGGCAAGTAGGTACTAATGTAGGAAATATCAACACGGGAAATAGGGGACATTGAGGTACTGTAGTCTTGTCGGGTAGGTTGGTGACGAAACAACAGTGCAACTTTTGTATCACTCCCGTCGGGTCGGGAGGCGTCCCTCGAACGCTGGCCCGTGTACCTTGATTGGCTAAGCTAACTACGGTAGACTAGTTCTACTACTATTCAAAGATATTGCGATAATGGAGGGAGTGGTCCGCCGTACCTTAGAACTACCTTAACACCGGGCTGTCTTTTCAAAATTCTGATCACCCGACATCCGATGTCTCTCTATGTTTTACATCTTCATGTGTCTAACGCGGCAAATCTTCTAGAAATATAATATGAAGAGCTTCAAAGGGGAGTAGATTTGGTGCGTTCAAAATTGTCTCGAACTATCAACTGTCAAGTGACTCCGAATCCATCAACATCATTCTCTTGTGACCTTGTCATAGGCCTCCTACTTTACAGTTCGTCCGTAAAGATAGAAGGGAAATGGTATCATCTTGACTCTTAGTACTACGAAGGGCTGCCTCTACGCTTAAACAAAGGGGCTCACAGGGTGAGCCGTAACCTCCACCTCTCCGCTCACTTCTCCCCTCTTATCTTTCAAAAAGACCTGATAGTTCCCCTTATTCCACAGATCTTTGATCGTGATCTCTCTAGTCCGTGCCAGGCTTTCCAGCTCGTCAAGACGCTTGAGGGTTGCTTGTAGGTGCGCTTCAAACCCTTCCGCACCACATATTTCTCGGAACGCTATTTGCATCGGCACAGAATCTGCCCTAACCTTCGCATACGAATCAATAGCAAAGATATTGATGTGATCGAGCTTCTGCATAAAATCCGCTCGCGTCATGATTTGCCGCGCTTCATGGAGTGGAATTTCAGGGAGGATATGCTCTTGGTCAGTGCCGTTTAGGTCCTTTTCTCTCTCCACTAGCGCTTTGGCAAGAACCATTGCGGCAGCCTGTAGGGAAGGAGTTAGCTTTGAGGTAGGGGGGTAGATTAAATTATGATTGCAAAGGGTACTTACGCAGTATTTTTGGTGATCTTCCACGTCGTCATCCATCTCTTTTCCGAAAATCCAGCATTGGTTCAGCAACCAAGTTTTCTCTCTTTCACATATACTTTTACAAGCCTCGAGCATATCGTCTGATCTAGCAACCTGACTTAGAAATATGAGCCGGCCTCCAACCCGGTTATATACCGCGTCAAGAACGCTAGTTGGGACGTTCTCGTTATGATATTGTCTTCGATATGCGGCCAACGATTCAACCGCTAGATCCTTAGGAATATCTGGTATGTGATGGACGTACATGTTGGTCGCACGGGGGCGAAGTCTCTCAAATGTCCAATACTCGTCGCTCGTGAGAACCATTGTTACCAGTTCCTTCGCAGCCCATATTTCAGCACGTTGCTGCAGAAGCTCTAATAGATCTGTACCTTCAACATCATCTCGAAAGAGATGGATATTGTTGATTATAAGTACTAAGGGTCGTCCACGACTTTTACGTAACTTAAGCGCAACCTTCTCCAACTTGTTAAGTGCTCGTTCAATGTCCAGCAACGCCGTCGTGTCTCTTGGGCCTTTGATGCTAAAGAGACTTCCAACATAATCCTCATGGAACTCGTAGTCGATGGCCTTTCCTAGTCGTGTGCGAAAGACTTCGACATCGTCATGGGCCTCAAGCATAGCTATGCCATCTCCGTGAACCTTCCTCATCCCCTCAAGCAACAGAGAGGTCTTCCCGGTACCCTTTTCGCCCACAATGAGATGGTATCTCCCACGACTGCTCCCATCAAGAATAGCATCTATGAGTGGTTGCTGAACGCGTGGTATCCAATATTCCCTAGCCAAGATCTCCTCGACGGCACTGGGATGTGTACCGTATGCAACTCTACCCAGAGCGACCAGCTCGTTCGAGCTGTAACCCGGCGAGAATGCATTTTCGATTTTGTCCAATACCAATTGCTTGTAGTAGCTATTGTAAAGGAACCCTCCTAAACCGAGACCCAGCAACGATGTGATTGTGACACCACTTCCCTCGCCTACTTTCCAGAAGAAGCTGCCCCATGTATTCTCCTTGCTTTTATCATCATCTTTACTACTTTCGGCGGTACTGCCCGTTTGAATTGCTAGTATGGGATACGGCCTTTTTCTGCTACGAGTGCGGCCAGGAGTCCTTTCGAGAAGAACGAGAAGCTGTCCTTGACTAGGTTAGTTAACGACGTATACGGAGAGCATACATTCCAGGTCATACGGAGTACTAACCAGGTCTAGCTCTCTGATACATGCGCGGCATTCCCAGCCACAGAGACCTTTTCGAGGAATTGCTTGTAAATGAGACGCTGTATCAAGCAATTCATCGCATCAAGGACAGTAGTTAAGGCTGAGCATGCGACGCTTCGCGTAAATTAACTTACTCGCGGATCATACTACTGAGAAGAAAACTAATTTTAGAGTCGGGATAGCTACTGGACCACTTTAGAGTTCAATAATATGATCTCAAATTCCACACGGATTGTTAAAGATATCCTGAGGCCGAATTCATAGCAGCACAGTGTAGTACTATACTATACTTTGTACAGAAGTACAGTACCACATTAAAATTCGTCACACACCATCAGTTGGATTTCGAAAAGCCGAGTTAGGAATATTCAGCCCCCAAATACTGTACTCTTTATATTCGGGGATCGTCAAGGATTGAAATGAGTCCCCCGTATTTCAACCTACAGGACGGAGTACGGAGGTACAGTACTGAGTATCTTACGCTCAAATGTGTTGTTACTGGGCCTCTATTCCAACCCCCCCAGTAGAGCTATCCGTCCAACGCCGATTTATGCGGCTTGTCAACGTTTTGGCCTCTAGATGCCAATGCACTAAAATCCTCCATCAGCGAGGCTGAACAACATGGCTCAAGTGTGAAATGCAGCGTGTTCCTTCTTTCTACCTCTATAATGTCTCTTGAATCTCCTCTTGGTCAACTTTAACATACCCTTCACCAGCTTGAGCTTTGTTATTAGGTCAATTGATACCCGACTCCCCTACATTACCCTTGTCCTTCTTGTCTCTTCCCGAAGCGGTAGTTACTCGGAGGAGCAAGAAGCTATAGATTAGAGCAATAGATGCTCTATCACCACCTATTACAATCTTATAACCATATCTAATTGATTAATTTCTTTTTTAAAAACCCTTCGACTGCGCGCTTTCTGCGCTGAGTTCCTATGTCATAACTGAAGACATCAGTTAGATTTGATGTCTACAGTCCGCTCAAGAGGACATAAATCACCTTTCTCTCCAGGAAAAAGATATCAAGCACAGGATCCATCCCCAAAAATGACGCTGAGAGGCTCTTATACAGCATTTCCTATCGAACTCCGCATTGCTTTCGTTGCTTTTTCTAAATTCGTCACCGGAGTCATGTTTGCATGGGGATACTGGAAGGTATCTCCGTCGAGTTGGTATGTCAATCATTTTCATATTGTGCACTTCTCCCACCAAACTTTCATTTTTCGACCTCTGTACGCTCGACGAACAACTGCTGCCAGGTAGTTGACCCAGCAGTATCAGCCAATCCCTATGGTCCCTACTGTCAAGCCGTATGTAGGCTTGTGGGTGCCCCGTATGGGTTCTGCATAGCAATACAGCAGATTCGAATACTTTTCCTTTTTTTTTTCCAGAATGAGCGTACGGTAGGCGATTAGCGCTGTAACAGAGGAAAGGGAATCTACCTTATGTACCTAATACTGATTCATCTAGGCTCCTTCCTGCATCTCTACTTCACACACTTCAATCTCTCTTTTCTCCCGCTCTAATACACCTTGACCGACTGACGCCCGAGTTTTACCTGGCGGAGCAGTTGTTCGACGCAATACTGCTTCTGGTTATCTCTATACCAGTAACCGTTGACTTGGCTCGGTTTGCCCAGCACGAGCAAAGGGAGGGGAATGGGCGAGATGCCCTAACGTTAAGGGGCCAAGCAGCCATCTTGATATTTGGTGTGATTGTCGTTGCTATTCTCGGTGTGGGTTTGGGAAGTTGGTGGGTTGAGACTGTCAAGAAGAGGAAGGAGGATTGGGTGAGGAATCGTGGAATCGAAGGAAGGGTAGAACAGAAGCAGAGACTTTCAGTCCAAGACGAAGAGAGCGAACTGCACGATGGAACGAAAGAGCAGATCACACAAGCACTCGAACAATGCACTTAGCGCAATATTCCATATTTATCTGTACTTTACATACGGTCCGAACCAAGAGAGTAAACATAATCCATACCGAGCATCCTTTAGTCAAAGCGGGTTCGGATATACTGAAACTCTGAATCCAGCTTATTAATCTCTTCAATCCTCCTCCGATTATTCTCAATTCGCTGGATTAAAGGCCTGCTGCCAGAGTAGCCTTGCAAATCGTAGTCATTTCGCCCTTATAAGCACTTCTTCCCACATCGTCCAACGCCTTAATCTCTCCACCAGTCCAACCCTTCAAGCCCTGGTTTGCAAACAAGCGCTTCACTTCGTCGGCAATCGCGTTCGACACCTGCACCCATGTCCTGGCAACCGGATTCTCAATGCCAGCGCCATATCCCCTTGTACCCATTACCATGGCTTGACACATGTTTTGCTCCAGTCCCCTACGCGTGGCTTCATTCTTCAGCCATCCATTCGCAGGATCGATGGCATACAAGTCCCATACCCGCAACAGCTCCTCCCTAATCTTGGATTCGCCCTCAGGGTCGAACTTGGCTGGAAGCAAGACGTTCAGGCTCGACTCCGCCGCAATCCTAGCCTCTATATGTCCGCTTATGAACCGCATCTCCACTGGTACGGCGCGCAGGGATTCGAGGTTGTGGCTTCCGAAGGCAGAGGCCAGATGGGCAAACGCGGCGGTTGTTGTCTGAAAACGGAGGGGACACTCCAACAATGCGGAAAGGGCCTTGAGATGTGATTTTGCGTACGCCAGAGAGCATGTCTTCGCGCTGTAACTCAAAGGGTCTTTGACACCCTTCGCCCACACCGTGGTACCGACGTTCTTAAGTAGTGCCTTTGCGATATTGAGGCATTCCTTTGGTGACTTCGCACCACGGATGGCCGCCAAAAGCTGTACTATGGACTTGACGACGTAGTCCATAGCGTCTCCGATAACAGGTTTGGTGATATCGGTTGCAAGAAGAACGGACCAAAACCGTTTACAGCTCGGAAGTGCCACAGGGTCTCGGAGGTTGACGCCCAAGGTTGTTTCATCTGCGACAAGGACTGGTACTTTGGCCTTCTTAGCAATATCGAGGAAAAGTAAAGCCGTTGTACTGAAAGAAAATGCGCCGGTCGGTTGAATGGCTTTATCGGTGATGCGTAGAGCGCATGTCAGATGCGCTGCCTTTAGGTTCCTCACAAAGAAGGAGCAATGCTCCATAGCCGCAAGGAGACTGAGTAAACAGTTGTTCCCGTGATAGACGATCCCGGTCTTCGCGTCGGTCAAAGTGTGAAGGAGAGTATTGAGATCCTTAACACAATTTCTGACGGAGAGCTCGTACTTCTTAATACCAGAGTCCGTTCCTCTGGAGCTAGAGAGCGACGTCGTTCCCCTTAGGACCGCACAAGTTCCCCCATTTCCCTCCCAAGTCGTCATACTATTGCTATTCCCCGATGTCTTGGTTACCACCTTGCTGTTCCTCTTGTGGAACGTCTGTACTCCCGAAAGGACTCTTTCATATGCTCCCTGGCCGTCGGCAATAAAGATAATGCTCATGTCTTCATACTTGCCAGCACCTCCATCCCGTCGCCATTTCTTTTGTGCGTTGTTCAATTCGAGGAGAACTTGTAGGACCAAGCTTTCGTCTAACCCAGGGCCAACTGAGTAGACATGCAGATATCTACCCGCTGCTATGGTCTCTAGATGGGTGGATCCATGCTTTTTGAACGAGTCTGCGTATTTGTGGGGCATTTTGTCCACCAAGGATTTCAGGTCTTTCAAATTCGAGCAGTAATCACTCTTAGATGTACCCATTGCATCGACGTCCGCACGTTGGGGTTCGTTTTGATATTGTTCTGAGCTTGGGTGTTGTCCTTCACCGATACTGAAAGCTCGAGTTAATTCAGTAGGTGTAAAACTTCTACCGAGGGGGGGTCGCGAAGTTGTTTTGTTCGGGGTGTTCGGTGGAAGGCGCGGCATATCGATGGCGTGTGTTGTACTTGGACCCGACTTTAGGTCAGGTGGATAGTTGTGAATGGAAATTGAATCTAAGTGACACTCGCCCAGACACAAGTGTACTTGTAGCAGTGACTGGATAAAGAACGTCGAAAATAATCTCTCCGTCTCGATTGAATTTTGCCTTTGTCTTTACAAAGTGACTTCGGCGACAATAGCGGACTAAGAAATGACACGCTTTCTGCCTTGCTGGAAGGTTACGCGAATGACGATATCAAATCTGGCCTGAAAGATGCGTAAGGTAGATTCAATAAAAGATGCTTGTAGTAGAGTATATGTAAACAAGTCTCCGTAGTCCTTAAGATGAAAGGCAGTTTGAGTGAAGTGAATTGAGAAGGGCTTAGGTTCTGTGCTATCTAAGACGAACAAGTAATTGAGTGTCGGGTGTGTCATGCTTTCATCACACCGACTACTCCATACTGTCGACGCCAAACGGACCATGTGATAGAAATCCATTCCTGTCATGTCTTGTACTTGGTAAATGAACCGAAGTAAAAGAAATGCTGAACATAGTACTATTGGCGCTGGACGAAAGTCTAGGTTCATGTAGAATGTAACAATGTCACTCACTTCTGGTATTCAAATTAACCTGAACAAAATCTTAAAGCAATGTCTCCGTCCAGTATAACCAGTACAACGCCTGTACCGAAGTCTTCAAATTCAGCAAGGACGGATTATAGATCACTGCACCACCCTTCCACCATGTTGCTGGATATCTTTTTTGTCAAGCTTCTCCACCTCGCGGCTAAGTAGACCTCTAAGTTCTGGGCTTATCACCTTCTCTTTTGCAGCCGCATTGAGACCCGTCTGTTTACCCGCATCACTCAAGGATGTAGCAGCACTCGTCTTTCCCGGAGAAGTGGAGCTCTCGTCAGCAGCAACAGACTTTCGTTGTCGTACAGCGGGAGCCGGGAAATTGTGTTTCTTATCAACGGCTTCGACAGTTCTTTGAAAGCGTCGGAAAAGGGCTTCAGCTCGAACCAAGGTACTTTGAAGATCAATAGTGTTGGATAATTCGTTGACTACGAGTGTTAGTGAAAAAAATCAATAGTCGCATGCAAGAATCCCTTACCGTATTTGAGAACCTCGTCGAAATGCTGAAGATGACTCATAATAACATCCCTATGTCTCTCTAAGATAGCTAATGCAATGAATAGGTGGTAGTTACTGCTTAGATAATCCGTCCACAGACCTTCCCAGAGTCTTAAGACATCATACCACTCGAATTCCCGTTTATACCAAACGAGCAACATGCGGAAGAAAAAGAAGAAATTTGTAGAATCCGCCTTTTGGAGATGCAGGTATAAGTTTGGATCCATGAATTGCACGAGGTGATCGAGGGTAAGCAATTGCTTCCTCATTCCGGACTGGTCGCGTAGGAAATTCCTCTCCTGAAAGGCGTGAACATGAGCAATTTCTCCTTAATAGAATATCAGCCTTACCATTCGATCCATGAAACCCACAAAGGTCCAAAAAGCAATAGCATCATCCTGCATTACCGCATAGATTGGAGCTAGCAGATCACTCATGCCTTGCACATATCCTAGATCCTTGTTGTACTCATTATATGTCAAGAGAATGTCCTTCATCTGTTCCATGTGAACATTAGTTCCAGCTTCCGCAAACGGCGAATCTGGGTCTGGATGGGGAATATCCTCCCCTGTAAAAAGAGGAATATTCCTGTCAGTGCGGTGCACATCTTTTTCTACATGGCGGGTCCCATAGAATGGGATTTATCAGTCATTTCTGCCATGTAAGTAGCTATACAGTGTGAACACATACCTATCCGGCTTTTCTGCTCCTTCCACCACTCGTCCTCCTTCGTTGTGCTCTCTCCAGAAGCCATACGATCCCACCAAGCGCCTTTGAGTCTGATATAGTCATCCCTCCGATTATTTAATCTTGCTTGTCTCTCGTTTTTGGTGCTAGTCCATTCGTATAAGCCTAGCAAGAAGAGCCAGGCTTCCTTTCGCACGCCGTCGTCCCGGTCCAACCCGCCATGAAAGATTCGCTCCTTCACCTCGTCAGGGGTAACCTGCAGTTTGCCTGATGTCGGATGAAAAAATCTTTGCCATTCCTCCAAGGTTACAGGTTTTCTCCGATCACTCGATGAAATATTACCAGCTTCAAGATCAAGGATCTCGAACTCGCCAACAGCACTATCCTCCATCTCTAGGATGTCTTTTGCGGTCCATATTCTCTGATTGCGTTCTCTTTCGCTCTGTTCTGCAATTCCCATCGCCCATCGTGCTAAGTACAATCTGGCGCTGTCGAATTCTTCCTGTAGTGTTTGCACTTCAGGATTCTTCATCAGTCTTCGCACTTGTGGCGGCATTTTTGGATTGTCAGCAACGGCCTGAGCAGTTCTCCTGGTGAACGTTGTGACCTGGCTGAGTTTTTCGAGAAAATTCCATCTTGCTTCTTTCAGCGCCTTTGTGACAGGATCCATACCGCCATCTCTCTTTTGATTAGGGCTAGAAAAGCTCTCCCCTTTCTTGTCTTCCTTTTTCCCAACATCCGATGTTATTGGTTTACCAAATCCTAGCTTATCTGCCTCGGTCGGTTCGATGAGATAAACACTTGGATCTGCTCCAGACCTTTCCACTGTTACATATCTCTTGAGCCACCTTAGTACCTCGTCTCCACCCCAAAACATTCCACCGCCATCCCCAAATGGATCAAAACTTTCTCTTGCTAACCTCTTTCTCTGTAGGATAGTCGATTGGCATTCGCTGTCATGGAAGAAGAGCGCTGGGAAGCTGTCACCAGCCCTCGTATTGATGACGACACTCCCATACCACCAGCCTATACTGGGAGGGCGAACGAGAAGAGAATATACCTCACTGACTGGAACCGCAAAAGCGTAACCGACAGTTGCACCATGGGTTGAGGTTGTAGGGGGAGGAGGGACGAGGAACGACTGTTTAGGTGGAGAGGAAGTTTCAGAGAGATCAACTTTAACATAAGTATCATACGCGTCCCCTAATGATGTTTCTGGAAGCCAAGCTAGCAACAACGAGGATGCCGCAACACTCTTGGTAGAGGAAGAAGACGTCGGACATATGTCCTGGGAAATCGGTGATTTCTGTTGTACTAAGGCAATGAAACCGGGTATATTATCTTTCGAAGATGGGGTTGGATGTACGTATACCTATTCACAACGAGTCAGGCCTTTGTCATCTTAACTACTATGGGACTCTGGGACATAGGAATCTCTGCAGTTGTGGAATTAAGACGATAACCGACCTTGCTCTTAGTGTAAAGAAGTTTGACACCCTTCCCTGTTCTGGTATGTCTAATCGTGTTGTATTCGCCCTCTTCATCATCACTCAAATCGTAAAAGGACGCCGTAGGCGACGGAGGGCTCTGTGGGGACCCCATAGGAGAGAGATCTGGGAGGCGAACTGTTTCGGTCTTGGAATGTAGAAGGTTTACGAGAAGAAATATTTTCTACAAGAAAGCCAGATGGAAGTTGTCTAAACTCACGTACTGTATGGGAGTGATAGGTAGAGGATTGAATAAAAGGCAACCTTTGAAGTCAAAAGGCACGGGTGAGCTTTGAGGTCAACGTAAGGTTGCAGGCCCAGTGATTACCCACCGATCCGGCGGTTCAGATGACGCTGCGGAGTGGAGGGGTCAAGGGAGTTGCTGTGGCTGAGACAATGCGATAGAAAGATCCCCGCGGCTGAGGAAAAGAATGGAAAGTCGGCTAGCTTACGGAATACTTTACATACGAAACTAAATTCAGGTAGACGCGCAATGCAATCATCAACAACCGCGTCACTGTAAAGGTCGGACAGATATAGTGAATTTTTTCCTGTTGCTGTCTAAGATACCCCGTCAAAGTATTCGTTAGTAGGTATCAAACTTCCCAACAATGACATCTCAAAGGTCAATGTGCTGCATTGTACTGTACTGTACAATACGCTGTACAGTACAATATTCTACCGAATCGTTTCAGGGTCTTCGTGCCTGATATCAACAATTCGGCCACGGCTCAAGCTTCACCTGTAAGATCTAGGTCCACTAGGTAATCCGACTCTCCCTTGACCTTGTGGCCGTGGCGCTGTGTACCCACTCGAATCGTTGTCGTAAGCACCTCCTCGTCCTTCGTCACCGTACCTACTTTGAGACTGGGATCCTGAGTTGTAACCACCTCTTTCATCCGGATATGGTGCAACTCTACCTTTTGAGCTTGCATTCCCGGGTCGTGAGTAGGGACTGGCGCCTGGAGCTGGACTGGCAGAAGGACTCGTATTGTTGCTTGAAGCAGGACTATTTGACCTTCCTGATCCCCATAACCGTGCCTTCAGCCTCTCTTGTGCACTTGCACCTCCACCACTACTAGTCGGAGGTGAAGTGTCAGCTTGAGCTCGTGTAAATGAACTCTGATAACTCCCGGCTCTTTGACTGGGCAACGGTCGACTTTGTAACTGTTGCTCTGATGCATTGTACGAATCAACAATCCCCGCACGTGGAGGTTGACCCCTAGCCATTCCTCGCCCTTGCACCCCCCTTCTTAATGACAGTGGTTGTTGTGCTGGTTGTTCTTGTGACGGTGTATCCCACAAATCGCTCAAGCCGCCTCCTCGACCACCGGGCTGCTGTTGTCCTGGTTGTCTCAGGCTTGATGTAGCGAACTGTGTAGGCGCTGGTTGCGGTGCTTTAGGATCCGGTGGAAGCCATGATGGGAACTGCCGACCTTTCTCTGTGTAGTATGCGCGAAGCACGCGGGATATATGAGAGTCGTCCTCAGTATCCCCATCTACTTCATCCGAGAGAAGCGTTCGTCGCAAGGAATTGTAGCGTGAGGTGGTAGTAGTGAGTAAGTTTGAGAGGTAGGAGGACATTCTGCAATCGCAATTACGGGTGAATTGGCGTCAAGAAATTACTCTGTGTTTGTTACTGTGGATAGTTGAGAGCACGGAGAGGATAGGTCTGGGGATCCGCACCTTCGAATTGTTCTAAAACAGATCTGGTCCAAGGGCCCATCACATGACAACGTGGAATCTACGTGTACATGCGCGACGCGAGGTCTAATTATACACCGTCACCGGGAACCTTTTCCTCAGCGATATCTTCTCCTTTCCTTTTATTATTGAATACGAATAAGAGCACAACAACAATATAACTAACAGCTGAGTGCAAATCTGAAGGATCACACATGCTCGGTCCACCAATTAGTTCTATTAGACCTTTGATCAGTTCATCTACGAGATTCACGCTCCCATCGTCAATCTTCACCTCCAACTACTGTTAAAAGGAGCGCATAGATGATTACAAGCTCAGGCCTATTTATGAATCTGATACGAGACTACTCTAGTTCTATATTCAGCCGATCGAATAGACATTATGTCCCCACCTGTTTCCAGCGGTCCACTCGATGAAGATGGTCACGGCTATGGCGGGCCCAATCGTAAAGCTCAGTATCAAGTGCTGAGGGCTGAAGTAGAGATATATGCTGAACATACCCGAGCCGTTATTTCATGCTAAATCAGCGACAACGGCGAAATAGAACCTGAGCCAGATTCCTTCAGTAGTCTATCCTGAGATATCAGTGCATAGAGCTTCGATTAGGCAAGGTCTTATCCACATCCGACCCAGTAAAACTATTGTTACTGCATCACTTTAGATGCGGAGACATACAATCCAGGACTTGCAATAGAAAGAAAAAGCCGGCTATAACTCCGTATACGACGAGCTTACAGTATTTTGTAAGCTTACCCGATATTCATCTTGTGTAATACCGTTCAATTTCTTTTCCTATTCTGACGAGGGGTGTGTATACCATTATGAAGACTTGGAAGGTATTATTCTTGTTTTACTCTCATATCGTTGCGAGAATTCTCTTAAAGATCACTCTAATATCGAAGCTTCTGGGATTGTTTTGCGTTGGCGAAGAGAGCTTGAGTGGTCGTTGACGTTCACTTCATCGCTTCATGACACTATCTTTGCCCCTTCCTAGAAAGAGTACTCTTCTATTGTTGTATGTTTGGTGTATAACAGGTTCCCTTAATCCGAGTCAAAAACCGATATAGTTCTACAATTCGAAAGAAGCTTTCTTAGACAATGTTGTAAAATCTCCAGAATCCTTGTTACAGGAGAAATGCATGGCTAGGGGGATGATGCCGTATGAAAGGATCCTCCCGACCATAGCGAACGGATGATAGAACAACGATATCGGTCATAGTCAGTTCCTTAATGAGAATTCGAAAGGCCATCGATATATACATTCCATAATGCAAAAAGCCTATCCGATGATCACAACTGCTCTGCGAGAGCTGCGAATGCACCGGATCAGGACAGGTTGATACAGTTATCAAATAACTGCGATAAAAGGTATAAGCCCACCAATCATTCTGCAAGGGGAATTACTCACTGCTGCCGATTGGTTTGATATGATTTCCCTTTGCGGTAAAAACTGACAACACAGTCATCCAGCGTAACGGGGTAGATATCGATATCAATAGGGTGTGAAGAAGATGATCTCGTCGTCTAGGGTACCTATGTCGACGATGCCAACATGTTGTTTAGTGTATTTAGCCTTGATATGAAGTGCATATAAATTAAAGTAAAGGGAGACTCTAATGTCAAAGACAACAATAGGTGGAGAGTACTGGGTTTCTCGTGATGTGCAGGGAGCCGAATCGACTAGTGGATGGAGAGTAGGCATAGGGCTCATAAGGCGGAGCTGATATAGATTTTATATGTTTATTTGACCAATCGTCCCGGCCTTCGTCCGGCTGAGCCGGTTGTCCAGGAGATTCATGAGTCGTGAAAAGAAGCCAAAGTGTCGAGATTAGTGGTGTTGATGCGCTGGCACTCACCAAAGGGGCCCCCTGCTGCATACGAATTGGCGTGTGTTCACCTGTGAGGTGTTCCAGTTGGAGCCTTGGAGGAAATGGCAAGGCTAACCATCATCAAACACTTCCAGAAGAGCTTCCCAAGCCCACCATACAGCTATAGTATTCTCGCGAAGCCTCGATTCGCCCTCGGCGATCTGGGAAGTTGATTGTTTTTAAGATCTTCGTCCCGCGATGCTGGATATTATGATGGCTTACTGTATGTACCTTACAGAGACCTTACGGACTTACACGTTCAGCGAGAGACGAGACTTTGAAACACAGAGCCTTTCTATCCTGTACAACCGCCGTTCCGCCAGCAACGTCGTTGGGACCGTTCTGCTCCGTCTAAATTGCCCTCGAATAGTTGCAGCTGTGCTAGTGTACTGAGACGAGCACTTGCGCCCATATCTTGTCTCGTTGCATGTGTTTTCGAACGACTGACTGTTACGCGCTACTTGTGTGAACCTCTCACGCGCAATTCGAAGTCAGCTTGAGTTTGAGAGTCATTTTGTAATAAAGTAGGTATAGTGAATGAACACCCTCTTTCGTAGCAATATTCCCCGAGTAGGGAGACCTGGGGATCTCCCTCATTAGGAGCAAGTAAACGATCCGGTCCACAACGGCTCTATCCTTTCACCTTATACCAGGGCATATTTTAGCATTGTGGAACTTACATCCAAATTCTTTGAAATGCCTGGAAG
Source organism: Patellaria atrata CBS 101060 (assembly GCA_010093705.1). Lineage (NCBI taxonomy): Eukaryota > Fungi > Ascomycota > Dothideomycetes > Patellariales > Patellariaceae > Patellaria > Patellaria atrata. Next base: position 1,049,828 of record MU006093.1, read on the forward strand.
GCAAGGCGTCCAATTCATTGACCGTACTCTAGAGCCTGACTATGCCCGCGACATGAATAACGAACTTGCAAGATGGGAGCGTTCGCGAAGAGATCTTGACTCGCACTGGAAGCAACCTCAAACACCACCAAATCATGTAAGCAGCTACTACTACAACCTACAAGGTCTCTACTAATTAACCGCTCTCCTCCCAGTCCAGGCACAGTTCTCGGTCGCGCACGAACCCGATTACCACACGGCCCCGCATCGAACGTAGCAAGTCATCATACGAACGTCCAGCATCTAGCAGTAGTGGACAGAAAGCTATTCTTCCCTATCGCCATGTGAGAAGCTCGTCCTATACCCAGGCGACGCAATTAGAGGAATTTCGCAGCACCAGGAGGTGGCCACCAGCTGGATTCAACGCACAATCTGTTCTGAATACTACGGAGGCACAAGATGTCATTGGTGCCGGCGCTTCCACGTTTAAAGGATACTGGGATCAAATTCCAAACGCTGGCCCAGAGGATGTCAGATTCTTCGCAGTGATGGACTCAGAGCACAATGCGCGGTCCGATAGGGCCATTTGCCGTCACGAAGCGTTTGCGGAAATCTCATTAACAGTGACCGGTCCGGCAGATAATGCATTCCCTTGGGTCTCGCTGGAACAACCTTGCATGGCATATGCTTTTGGACGGAGTCCAGGTACTACTACTCTGAATTATCGGGTGAGCAAATTTGGGACCCTGAAGCCACTTGTCCAGGTTGGAAGCAAAGTCAAACCGAGGAAAATCAAACTTCTGCTCATCATGGAGCGATTAAGTCAATTGGAACAAGGTCTTGAGGAAGATGTTGGTCATCTAGTTCTCGACTGGCAGAATGATCTCTAATTGTGACATAGGATCCTGACAAGCTTTACGAATACTTGTATACATACTTGATTAGTGATCCTGACGAAGATACAGAACCCCATTATGGCATGGAGTTGCAAATAATCGACCTAATCACGGTGTTAAGCCATTCTGAATGGGTAGATTACAGCTCTAGAAGGAACCAAGTCCTCGCGAAATTTTTTAATAGTCCCAAAAGTGATGTACGGCATCGTTTCTATCATCAGCTTCTGCTCTCGTGCGAGCTCTACCTACGCATCCACTGTAGCGAACATGAAGAAAAGGCTAAGCGACAGATCCTGAAGTCCCTTCCCCCTAAGATCGCATGGGATCTTGCAGTAGCTCAGAGATGGTTAGAAAACATCTCGATATCCAAAAGACTCACCTCGAGCAATGAGAGCGAATATAGTTTCAACTATGTGAGAAAGAGAGTTCAAAAGGAAGCTCTAGCCATATTCGCAGAGACTCTTAAATGGCCGAACATGGCTGAGATAGAGGACGTCTTAGAGGAGAAAGACAGTAAAAAGAAGCCACTCGAAGGCCGTTCGAATGATGCTATGTCATGGTTTACAGGTGTCATTCTACCCGGACCTACGTTACCATGGGTTCTTATGAATACGCTCATCGACTGTGACAAAGATACCGGCCCTCTGCTCAAGTATCTGACCCATATCTACCCCTCCTCCGGCTTCCAATACCGCGCGACAACCTACTGGTCATATCGATGCATTGTAGGTAAAGTTTTAGGCGCTTCTCGCGGGGTGAATCAGGTCGCTGGCTGGATCGGACCGTGCAATTACACCCCTGATTTGAAACGTACGGAATGCGTACACATCAGGCAATCATCTCCTCCAGAGTATAATATCACGACCACGGATATTGATACTATGGGTTCAAGGTCGCATCCACTGGGTCCAGACGCATTGGAGTATCCTGCAGAGGATTACGAACTGCTTATACCCGACACAGAAGACGTCACTGACGTCATACGCGTGGAGAAGCTCTCATTCCAGCCATCTCGAGAACAACCCGAAACTAGAATGGGCCCAGATGGACCGATGACCTTCGATGCTGCGGTCATATTTGCCTGCGGGGGAGAGAGCTGGCCAATGCGGCTCCGTTACGACGTTGATTTTATCGCCGCATACCCGTGCCACCAGGGACCGCATGGTAAGACACCCTTCTATCGTTATTTTCCTTGAAAGGAAATACAAAAGGTATTGACTAATGGATTCCATAGTTCTTTTCTACGACTACGCCTACAAGGCCATCAAAGTCGACGAGGGCCTTGTCGACATACACGATTGGGGACCACACCCTCGCTCTCATCCCTCCACACCGCGCTCCCGCTCATATTCCCACCCGACCAGCCGACACTCCCCTGCCTCATCATCTCTTCATTCCCGCTCAAACTCACAAGCGCTGACGACCCAAGCCGGCCCACCTTCATCAACAGCATCCTCTCACATCGAGCGTGTTCTCGCAATCGAGGCGCTCGGTGTTAGCGACAACGAGGTTTTCGCCCGCGCGTGGTGCGCACATTGGGGGCTCAGCGCTGTAGTGGCAAATATCAAGGATACGTGTATGGCTTGTGCGATTAGGGAGGCATATGCCGCTTGTGTGAGTGTTGTTATTCTAACTGAGGGAGGTAGGAAGGGTGAGGGTGATGTCTAAGTAGGTTGGTAGACGGTGACTATGTTTCCTCTAATCGAAGAATGGCGCGTTCAGGAGTTCACATCGGCTGCATTTGAGTGGTGTCAATGTATGCGTAGGGGTTAGGTCGACGGAGTAGAAGTTACGTTTTTGTCACATTAATGATTCAATACCATTTGTCAGATAGCTTCTTAGTCGTTTCCTGTTCAAACAATCATTGCTGGAACAGTCACTTCCTTGAGGCCGTAGCTAAACCGATTTGGTGCTTAACTTCTTTGGAAATAGCACCCCAAGATGCGTAACACACGTGCAGAGTCCTGGGCGTTCAACAAAAGACAAAGCAAATGACGACTCGCGGTCCGTTCAATTAACATCTCCCCTATATGATTCCTAACTGGGCCACTGATACCTGAAATAATAGAAGTTGGACAAAAACTCACAGAGAGAATGTCGTCAAAATCCAACCCTGAAGCCTAAGTTCAAGGGTTGTAACTTTTTACTGAATCCTCAATCATGGTGATTGAGATATCGAGTTTTGGGCCATTCCTAGCTAACGGACTGCTTGCCATAGACGTTCGACGAAAATCGCAGATGTATGCTACCTGATCAGGCCTAGTCACCATTAGTTCTACTTGTATCTCGTTAACTATTGACAAGTGACAACATCACCAGCTCCTGAGAAGATGACTAACTCTTGAGGACACCCGGTGGATGCCATGTTACCTGATTATACCGTATGATTGAGATCTTCTTCTTTCTTATGTCCTTCGATGCTGCAGTATTTCTCCGCAAAGCATCGAGAGTTTTCGTTCTACGGCCCCCAAATGCTATTTCTTGGCAACCTTCAACAATAAGGTATTCAACAACGATCCACTAAAAATGAGAAATGGAAGTAGAAAAATGTTCAAAAGCATTACATCTTTCCATTTAGAGCGTTTCGTCTCTTGTTGGACCACGTTAGTTATTATAGAATACAGAGGGTGTTGCACGAGTTTCTGCAACCCCTGAGCGAGTAGGTATGGGAAACTTCCTGAGGTAATGATGAAGCAACTAAGAAGGGCAAAATATCTGACTGGTCTTATTCGCTGCCCGCAAATTCCTTTTCCCCGCCATGTCGTAGTTCTACGTACTCTGAGCCGATCGTACGTTTCTTCCATACCACAGCACTCCTTAGGACGCGCGCGTTTCGACCAGTCGCAGCGATGGCATATCCAGACACCATAACAGAAATTTTTACAATACTAGGAGCGCCGGCTAGATTATACGGGAGGCTACCTTTCGCTACGCGATATCTCTGGTTCGGCTTCTGGGGGCCGGTGGTGAATGCTGACTACGCACGATCACGGTACGGGGGGAGCTGGCATTGGCGCCCATGGTTGTTCTTTGACATGCAAGAGCTGGAATCCCTCGAGGACTTGATCAATGCTGGCACTGACGAGCAGATTCTTTGGTACAGAAAGAACCAACTCGAGGCTTTCCAGATGGTTTCAATCGTGGTAAGTAACCGAAGAGAGTCTCTCAACGAACCTTGACGAAGCTCACCCTTTGCCCATATAGGGTGCTTTAGTCGCCGGTGCTGCCTTGACTACTCAGCAATTGCCGGGAATAGACCAAGTCTCCTATGTTGCTAGAGCCTTCTTCATCTCAACCCTGCTTCTGTCCCTTCTCGCTACTTTCTTTACCGTTCTTCAACAGCGGACATATGGGTTTTTGGAAGAACCAGCCGCTATAAGAGCTTGGCTCACAAACGGCGTGGTTCTGACCGATTCCGAGGGGCGTCAAAGGTTTCAAAGCTCAATCATCAGTCTACAGCTTCTACAGGTCCCCTTTGAGCTACTATGTACTTCTATCACTAGTATCCTCGTGGGAATTGGCATTTACCTTGGAAGCTCGCTATCTCGAAACTTGAACTTGGGCAGCGAGGACGCATCGTTTGGGAATCGTTCCGTGCTGATAGCTATCCTCGTCGTCAGCTTTTTTATTCTGGCACTTTTGGGACAACTCCTGGGTGGGAGAGACTTTGAGAATCGTCGCTGCAGGAACTTGACCGAGAGTTTCAGAGTTCTTCCTATGAACCTGGATTCAGGTGAGAAGACGAGGAACTGTAAAGAACATGCGGGACCGTTGTCTTCTTCCGTCAAGGGAAGATTGCCTCGGGGTTCAACGCTTTCTACCATATCTTCAGGGGAGACTAAGGATCCGGGTCTCATAAAGGCGCTTCATGTAGCGGTAGAGGCTCATCGCGCCTGCGCAGCTGCGGACGCTGAAGTAGCGCGCTGGTATGAGAAGATGTTCACACATTAGATATCCCCTTCAAGTCTCAAGTCTTATTTGATCCTTATGTGCTCGTATAATATCAGTGAAGTCCGAAGCAATAGTAAGACGCACGATGAACTTGTTAGCTTTATACACCCCCAAAGGTTAATAATATGCCTGGCTGTACTAACACAAACCCAGAAGCCACAAATGGTCAACTAAACTAACCCTTTCCTTCCATGCGATCCCTACGCCGTAAAAGCACCACCCTAGAGGCCCTCCTACCCCAAATCCCAGTCCACACCATACGTAAAGGAGAAGTCCATGCACCAAAAACGGTCAATAAGCCTATTTCCCTAGTAAAAGCTATCTCTCCCAACCCCCATGTAGCGGAGGCAACAACCCGTGCCCACCCATAATTCCACCACTCATACTTCGATTATCTCCCGCGAGCAATTTGTTCACCTGTTCGACTGCAGTCTTTGCCCTCTCACGGACATCGAGTTCCTGGTCGTCCACACAGCTTTTGACCGCGTCAATGACGCCTAGTTGCTTGAGCTCCTGTGCACGGTCCCTTGCGCTAGGCCTGTCATCATCGTCATCTATCCAGGTTAAGTTGCACACGAGCCATACGCAGGCGACGCGGATGCGCGGCGATGAATGCGAATAAAGAGGTATCAGAGATGTTAGAAGGGATGTTTGGGATAGGAGTAGAGATCGGTGTTTGGGGGTCCCAGCGGCGATATGTACGAGGATGAACAGTGTTGCCTCGATGATCTCAGGGGGACAGATATGTTGGTGTGTTTGGTTAAGAAGGGACTTGGTTTGATCAGAATATGCGGAAGTAGAGGTTGTCGTAAGCGTTGGACGTTTGCCATGCGGCGTCTGATGGGCGGCGGGCGATGCTTTAACTTTTAGTTTTGAGGCGAGTACATCGAAGAATCGGGCAGTGCCGAGCGTGTTCAGGATGTGATCAATCATCTCATTTGATCCAGAGCCGGGGTCAGTGACTAGGTTGCGCACGTAATGGAGTGCTTGTTCCTGGATTCTGACATCGTCCCGTTGACTCCGTAGCAGTAGGTTCTGCTCCTGTTCTTTAATCGCCTTCAGACGGGCGGAGTTCTGCGCAGATATTGCTTGCCTGGACGGTCTCCGTTGGGCCATGTGCAAAGAGCCGACTGTGTCGCTCATAATGTCATCGTCGTCCACATCAGTATCGGCAGAGTTATCATCGATATCCATCGCAGGATCGTCTATAGCGTTGAGTAGGTCGACTTGCTCACCAGCGGCGTTAGCTGTACCCATCCCTATGGGCGTTGAGACTTGAGCACGAGGGTCACCGGTCATCGTATTAATCAACCAACCGGGTCCCAACTCCTCGAGGCATCTGATTTTGATATCATTCGGAGCAGACTGTACTAGATGTTTTAGCGCCCACATTGATAAAAATCGCAGTTCAGAGTTAGCAGAATGAGCGTGTTCACACAGCGTGATCAATGCACCGGCTTCTATAATATCCTGTAGCGCCTCATTAGTGTTGAGAATTTCGACGGATTTATTCGACGGATTTATTCGACGTACCTCTCTCATCGGACTGAAGTTCAGTAGTAAGTTACATAGAACATCGGTAGCTGCAAGCTTAACACCCATTTCCCTCTTTTTGATAAGCGTAAATATGGGCCTTGCGACACCATAATCTATTAGACTAGTCCGTAGGATACTGACAGATCTTGACATCGCTCTCGCTGCAAAACAAGCGGCCACTAGGACTGTGTGCGGATTACCGTCCTTGACACCGTTTGAGATAGGAGAACCTTCGTCTACATGACGACCTTCGGGGTACGAGATCAAAGAGTCTGTAATGCACGCCACAGCTCCGTTTTCAATGATTGTTTTCCTATATGAATCTTCTTTGTACGCCATTGCGGACAAACCTAACAGCGCACTCGCTCGGCACTTCAGAGCGTGTACAACATCCGGTGCTACACTCGGAAGTCCTAACTTTGCGCTCGGATCGTTCACATAATTCGACGTGAACGAACTCGGATCCGGGGTCCATATTGGCTTGTGTGCATTCGGTACGGGATCAAATGACTTCTTTAATAGGGAGCATAGCTTAGGGATAACGTGGGCGTCGTGTGCTGCTTTTTGTAGAGAAGTGTTTACTTCTATCAAATCCGCAAGTACATGAGGAGCTCGTTCTTTTGTCCTTTGAGCATGAAGACGCTGCTCTGGCTGAATTAGAGAGTTTGGGTTGGTGGAGAGTGAATCTTCAATGATTCGAACAACAAGAGGGACGATCAAGAAGGCTAAGGATCGATCTCTGGCTTTACTTGACGTACCAAGCCAATCCTCAAACGACGTCCGCTCAAGCCGTATTAGCAACGTCAAGAGCCTCGTAGCTGTCAATCGTTCTATTCCTTGCGAGGTCCTGGCAATCCACATAAGCCACATGAGTAAGGGATTATCTAATTGATCGACGGAAGATGAACGAGGAGATGGCAAAACAGTGGTGTCAGAGTAGCTAGACAGACGAGACACATCTCCACCAGCAACAAAGGAACCTAATGCCGGAAATGCTTTGGAAAAGTTTGATTCACTCTTATTGTGGTTTGATTGAAGATGTGGTAATAACCTATCCATTGCACTCGAATCCATCTGTGCTGACGGTTGGAGGCGATTCTCCGCATATGCGGAATAATTGTCTAATCCTCCCCCTGAGCGCGATGTCGGGAAGATAGCAACAATCGCTGGAGAGTAGAAGAACCGAGCAGTTCTATAGTCCGAGTCTTGGATGATCGACCCTATAGATTCCATAATGTCTGATAGATATGACTTCGGTAGTACGGGTGGAAGTGATGCTATTGATGAAGTAAATGAATTAGTAGTTCCAAGACTCAAAGATACCTTGATAGCTGCGAGTCTAGAGGCTAAGAGCTCGATAATCCCAGCTTTCGCAAGGGCAACGCGGTGATACTCTTCAAGGCAAATTTTAGGGATGAGTTGGGTCAGAAGCCCTATTTGCTGATCTGTTGTAGAATTCGACGTTCTCTGAGCTAATATTTCGGCCATATAATCCAAAATAGACTTTATGAAAAGATTATCGGGAAGAACCGTCGACGCAGAAGAGTTGGAATTGATATAGCGGGGGTCCTCCAGGGAAATAGTGTCCGCTATCACATTCAGGACGCTCAATGTGACGTTAATCAATCGCGGTGGCGTTTTGATAGGGGACAATGTTGATAGTAGAGGTGGTAGAAGTCCCCCAGCGAGAAGAGGAGCGACAAAAGCCGGTCCACCTTATCCTCGTCAGCTCCTGGCCTCGGGCGCAGTGGGTGTATTCTCGAGATATCTCCTCACTCACCAGATGCAAGGCTTCCTACGATGAAAGTAGCCTGCAGACGCATTTCATCCTCCTCTGTCCAAGCCAAATCATCCTCGGAACCTGGCACAGCACCATCTAAGTCTCTGCTCTTCTTTTTGCCACTTGCTTTTGAAGAAGCCCCTAGTATGCAGGCAAGCTGTCTCACTATGCCCTGGCGTATTACAAGCTCTTTACGTTGGTCATGCCCAATGATCTCGTTCTTGAGCCGTCGAAGTGCGGCGACTTGTGCGGAAGTGGAGGAAGCGTTATTCAACTCCTCGAGCGCGGGCAGAGCGGAGGGGCGGGCCATATTTGACCGGTTGAAAGTCCTATATTATGCGATTACTACTGTGCAGCATAGGTTAGTTAAATATATGCCCCGGGTGACGCTGGAGAAATTGCTTCCTATCTGGTAATGCGTGAAGGTAGAACGGTATACGGCATCACTGGTGCATCACCACATGGCCAGTCGCGATTACCTAAGAATGAAGAAAGAACGGTATGAACCTGCTTGACAGACCGTTCGCCCTGCTTCCGCTAGGTATCATTAAGGTCAGTGGGTGGTATTAACAAAGGAAGGTTGTTGTAAAATTTCTTTTACTGTAATTCTCATTCAAAAGGCTCGGAGTGAAGGTTGGATTCCTTTGGTCCTACATTGGCAATCCCAGATCATCTATCACTTATCATTTACTTTCAGTCAGTATACTCTTCACAACTAATACTACGCAATGACTATCACTACCAAAAGTCTTATAAAATTAAGATGTCTACCTAGGCCTTATTATCGCATCCTTGAGTTTCCACGCGAACGGCGACATTGGCCCCTCTCCATACGATACCGTCCCAGTCCAGGGATTCCTTTTGATATACAGGTCGAACTTCTTGAGTCCCCTTATATCCTTCAAAGATTGCAATAACAACTCTTCTTCTTCCCAGCTCAAGCTCCTGCTTGGGCTTTGCAGATTATTCTCCAAATTGACCTCTAGATTCTTTAGCTTCGGCATCTGGTTTGTCACGATATCCCACATTGGATCCCACCATACCGGAAGTACAGCAGACTCCGGGAAGCCGTCTACTATCCCATCCTCTCCTTCGCGCCTTCGTGGCGCCTCCGGTGATAACCAGGTGATTCGCATAGAAGTAATGCAGGATAACCTCTGCGGAAGAACGGTACTGGAGAATTGCATAAATAGGGACGGTTGGAAGAAGTCGAACGTCTGCAACGAGTACAACAGATCGATCCCTTCCATGTATGCCTGTTTGCACGTAAAGAGTAGGTCGAAGTCTATCTTTGACGCATCACCAGGTTCCGGAGGTTCCCATAATCTATATGTTGGATCCATGTTGTTCGTACACATACATGACTTTTCGTTCTGATAACTTATTGACGGTGTACACCGTACGTGACATATTCTGCCCGGAATCCATATGAGGTGAATAATGTTCGAACCAAATACATCAGCATATATCTGATGGCGTAGCTCGGCTGGTAACTTCATAAAGAAAATTGAGGTATTCTGAACGTAGACGGATGCATCTGTCGATAATGTCCGTCGGTTTGAGGATAATGGTTGGGTATATTTGATCTCTTGCGACTTTGATTTCCGGATGTCTTCACTCTCAAGTGGTTGTATGCTCCGAGTCTCACTGTTGGTCCGGAGCCAACGATCAAGCAAGGTTCGAGGTAAGGAAAAGAATCGACTGATCTTATCTTCTCGCATTGCTCATTCACTAAATGCTGGATGTGTGTCTTGATACGGGGAGAAGATTATAATCTGCTCATTGTATTTGCGGTGTAAGCTTGGGGAAAGCACTGACGCCGTTCTACTGTAATAAAGAAGTGAAGCCGATGGAAGTGTCACAACTTGTCGGTGCTCTTGTTCTAGCTTTTTATTATCATCGCAATTGCTTATATTTAAAGTATAACTTCGCTTGACATAACTTGATATGCAGCATTCCTCTAGTCTAGTATATAAGATCACTAGTTCTACAAGACTAGGATTTTTAATTACATGACCGAGTACCATATTTTGTACCCATTTCCTCAGACATAAAGGGAATAATAACCCTGGTAGGAAAGCGGCCGACACGTGGGAGATCAAACCAACAGCGGCAATGTACAACATAATTCGTTCCAAACAGTTTTGGCTGGGACAGTGGGTTTGGGGGGTAAGCATAAAGCAAAGCAAGCCTCCCTGGCTGCCTTGCTTATATTTACTCAAATGAAGCATTGGTAATACCATAGCTAAAAGCATCCAAAGTGTCATTATCGTTATGGTCCTCTAAATCTTCTCAGTAATGGATAATTAGCCCACACTGACCAGTGCTAAGAGCAAGATTCGTTTCGGATACCTTCATTGTTCGCCCTGGCATCTGTAGGTGCTCAGATGATACTAAAATGCTCTGTAACTCTAACCGCAGAATAGGTGGGAGAATCAGCTGGCCTCGACTACTAGAGAGCTTTTCTCACCGCAATGCACCCCTTTAGACCGCCTATTTCGAATATATGGGGAGGTAGAGGAACTAAGCACGTTGACTTCGGTCCTGATGAGGTGATACCTCTCCAGAAAGGACGGTTCCTAGGCCATGGCGTTAACGGAGGAGTCTATGAAACTTACCACAACGGAATCGCTCTTGCTTGGAAGACAAAGTACTGCAGGACAAGTTCAGCTGCGGTAAATGCACAAAAAGAGATCCAAGTACTCAAAAAGCTAAAACACCATCATATTGTCAGTTTAGTCGGCACATATACCCATCGACAATTCCTTGGTTTACTACTATGGCCGGTAGCTGCTTGTGACCTCGGCGTTTTGCTTGAGGATATAGACAAAGTATTGGACCCAATGTATTTTCAACGACGACCTGATACCTTAGAAAACGAAAGGCGAGACAGAATCAGAGACCTCGGTTTCTCTGTGTTGGGTCTCTCTCTGACGTCGAATAAGGAGGATCTAAGGAAACGTATGCTTCGGAGTTTTGGGTGTCTTACGAGCGCAATTGCCTATTTGCATAAAGAACGTATAAGACATAAAGATCTAAAGCCTTCAAATGTCCTGTTTTCCGAAACCGGGGTATGGATAACGGACTTCGATGTCTCAACTGATTTCTCTATCTTGAGTGTTAGCGCTACGGAGAATGGAGAGAGAGGGACAGCCAAATACTTTGCTCCTGAGGTTGCAGCATATGAACCTAGCGGGCGTTCCGCCGATGTCTTCTCTTTGGGTTGTATGTTCTTAGAGATGACGGTAGCACTATCATTTAGTTGTTCCCTGGAGGACCTGATACAGCTTCGTCCGAAGCGCGACCGTTCTTATCAAGCAAATATCGATAGGCTCGAAGCTTGGCTAGAGCTGGGTGATCAATTGTTTCCTGGAGAGCCGCGTCTATCCAGAGAGATAATGCGAATGCTAGATATTGATCCGACAAAGCGTCCGACCGCAGACGAAGTACTTGACCACCTCATAGAGATCGGCCTTCTACTAACAATCGATCGTGATCCATCTACCTTATGCGGACCTTGCTGCGTCAAGCCCGCATTCTCATCTCTGTCAAAAGAGAACAGTCTAAAAGAGATTTTCGCAAATCAACAGAAACAGAGGGTTACTACGGCACCAACGCGAGAAAACCAGCTATCTAATTCTAAAGAAATGAAGGAGAAGGTTGTGGTGGAAACATACCCAATTCTAGACGACGTGCAATCGCGCATATCGCGCATGCAAAAGGAAAAGCAATTCGCCGTTGCAGTACGACACTCAGCCAGCGTGGGGCCTGTCATATAAACACTCAGGGAGAATGGATCAAAACATCGGATTGTGTGCAGATTGCTAGACTCGAAAGGATTCCAGGCCTGAGTGGGAACCGGGACTGACTTGCGATCTGAAAACGGGTTTGATGTTGTCAATGCAACTGCTCGTCGACTCTTCCCCCTGAAAGATCTAATTATCAAATTCAGTGGTAATTCATTCAGATGATGAGGAGATGGGAAGATCTGCACGAGTCTTTCACACCCACCGTTCGACCTATACCGCAAGATACGACACAAAAGGGCAACTGCATGACACTTCTGCACTTCATCCCGAGGAGCGCAGCTAACGAAGAAGAAACAAAGGCCAGCCTAGACTAAATTCTATCGTGCATTTCAGCCCGCATTTCTGAATGCACTGCGGGTGTACCCGACCGTGCCGGTAGAAAGCCGAAGGCATCTCTAGCGTCCGGATAGCCCCATATTTATGCTCATCGTGCTTGCCGTGAGGGGAGGCATTTATACGGCATTGGAAGATTCTGGGACCGATACCCATGCCCAATTGATTATCTAGACATCCCTTAGCATGGCTATCATTGCTTACTCTGTACTTGCGTTAAAAGCTGCTTTGACGTGATAGTACATGATATGGAGATTCTCGGAATGCTCGAAGTTGATATGGTACCGCTAAATGTACGGAGTATCGCGAGTGTACACCCCTTCGGTAATGTCCAGTCTGCGCCTGTTAATGGTGGAGGGAAAATGGAGATTGATTCCTAGTTAACTGACGATTACTCTCCGCTTGATAAAGATGGACCTGTGTATTCCCGATTTGGATGTTTGCGGAAGTTCTATAGTTTGCATAGCTCAGGCGTTCGTACGGTTGTAAGTCATTTGGACGGTTCACCCTATTTGTATGGTGCGGTCGGAGACGCTTTACACCTTTGCTGCACAGTCTGCCCAGGGGGCGCAACGGATAGGAAAAGCCTACAAGAAAAGTCTATTTTACAATAGCTGCGTAAAAGTAATATATGAGAAAATGAATTAGGGTATCGAACAAGCACTTCCCTGAAGCAGAACCAAGCCTCCGTAGACAGTTGCGATTGCACACATTTTTTTTAACGCCAATAATATACCACACCATTCCCCCATGCGTTTTCTTATATGTGTTTGAAACTCTACAAGACCGCATCCAACACCTTCTCCCTCATCTTAAGAACCTCCTCTTCCATCTTCCTCAACTCTTGCTTCGCCCTCTCATACTTCTCCCTCCAATCCCCCTTATCCTCATTCTTCATCTTCTCCCCACTCACCTCCACCCCATCCGTAACAACAATCCCCCTGACCACAAACTCCCCCGCGACACTCCCACACAACAACCCCCAGCTGACGTCAAAGCTCTCTTTCACCTCCCCTTCCGGGATCTCCTCATCCTCATCGATCGGGCTCTCATACCCATCCCCGGAGACCCTGAACCGGCGGCAGACCACTTTTTTCATTCCGCCCACGGGACCTCCGTTGCCGAGTCCGACTTGCTGACCTAGACCGAGCCAGCTCGCGTTGGAGATTCTCTTTGAGTCTTCGCTGATTTGGTCACTAGCTTCATTTTGCGCGGAGGGGCGTAGCTGCCGAAGAACTGCGTCGGCGAGCCCCTTGGCTTCGGAACCGCGTAGCCGCTTGCGACCTACGATATCGGCGCGTAGGAGGTCGGCTGCGAGAGCGCGCTTGAGCGACTCATGTGAGACATGCGGCAGCGATAGAGTAGTTTGATCCTTTCCCGATGCATTCGCGGAACCATGTGATTGAGGAACATGCGGCGGATTTGAGGGGAACGTAGAAACCGGTGTCTGCTGCTGTAACCGCCGAGGCTGTGGTTTAGGAAGGATAGGCGGAAACCCGTCATGCTCTGCATCTGAGTCTTCAAAGAAGTTTGGGCTACTGCGGCGAGAGGCACCGGAATCGAAGGCCGAGGGAGCCAATTGCCCTGATTGAGGATTGGTCTCACCATTAACAAGGACTGTGGGCGTGATAAGGTGAACCGGGCCACCAACATGCTGGGGGACCTGGAGCTGCAGCCCTGGACGACCAGATGGAGGATTTGTGGGTGTCTGAGAGGTAGCAGACTGCGGGACTGCTGACTGCGATTGTGAGGCCGGAGGTGGGGGTGGTTCAGGTGGGAAACGAAATATCTGATTCTCCTGTGGAGCGAGGCTAGATTCGGATTGAGCGCGAATGTGTGATGGCGTTGGAGTCGGAGTAGTCTTTCCGAGATCGATGGTTGGTCCTTCTTTCGTTTTCGGGTTTGCCGGAAACGTCACATACGGTCCGTCCCGAACCGAGCGATTGCTCGGAGGACGACCACGAAGTTTTCCATTGGTTGTGCTACTGTTACTAGGCCATGCGGATGATACTGCAGGTCCATGACGACGTCTTGAGCGAACCTTGGAAGCACCGGGTGTTATCGCCGATTGCGGCTCATCAAATGCAGAATCCGCATGGTGCCCACTAATTGGTGTCACAGCAGAAAGAGGGTGCGGAGTTGATGGAAGATCATGGCTAGCCAAACGCCATCGGATATGTTGGCCAGCATTTACAGCCGAGTGCGGTGCTAATCCTTTGTTCGGAGCCGTATTCGGTCCCATGTTGGCCGCAGCAGCCCAGGGATCGTGGGAGACGAAGTCATCGGGATGCGCGCTCATCGGGTACGCACTACCTGGATATGCAGACTGCGGGTGATCAATATGTCCCGAGTTACTAAATGCTAATGCAGTATCGAGGTGCGGTCGCTTCGGGTCCGGGGTCACTGCTCTGTCGAACTCATCATCTTCTTCGGCCTTTCGACGGCCACGCTTCGGGCGGAACCTTGGGTCTAAGGCACGTATTGCCAGATCTTCCTCGAGAGATACACCATCGCGACCATTCTCAGGATACGGCGCATGAAGCGGAGGTATTTGTAGGTAATATTGATGTTGCTTGCCTAGCAGGAACTCAAAGAAAGCATCAATGTGCATAGCACGCATCCAACGCTGTTGAAATCAGTATTATAATTTCATTCGCTAATCGTCTAGAAGATGTATTCGAATGGATAGAAGGGGTTGAAATAATCAGAAAACCCGTCACGCTCTTTAGAATACCCTAAGATTCATGCTTAATTTTACTGTGCAAAAGAGAGTAATTATAATCTTGCAAAACTGCACACTCGAAGCATACAGAAGACTTCATTCCCAAGCAGACTGAGGGGAAAAGGATAAGGTTCATCAACATGTAAGCTTGAGCGAAGCTTAGAAGCCTTAGAATAAATGAACAGAGATGTACATAAGAACAAGTCTAGCTTACCTTCAGACGAACAGAGTACTGTTGAACTTTCTGCGTACTCTGCCCTTTATCCGTCGCGGGTGGCTCAACCCCCAGATCTAATGCCAACTGTGTCCATGTCTTAATCTCCTTTTGATCGAGTTTCCGTATCAGCTCAAACAGATGCCATGTACTAAAGCTCTTGCCATCGCTCTTTGGAGGTGTTCGAAAATTCTTTATCAGCTCTGTCGAATCAGTATCGGCTGCCAGAGTTGGATTGCAATACAGAATGAATGTGGAATAAGCATCGTCAAGGGTATTATCGGATACATCTCGAGATGGAAGGTTACGATCAGACGGTACGAAACTAGTCAGAACTTGTTTCTGTTGGTTTGGAGAGACACCAGAAAACCGAGGTGATGCGTTATGGGAGGGTGTGGAAGGGGTTATAGAACTACGAATATCGCCATAATATGGATGAGGCACATGCTGGGGATTGATGGTGCTGTTCTCATGGTGCATATGCGGTGAGCCGGAAGGGTGTACAGATAGCTGGCCGCGTCCATTCTGCGATGGCGCTTCAAGATTCGGATCTATCGCGGGCATCGCTGGATGTCGAAAAGGTGAGAATACAGGACTACCGGAGCCTTGATTGTGATTAAAATGATGATGGCCATGCGGCCCTAAGTCGCCAGGGCCGAAGTCCATAGCTGTATTTGATGTAGTCCCGCTACTGTTATTGCCCGAGGATCCTCGACCAGCGATCTTAAGTACGATACATGAACATATCCAACATGACGGAGTCTATCGACTTTTCTTCGTCCAATATCTGCTTCCGCAACGTGGTAATTCCCTTAAGTTATTCTTAGGGTCAGTCGCACAAGAGAGTCGGGGGGCTGTGCGATGATCGATGAAGGGCAGCTTATCGCGCAGAGCGCGTGCTGCGCGAGAGGCCTCTGGTTGAGGCGGAAACCAGCAGTGGAGTGTGTTTGTATCAATATAGTGAATGTACTGATCACCCAGCTTGAGCTTGCGGTTGAAGCCCGGACTATTTGGTGCGTTTTATGGTCGTAAAAAGGTAAGGTGTTAATCCGACAGTCCTTGGTCGTTGCTTGTTGAGGAATTTTGATGGTTAAGGTGCCCTTTACGGCTTGAGAAATGGTCATTAATTAGGGCCAACTTGGGGCCAAGGGGGCTATTTGGGTAAATACGGACTGATAAAAGTGACCAGCGCCTTCATTGGTGGGACTGGATCTCAGCATCGCATTCGATAATTTTCTCCTAACCTATATTTTACTGTACTACTATACTGTAAAAGGTAAGCAATTCGTTTCAGATTGATTGTTATCAGTTGGTGGGATTTAGCAGAGTTTGCAGAAAGTACAGCATGAGTAATTTCGTTATTATACACAACAAACGGAACAAATGAAGTAACTAGTTAAGCAATTAGACTGGATACTCCCGATGTCCGGAAGT
Organism: Patellaria atrata CBS 101060; assembly: GCA_010093705.1. Taxonomy (NCBI): domain Eukaryota; kingdom Fungi; phylum Ascomycota; class Dothideomycetes; order Patellariales; family Patellariaceae; genus Patellaria; species Patellaria atrata. The sequence continues at coordinate 1,066,482 of MU006093.1, forward strand.
CCTTCATGATATCTATGTTAAACAAGTTTAACCTAACTTACTAGTACGGGTTAGTGTTTCATTTTAGAAGGGTTTGGTATTTTCCTGCTTGACTGTAGGTTCAAGTCAAGTATCAAGATATCATACATTATCGAATTGAATTTACAGAGATGTAAGCCGGAAACAAAGATGGTAAGAAGCTGATGACATCCACTGGTTTTGTAGAATGAGCCAACAGATATCATATCCATTCCACTGCAATAGAAAGAACGGATAAGCCACTCCGGACGTAATAAACTAGAAGAAAACCGAATGTGCAACCAACTCCATCAGTGAAGATTCATAACGCGGACGCTCCTATCCGTCATCAAATGTAAATATAAAAGATAAGGCAGTCTTTCCCACATGACCAGTGTGCGGTAAGGGAATCCGACTGGAGAAGGTCTTTGAAAATGTTGTACAACTGGCCATTTCGAGCTCCTATAATTCGAAGCTTTATGAGAATCGTTGTTCCTTTTCTTTCAATCCTCCAATGCGATCTAAATCAAGCGAGTGGAATCGGTCGGCATCGCTCTGTTGGTACGATGGTAGATCCTCCTTTAATGGTTCCAGACCAACACCGTGCTCGCCCACGCGGACCACAACAACTCTACCGGATTGACGTTTCCCTGACTCATCGACTTCTTCTGGGAAGGTGATACGGATTTCCGGAATAGGGCTTGGCGGTGGACTGGATGAATCATCGAGCAACTGCTGCTTCTCTTGTCGGACGTAGATAGAAGTTGAGCGTTTCCCATTGGTGTGAATCGTTAGGCGATGATGGTTCCCAGCTTTTCCTTCGTACAAAGGGAGCGTATCCACCCTCTTTCTTTGTCTCCGTATCCTACGGAGAGCGATGAGCCCCCCGATGAGCAGAATCGCAGCAAATCCGAGAACCAGGAGGGTGATTAACAAATTTGCGATTGTGCTATCCATGTGCGAATCGGCACTCCGTGCGACAAAAGAATGAATGGCGTCCATGACGAATGTAGAGAGATTTGCAAATGCTTTTTCTGGTATTCGAAAGGGTGATTACGCGGTTAGTCTAATAGCATGGTATTAGTTCAAGTATAATGCGATCAATTGCGATGTTGATTTTGATTTTTCCGTCATCGACGTTCGTGCATGTACTACCAATGCGGGTGGAAAAAACGGGCATTCCTTACCACTTGTAAGCACAATCACAAATCACGCGGAATGTAGTGTATAAATGAAGGGTGCAGGTCTCGAGGTTCTAAAAAGAGCGACTTGCAGACAGACAGCTGAATGAGTGAAGCTGAATGTTGCTTTGAACGAGAGTAACGAAAGGAAGAGGAATGAGGGGATAGAGATAGGTCGTAAGGTAGGTTGGTAAGGAGAAAAAGCCGTTGAGATGGGCGAGTATGTAGGCGGTTTTGGCGGCTTGAGCTTCCCGTTCAGTTGCCATTGTCGCCTTAGGTAAGCCATCGAATAATTTTAGCGCTCCAGAAGCGCCAAGAGCAACGAATCTTACTTTGTTCCTGGTCTACCCAATCAGAAGACTCCAGTGACTCCACCTTTGGCATCCTATCGTGAACCCAATATGTACGCGCTGCACGTAATCTATTTATGAGCAACCATCAAAGCCGGATCATTAGCTTCTTTGCGCCATCTCAACCTTTTCGTCTTTACAGCTCCCGCTGGCCTCTCAATCTCGCCACCTACTTCAGCAGTAAGAAGTCCGTTTATCCTCTAGGTTTTAGAGAAGAAAGTCCCAGGGGTATAAAAGTCACGGTTCGAGACTCAAGAACATCTCTGGGTCGAGAAAGACATTTGATCGCAAGCTTCTGGGAGTTGCGGCATCTCATTTATATATCTCCCAAGGCACATGCCCAGCTGAAGCATTGTCGGGTATCGTTGGGGTTGTGAGGTCGCTTTAAGCTTATGGCGCCATGATGCTGATGAAGCGTCAATCGTTTCGCCGGATATACACTTTTGCTGGATAATCTTTAGCATCAATGGACTAACGTAAAGCTCACAATAGATCTCAATCTTGTCATAATGCAGATATTCCGGCCTTCAAACTGCTCCCGTATGATTGATGTTTATAACTGTCCGGATATTAAAAGGAAAGTGGGTTATCCGAGGTCCCTTTATGCATTGCTAAAGAGCATACACCGGGAAGTATTACAACAGGTTGGGTATGAGATCGACAACAAAGCGGAAGAGAAAGCTTGATCTAAAGTCAAGTTTTGAGAGACTGAGCTACGAGGATGTTGGAACTCCGGGCTTTCCTATGGTTGTACAACTACCTAGATCCCTTGGATACGTTCTGGTGGGCATGTGAGCAGTATTGAGAGAGAAAGAGCCAGGACGAGCTCACTAAGGGGCCCTTCAAGGATGATCGACCAGATTTTACCAAAGGATCAATTGGTATTTGGCTCCACGTAGGCATGATTACGGAAACTGGAGTCTCAATAACCACCAAGTGAATCGCAAGAACGTTGATCTTTGTTCATGGTATCGTATCGCTAAACCATTCCGCCTTCTCGTCTGAAGCCAATAGACGAGTTTAACGTGGAGGCGGGACGCAGTGTTGCAGATATGTCAAAACTATGTCAGTAGCTGTGGAGTTATAGTCGGAGTTGCCTTGAGCAAGGCAAATCGATTGGAAAAAGATTCTACACATCCCCTCCGGCTCTGGCATTGGCACACCCGGTAAGATGCAACTTGAGGAGTGGCTTACGTTACCGGCTTGAGCAGACATGCTTTGGGTTGAGTTGCGGGCTATTTGAAATGGCATATTTACTGGAGGGTCTCCGTCGTACGAAACACTATAATCAAGTTTAGCACACCCAACGAACAGGATAACGAGGCTATTTCAGTCTGTCTATGAGGCGAGACGAGAAGGCGCTATCGGCGGTGACTGCTGAGTTTACTTTGCTAAAGGTGCTTTCATTGGCGTCTACAGTGCGTGCTTTCAAGAAGTTCTGCAGAGAAGTGGACGCAGGTAGGCCACTTGCAGAACTGCTCAGCAAATCACCAGAATGTCATAGCGGTCAGGACGACGGGTGGACTTGTGAGTAACATGGAAACACCAGATAGGCTACGAGCAAACAGTAGATGGGGCTCTTGTGAGCCATTGCATTGCATTCTCTTTGGCAGACAAACTGAGTATGACAGGATGTGCGTGCAATTGTTGTCTTGGACTTGAGAGCACCTGTGCATCGAGCAGATCAAGCAACGGCCGATGTTGAACGTCGGCCAACCTAGTACCGGGCCACAGTCTCACACAATATGGCATAAGTAAAGCGGACTCCAGGACTAGGTTGAGCGAGCATCCCAGACGCTGTGAAACACGTCCGGTAGCCTGATGGAGAAGACAACATCCCGCTCTTTTTTCTTTGTGCGAAAATGTAACACTGATAACCGTCTCAAATCCAACACATTGCCGACTCCGGTTGAAAGTGAAGGGAGGGGTTTACTTGTTAGAACTAGGGCTCAAATTCCCCTTCGTTCCGATTCTTTAGGTAGGTAGCTTTTCCCTTACCTCGCCCCGATTGTATGGGGGAATAGGCAGATGCGATTGAAAATTGGCGAAGTGACAAGCTCCCCGTCCGACATAATTTTAGCCAGGAATTCTAGGTAGCCAGACGTGTCAATACGGGTCCACTACTTGTGGTCCTTGCTGCAAGATGCATGCAAAGCTTTTATTAGAGGAGGGAGAAGTTGAAGTTATTGTAGTTTGCTTCTTATCCTGAGCTAGGTTGAAATAGAATTTTCGCATATTTTTATGATCGGGATCTCTGGCGATCGACGGGGTTTAGTTTGATGGTTTAAGGTAAGGTGAGGTAGGTAAGCAACGGTAAAAAGGGCAGAGTACGGGGCCTGAGGGGTGGGTTAAGGTAAGGTATGAGGTGGGTGCGGGACTTAGGTTGGTCTTGTGTCTCTACCTAACTAAACGGTAATTGTTGTACCTAGAACTCTCCATGGGCTCCTTCTTCTCACCCACGCTTTGCTTGTCACGGCTTTGCCCCAGACCAAACAGAAAGGGAAAAGGACGCTAAAAGTTGGGACATCCCGCTAAGTAAGTGGCTTCAGCGGTTCAGCCTTAGCCAGAACTGCCCACAGTCAAGGGCCTAAGAAACTTTCCCTGAGATTCCTACAACGCAAGAAAAGACAAAGGCCAAACTGTCATCGCGCTCAAATTCTGAAGAGAAGAACAGGAAAGATTAAACCACCCGACGATTCTGGACGAAGAACCAACAGCCGTACTTGGACGCGATCCCCTTGTATTATCCTCATATATCACCCAGCATTCCACCATTACCTCCTCCGCACGATCCCTTGCGTCTTAGGCTTCCCCTTCGACCACGTCTTTTCGCTCCTTGGACAGTCTTTTGATATACTGATGATCTCGCCGACCGACGCGCGACGGATCCGCTTTGAGTTTGGTATGCACCGCGGATACACCTTTTGACCGCGAGGAGTTATCAGACATATAAGGGGTGCGGGAAAGCGACCTGTCATATCAGGAACGCTGCTCCCCCCGCGAACCTCCCCTTCCCACCTCACCTTCCTTGTACCCCTCCGACTACTTTCTTGTATATGCGCCTCTCTCGTTCATACTCCTCATCTCCAAAATAGTTCTTGACTAACTACATACACGGTGAGTCTACCTGTTCAGTACAGTACCCTGTACTATGAAGATCTCTGTGTTTGCTTGAATGCTGACGCCTGACCTTTTCTCAGCTCCAACAATTCATAGCATTTTGCAAATTCGCCATATAACACATTTTGTCTACTGTATTACTACTAGCATCAGCGCGCGTGTGTAATCGTAGTCTACCACCCGTACGAGCTTCCTGCGCCGATCAGCTTCAAATATGGCTGGTGTAGTGGGCAGACCGACTGTCGCAACGCCAAACAATACTGTATGTCTTTATTTTCCACGTCGGATTGTAAGACAAATTTTGCGTTTCAATGCTAACGATTCTCTAAAACTAGACTAGGACTTCTCGACTTGGTGAATATGGATCGACCTCTAGAAGACAAATAACGGACGAGCATTCTGCACCTTCATCCAGTCTCGGCCCGGGCATGGGCGGCACCACAAAGGGTTGGGGAAACATCTGGGGTAATTCAGCGCTGAGTGCAAACTTTGGTTCAACCACTCGAGACAGTTCCAGGACTCGTGGTAAGACATGTCTATCACCTTGTATTTGACCAACCAGAACCTAATCGTTCACAGAAAATGGATCGTACCTCAACTCTGGCGCAGACTCGATCGAAGGCAAGGTCGGATCAAGCGCGCTTCTTAATGATTCTCCCGAAAGTGATACATGGAATCGCCAAACCTCCCCTTGGGGACCAACCGACACAAACCCTCCCACTGCAACCCAAGCAAGAAATGCCGGTGTCTCGCCTGTTCGTCATCGCGCCAGCAACCAAATCCAGGCACCTTCAGCATTCATGGATACAACAACAACCGCAAAATCAAATTATTCCACGATCCCCCGAACGTCAGTAGTAAGTACCGGTCTTCTTGGTAGCCAGTTTGGTGGGAAAGGTCTCCTTGATTCGGGTTCTTCCAACTTCACTATGCCGCGTGCGAACGATCCCGTTACCAATGGAATGAACCATTTTGGGAGATTGAATGATGGAGATGGTCAATTGGCCGATAACGGCGTAAGCGCTTGGGCTGATGCGTCGCTTCACTCTCCAACAGACGATCGGCGAAGCGTTTCAAACTCAGAATATTTTGCACCTTCTAGCAATGGACCTTCACGAAACGGCAGCTTACCACCTTCACGTCACGGAGCTGAACCTGTACAATATCCTACAGCCCTTGAGGGGTATTCTCGATTCGCGCAACCTCCTCAACCCTCCTTTGCTCGCGGACACACGGCTTCCATTTCTTCTCAAGCAAATGGTAGATCCTATCCTGAACGGAATGGGTCGTTTCAGAGTGACGTTATGCCTCAATTTGGGCGTTTAAGTATTGATAACTCTTCTGACCAGGGCATGGTACTCCATCGTCATTCGACTGTCGGAAACGCCAACTTGACATTTAGCCAGAACCAGACAGAATCAAACTTCGCTCGCCAAGAGAGATCTCAGCAGCACTTAAACCTTGAAGAAGCCTTCATCCACAATGGTGGAACCCTCACGCCTGATCATTTCCCTGTAGGTCCATTCAACGAACAAATCAAGACCTTCAGAAATCTACACCTCAACCGCGGCACGCTTACGCCTAATGGCAGCGATTTCCGCCCCAGTCCGTTTTACTCAACCGGCAGCACTCCCCCTGTTTATGATCATCTATACCCTTCTCGAAGCGAGCAAGTATCAAGGGCAAATGCATTACAGGAGAAGTTACGTTCGATACAGCAGCAAGAACAGTCGATATATCATCAACCGTACCATCAAATGCTGACCAATGCACAATTCCGCAATCAGTATAACTCTTTTCCCTATGGGACACCGAATGGGCTTCCGATGAACAATCTCCCGCATACTATGACAGTACCACAATTACCATCGATCATGCCTGCTATTGAGGCTCCCAGGGGTCCCCGTGACCAGGATCCCAATGTCGTCCGAAGTACTTTGTTGGATGAATTCAAGTCTAATATCAAGAGTACCACCAAGCGATATGAGCTCAAAGACATATATGCGCATGTCGTCGAGTTTAGTGGAGACCAGCATGGCTCTCGGTTTATCCAACAGAAACTTGAAACGGCCAATAGCGACGAGAAGGAGAGGGTCTTCCAAGAGATCCAACCAAACGCTATGCAGCTAATGACCGATGTCTTTGGTAACTACGTTATCCAGAAGTTCTTTGAGCATGGTGACCAAAATCAAAAGAAGATCTTAGCAAATCGTATGAAGGGGCATGTGCTCGGCTTATCATTGCAGATGTATGGTTGCCGGGTTGTTCAAAAGGTTTGTTGTTCTTTCCTACCTTAGTGTATGCTAAAAGTACTAATCTGTTCTAGGCATTAGAGCACGTGCTTGTCGATCAGCAGGCTAGTCTTGTTAAAGAGCTCGAGAATAACGTTCTCAAATGCGTGAAGGATCAGAACGGAAACCATGTCGTCCAAAAAGCTATTGAGAGAGTCCCAGCGGAACACATACAGTTCATCATCAACGCCTTTACAGGACAGGTATCGGGCCTTGCAACTCATCCGTATGGATGCCGTGTAATCCAACGTATGCTCGAACACTGTGACGAAGGAGCTAGGGCATCAATTCTACAAGAGCTACATGCATGTGGGTCGACATTAATCCCCGATCAGTACGGAAACTATGTCACACAACACGTTATCGAGCACGGTCGACCGGAAGATAGAGCAACGATCATCGACCTTATCAAGGACCAACTGCTACCGTTCTCGAAGCATAAGTTTGCCAGTAATGTTGTGGAAAAGTGTTTGGTCTACGGTACTGATGAACAACGACGCGAGATCATGATGAAAGTTGTAGAGAAAACAGATAAGGGCGAAAGTAATCTGGTAATGCTCATCAAGGATGGGTATGGGAACTACGTTATCCGTAAGTCATAGCTGATGATGGAATGGAGAGTTGTGATGTTGACTACTTAATAGAAAAACTCCTGGATACGCTCACTCATGTCGACTATATCACATTCCTGGATTATCTTCACCCGGAGATGCAAAAGGCAAAGAGGACCGTCAATGGCAAACAAGTTATGGCTGTAAGTCGCGTGGGTGAAGGCATTCGAGACTGAGATCCTAACATACGATTAGGTTGAAAAGAAGATGCATAGATTCGATAACGTGAGGCCTGACTTGTCTACGGCTGGTAATGATCAGACAAGCGTGCACTCTAGCACAAGCACTACAACCCCGAGCGTGGCTTCTCCTACAACGACAAATAGTACACAAACCTCACAAGGCAGTCCTGCGGCCATAGCGAACACCAGCACCGTCGATATTCCTGTCCAGAACTCTGATAATAAGAATCGCTTCACGGAATTTATAGGTGGCGTGTCGCTTGGAAACTAAGACTCGCCATTTCATATATTTCTGCCTATCATGCATTTCGTCATTAGGCGTCGGCTGTACATTTGTTGGGAACTTGTTTTATATTCATTCGCTCATATACGAGGAAAGGGGCATGCTCCCCTGTAACGGCGTCGAAAACGAGGGAACTTTACCCCAATTTTACATTTTCCGTCTTTGCAAGAACGACGCACGACGTACGACCTGGCGTTCGCTCGCCCTAACGATTCACATGGTAAACTAGGCTTGTTACTCTTTTCTCCGTACCTATCTAGTTCGTAACGTTTACCGGCGCTTATATGTTTTGCATCATCGATACCATCTAGCGGGGAGATGTTATTGCCTATCCCCATTTGTCTCCTACCTCCTGCAACTTATTTGTCTTATTTCCTTCTTAAATCTCGGCCTTCGCTGCCATACTAAATGTCTGTAATACCTTAAAATTTCTCTGTGCATCATTTGGAGCGCAATGGAGCCAAGGTGTTACCTGCTTGTTTACAGGCTGGGAACTGGGTGGTAGGAAAGGGCTTTATGATTTTGAAGTGGAGCAGTTTCCTTGAGCTTCTTGCTCTTTTATTACCAATGTGAGAGGCGTTAAAGAAGGAATCTCTCATTGTCTAGTACAGCGTAATTTGGTGTTCAGAGGGCAATATGAATAGCATATGGTTCGGTCTATGGAGAGCATAAGTTCATAGAGCGGCGAAACATAGATTTGCATCAGGACGGTAGAACTTGAACTTAGATAATGATACCTTCATGATGCAAATACTTTAGGAGTTCTCTGCTCCTCCTGCTTATTCTAAGGTCCCTTATGGTAGTGAACTTTCATCTCTCCTGCCTTGGCTAGAACATCGGTTCAACCTGCCCGTTTTTGCGACCTTTGAATTGACAACAATAGCCGACCCCGCGCGAGTGTCATCGGATCTTCATTTCATCTCAGTTGACGACAACAACCCATCCCCTAGCAGAGATGTCGACACCGCGCCTTACCTTCCTATATCCAATGCTATTTCGGTCTGTTCAAGCATTCGGATCACAATGCAGCAGAAATGCGCCCTCAAGGAGAAAACTGCGCGCTGCGCAAGCAGCTACATTCACCACTTCCATCAGAAATCGACAAGAGGTTAAACGAGAAAGATATGGGACCGCAAACGAACCCCCAGCACATCTGAGCTCAGGGAATGAGCTCAAAGGACAAGATGGGACGGAAGGGCTAAAGCAGACTGATCGTCCAAGTGGGATCTCCTCGAAAGAGCGCAATGCAACCTCCCCGGAAAAGGAAAATAAGAAGCCACCTACAGAGTACGACGTAAAACCAGAATCACAAAAGGAAGAGCCACCGCCCAAAGTTCAACGCAAGGCCACAGGAGACCCAGACGACCCCAAAACGAAAGACGCACCTGGTCCGCACCAGCCTCCGAAAACGGGCCAGTCCAATCCTATGGAAACCGTGCTAGAGATGCCTTCGCCATCTGAAGATCGAGATTCAAAGCACAAACCTCCGCATCTACAACCACCGCCTTATGTTCATCACTTCGATACTTACAGTCTGGTAAAGGATCTAGAGAAGAGCGGGTTCAAGCTGGAGCAGAGCGTTACGGTTATGAAGGCAGTGAGGGGGATACTGGCGGATAATATGGAGTTGGCGAGGGAGGGGCTGGTTGGTAAGAGTGATGTTGAGAACGTAGGTTGGATTACATCATATCAGAGTTTTAGATGGCATTGGTTACCTTAATATGAGCAGCCTACTGAACCTGTAATATAGGAAACATACCTCTTCCGTGCTGCTTGTTCCGAACTCAGAACTGAAATCCAAAATAGCCGCAAAGTAACCATTGAGAAAATGCGCCAGGAGCGCGCACAACTACAACACGAGGTCGATATCCTGAACCAACGATTAGGTCAGGAGACAGCACAGATGAAGGATGACCTGAAAGGTGCCTTCGATGACCGGAAAATGAACGTGAAGACCGAACAGAGGGCTATGGAGAGTCGGGTATGCCACATTCCCCTGTCTCATGCATTGTATACCATCTATTTTGACCGCTAATATGGGTCCACAGATCCAAGAACTCAACCACAAAATAACTGTCCACCTCAACTCCGACGCCCGTACGGATGTCGAATCCGTACGATGGGTGCTTACCCGTCGCGCCGCCGGAGCTATCGGTCTCATCGCATTTTCCGTCATCACTGTACTCAAGCTCTTTTCGGACGCTAACAAACATGAGAAGGAAAGAGAAAAGGAAAGAGAGAGGGAGGGTGAGCATGAGGAGGGTCATGGTGGTAATGGCACAAGGGAGAGAAGAGCTCTAGAAGAAGGGTTTAGGGAGGGTCGGAGTAACCAAGGGGATATAGGGGTAATTGGGGGAACATTAAGAGGTGGAGATGGTTTGATTGTTGGAGAGGGGGGTGTGAGCCTGGGTTAGGTAGCACCTGCGGAAGTGTCGTCGATGAAGATTGGATGGATGAACGATGATTTTGACGTCGGTAATTTGTTCATGAAGAAGATCACGCATAGAGAGACGGGCGTACAAATGGAACGGCAAAAGACCCTCAAAAGGGTTCTAGATCCCCAATGGGGAGATGTAGAGTTGAAGAGGGGTATAGCTAACCGTATAGCGCTGTACAAATTATAAAGTGCGAGTATACACAAATATACATCCCGCCCTGTTCACTCGAACCCTTTGTATAAGTATGAAAATGAACTAGCAGTTCTAAGGCTCTAGCGCTTCATGAACACAATTCGGCATCTGTCCTAAGACCTTTGGGTTCGAGATACGCTCTTCGCCGCTGTTAATATGTAGCGCGAGATAGAGATGTGTACAGATTTTAGGACTTTAGGCTACATTGGTCGGAGGATGATCCAGGAGATTGGAGAGCTCGGTCTGTAATGTTCGGCCTTGAAGGAGTGGATATCGGTTGGACGTCGTACGTCTAGCTCGCGGCTTCCGTATTTATCACCCGGAACATATTGTATAGCGGGGCCAGCAATATTCCGTCCGCTGCTGATAGCCGCGAGTACGGTACGGAGCGATATACGTACCTATCACGCAGACTCTAAATAGGGGCGGACGGGGCCAAATGCCGTACAGCTCTCCACCGCACCTCCTCCACACATAACGTGAGCTTTTCTTCGTAAATCGGCGTATAGATTTCAAGGGTGCCCCTCTAGACCCCAGTCTCTAATCTTCTCGTTCAAAACGGGTTGCGGTCCCATCGCAAACTCCATCTGGTCCTCCAGCGTCACCCACCCCCTCCTCTTTAACAACACCGCATACCTGATCGCGCCCTGCCAGTCACGCCACCATGTCTCTTCGCTCTGCACCGCGCACTTCCTAGGCGCGTTGCTTTGGGTGCTTCCTGCGGCATCAGGGGCAAGCGTCGCATAAGGCCAGTACGCGCGGATGACTTCGTACTTCTTGTTATCTACTACGGCGGAGAGCAAGGAGTTAAAAAGACGGTTCATCTTGGGTGCAGAATGTACAATGACCTGAGAGTGTGTGACGGGAAAGGTGATATCAACATGACCACGGTAGCTAACACTAGCGAGGAGAGAGCGGATGCGACCTTCGATGTAGTCGGTATTCCAGTTTATGACTTCGCGGTTGAGGGCGAAGCTGGCGGGTTGAATCAGACTTCGTAAACTTCAATTATCGCATATGGCTTTGTAGATTGTTTGGGGGAACTTACGACTTTATCGTATTGTTGTCCTTGCAGTATCTCTTACACCAGTCGGCCAATTGCTCCCCACTCGACTTGCCCGTCTTTGCCTGCGTTTTTAGTTTGATGTAGTTCCAGTTTTCCCGCGCGGGGATGAAGTATCGGATCATATTCAACCTGAGGTCGAAATCTACGACCTGTTTCGCTCCGAAATCAGTGTGCGAGCCCCTGATGCGTATCAACGGCTTCGGTGGCAATGCAGCCTGCTCTTTTATCATCCTCTCCAGCACTCGCGGATCGGAACTCAATACCGACAGAGTCGTCGTCAATGTCACCCGATCGTCCGAGAGCTTCGACTCGGGAATCTGGTATTTGGAGAAGTCAAGATTCGGCATTCCGGGTATAGATGAAGCTGATGGAGTGGGGAGAGTGGGCTCGGGTTGTACCGACGGCCCCGTGTACGCAGGTGGTTCCTCGGTCGGATTGGAGCTTTCATGGTCACTGTGGCTGCTTTGTTGTCTTTGAAGATGTGTTTGGGAGACATGACTTGGGCCGGGTACACTGCTTGGACGGGTAGTGATGGAGGAGCGGGGAGGTTCGGAGGACCATGGGTTGTCGAATGCGGTCTGGTCGTCGTCATCGGGGATAGCTTCCTTAGACATTTTTTTCTACGGTTCACTATATTATGCTTATATGATTAGTCGGATTTGGGGGCCTCAGGGCGGAACTTTGGGGCGAGGGCGGTCTCTTATGTTTTGCACACCGAATCATTAACATGGTTGCCTCCGACACGTGCGTAGATGGATGTCGTAATATGTGGCGGTGCTGCGTCCTAGCTAAGGTCCCTTAGCACCTGGAACTAGCCGAGTCGCCGAGTTCTTCTCTTCGGTAAAGCTCCGCATTTCTTCAGTTTGAACGCGACCATGGACGTTGGACGACGTGCGATTCATCTTCATCTCGTCCATACATCGCACTACTGCATTCCCCTCTAGTTCTTCGGGTCTTGAAATATACAAGAGAGTGCTACTACCGGTCTAGGGAAGCTTGGTGGAGTCCATGAGAGCTTAGGTTAGGTTCACTTCCCTTTCCTTGCTCATCCCATCAAAATCCTAAGGTAATCTCTCATCGATCTTCTGTCTCAGTTATTTGGTCTTCATTCTCGAAGCGACGTAGTCGCATGTTCCATAGTATTGTAGTCCTACGTCATATGGAGCACTTTCTAGCCATGTGGAAATTCTATATCCCACGCTTCCCCGCCTCGAGAGCGTAGGACGAGTAATGTTTGCGTCGCACTCTGAGTAAGCATGTAGTGGAGGCTGTTAAGCTGAAAATAAAATAAGTACTCAAACTCTACGTTGACGGTCCTATTTCATTATTTCCCACATCATTTCTCCCCTCGCAACTTTGAATCTGTTCAAAATTCCTGCAACTGCATTTGGCCTTTCCAGAGGAGCTGACTCAAGAATGAAACGTCAACTTTGCAAAAGCCTAATGTTGAAAACTAACTTGTTAATTGAAAGGGGATATTGCTCGAACTTTCAAGCCATCAACCAGTATTTCGAAGAATTTCACGCAAATAAAGAACGGAGAAGATGGATACGTTGCGACGAATTCGTAGAAATGGGAACTTATCGAGATCTTGCGTCGTCGGTCTTACTGCACCACGTGCTGAAGGGGTAGAGAGATTCTTAAGCAAATGGGTACCTTAGCAGATTGCGGAATTAACGGATTAATCGATGTACATATCAATATTGGTGGAGGCCAGTATCCAGACACGTATGAATCCCAGATTTTGATCGGCTTAGAATATTCTCACCTCCTACTGGGCTATAATTTGAAGATCGAACTACTAGGCACAGCCTAATAGCAATATCCATTACGATACCCCAGAAACTTTAATTGAGGGGATTTGGTGCATGAGCATGACACACTCTGCGAAGGTCAGAGATTCTACAACGTTTTGTGAATCGAAACTAAAAATAGCGTCTCAGACTGGAGAGGCATAGAAAGAATATCGGTCGAAGCTTGGGAGAAGCAGGATTTGAAAGAAGAATATATCCTACTCGGATAGGCGATGTTACAGAAAGATTCTACCGGGCACCTTTTCTTGGGATATTGCTTGCTATCCGTCCATCTATACTTCTGTACACCTACATTCGAATGCTCAAATCTCAAGATCTAGTGACGGTCCCGGATTCAGTAGTATATCACTTTATGTATTGTAGATATAGCAATCGTATGGCAATGCAGGCGAGCTCGTCTTACCGAGAGGGGATATGTAAGCTTCATCTCTCGGCTGTTAAGGAGTTCGTATGTTTTGAACTTCTTTCGGCTATCTGCGAATTAATCGTACTATGTCGTAATAAACTGGAATGAATCATACACTATGGTGATGATGAGATATGGACGGGCTTCCGATACAGCCCTCTCAGAGAAGTGGTAATTTCCATATCATTCTCTACCACAGTGTCTAGGTCGAACAGACCGCCCTCTTTTCTAGATCAGCTGAACATTCCATCTTTTACATTACGCCAAACACCGTGCTCAGAATATGCTGTAGTACCTTCTATTATCTTTATGAAATGTCCATTCTATCTGGGCCGTTGGTCGCTGATAAAGTGACGTAGCCGTCGTCTCCGATGAAACGCTTCTCAAACTCCGAGACAAACTATTGCACGTTAGTTATAAGCGGGAATACCGCATACCGATCGGGAGCGTACCTTAACACTTCTGTCCGGATCATAAAACAGCTGGAAACTTCTTTCCACATCCTTCAATTCAACCTCCTTCGCCTTCCTCTTTTGGCTGAGTAGATGACTTGTTGTGATTAGATTGCTAGCGTACCGTAGACCGGCCTCCTTGCCGATTTTGGTTAATAAGGCCAGGGCGTCAGGGCTGATATCGATCTCTTCTTCTTGCGCTCGGATGCTTAAAATCTGCTGAATCTCTTCGGGCGCGTATGGATGCGTGCTCACGATGACAACGCGGTCCAGAAAGTCAAGCGGAAGCCCATGCGGGGACTTCTGATTCGTTCCGCGGATTCGTGTTTGGCCGCGATTGCTTGCCATTATGACGATGGGTGCCAGTTCTCCTTCTAAGGCGCGATTGATGAATGAGAAACACTCTATATCCAGCATATGTACCTCATCGATAAAGAGAACACCCGGCACAACAGTTGCTTTGCCCTCCTCCTTCCATTCTGCGACTTTTATATTTATCTGTTCGCGCACCTCGCTGCGAATTTCGCCCGTGTCACCTGAAAACAGGGCGAGGAAGCCTTGTGTCCGTGAATTGATGACGTCGATCTCGTGCAAGCTGACAGTATGGACGACTTCGCGTCGTTGTTGAAGCTCACCGTCGGGACATTGTACGAATTTGGTATCGGCGCCCATTGCGTCGTAGTCGCGGGAACGGGTGTAAGAGCGACCCAATTTGGAGATCTTGCCGGACGCTTTATCAATTGAGATAACGTCGCCCGCGATGATCTTCTCTTTTGTCATTGAGTCGATCATTTTGGTGCCCATGTCATAGATCGTCTCCATGTCGGTAGTCTTGATTGTGAGTTTGCCTTGCTTGTTGCTCTGTAGTATAGTCAGCGTCGACTGGGTAGCGTATGATCATGGATTTATCGTACCCCGGTGACGCTTCTGTCGATTTGTATCTCCACAACTTCGCCCTCTATTACTTCGCTCTCCTCCGTGATCCTTACGCCTATTGATTTCCGGAACGCTTGCGTAAGAGCTTCCGTCTTGGACATCTCAAGGGAATATATCTCGGAGGAGGCAAGCATAGTAAACGGCACATCTTGTCCCAAGGACTGTGCCATCCCCATTGCTATTGCGGTCTTTCCAGTGCTTGGTGGCCCTGCAATCAACACCGCTCTGCCCGCAATCTTCCCTTCCTTGACCATCTGTAAAATTATCGCGGCAGCTTTACGCGCTTTTTCCTGACCTACAAGTCCCTGCGATGAGGTCTTCGGTTCCAGGGTGTCCGGTTCAACGCCTAAACCTCTTATATGCGAATGCGCTGCAACGAGGTTGAGCCCTCGCAGCTCCTTGCTCTCCGAGATGGTGGTGATTTGCTGTAACGCGTATTAGCAAAGATACCAAGTCAGAAAGGGCTCAATGAATTCTTACTGCAGCCATGACTGGGTAGGTATGAGATGGAAATCGCGGTGGTTGAGGTAAGGTTAGACAAGGTCTATAAGCTTACAATCAAACATAATTTATCGCACGTTTTGTAGAGATGGTCGTAAAGCTCGGCGTATTCCTACGTGGTCCAAGCTTTTACAGCCGATTACGCGCTCATGTGACCCAATCTAAGCGCTTATCCGCTTTAAAGTACGTAGAACTGCATATGTCCATGAGCACTTGACCGTTTTCGAGCAGGAATGCACCAATCCGTAAGCACTTGCCCTTTTCAGGATAAGCGCCTTCGCTTCTTACGTGGCACGGAATGATAGGTACGTAACCTGAAAAGCCTTTCAGGCAACAACAAAACGTGAGGTCGCGCTTCCCTGCTTTTCTGTCCCGTCCCACGATTCTTTGACCCTTTGCTTCATCCTCTGACCTTTCGTACCGTTTTTCGTGCTCTTCTGAAGTCGATTTACCACTGAAAATTTCCCTTTATTGTACAGCAGTATATATATACGTGTCATTCATGTCAAACTTTAACGGCAATGATGGGAGATAATTAGGAAAATACATCGCAAGGCTGGGAGTACCTTCCTAATACTTCGACTTGCGTTTTGTGGCGTACGTACGCGTGACTCACGTCCGAGGGTCAAGAGAAGGGAAGAGACAACCAGTAAACATATAAAAGCTGGAGCATTGACGCTCCATCCCTTGGCTTCTTCCTCTTCTCTATTTACTTTCTTCAGCCTTGCGTTTGAAATATCAGTTTCTGAGTGCAGTTGTTTGTGTTACTACCAAAGAGGTGACGCGTTGTTTGCTTCCATACATTGCCTGATCTACTATATCACTTGATGTTACAAATTACCTACCTACATGCATTAAGATTTCTCTAGTCCTTTCTCAACTGTTTCAGCATAACCAATTGGCCCAGTTAAAGCTAATTACATCATCTAATCGGAAAAAAGCATGAGGTGCGGTTTACGCACTTGTCAATTGGGTAAGCTTAAATATACAACCGCGAAAGCTTAGAATACCTACCGAAAAGGGCAGCTCTTCTTTTTTCTTCAGGGAGAGCACATTCAAAATACCTTCTGTAATGGTTCCAGCGAAACGGCCACCGACGTTCGATTTGAACCCGCCAAGTGGTCCCAAGAAGCAGAGGGGAGTCTATGTCGATCTGGTAAGTAGTAACTCTGTGAGATAGAACGTCAAGGTACTATTCCCAGACTGACTGATTTGGCGATACTCCAGCCAGTTAATATCAAGTCAAGCTCAGCGCAATCGAAACACTCGAGGGGTCCGCAACGTCAGAGTGTTCGGGAACCTGTAGAACCACCTACTCCCATACACTCTACATCAGCATCGCGGAGAGCCAGTCTAGAAGGCGCCCGTCCTCCAATAAGTCTGGGTGGCGTTCATGGCTCACCTCGAGAGCCGATGTCCCCAAAAGATCACGGACAAAAATATCACTCTAAATTAAGCAATGATCCTGCTATACAAACCAAGCCCGTTTTTGATCGTAGTGCTTCCCCTATCAAACTGAGCAACTCGGACATAGCTATGGCCACTCCTGAGCATGAAAGTGGAAGATCCACACCGAGAGGGGTTGCCCCAGTGGTGAATATGCTGGCAACAGAGGATGTTAGCGACACTGCTGTGCTTGGTACTGCATCAGCACCCTCACCCGGCTCCTTCTCGTCTATGATGAAGGAGCTGGTGGCTCAAACAGCGAAGGTAGTGGTGGCTACATTACGCCAACAAGATGCTCAAGCACAGGTCAACGAAAGTGAGCGACAGTACGAGAAATCAAAGCAGCATACCCAATTTCAATCATTCCAGGAGGCTAAACGGATTGCACTCGCAACCGCTAAGGAGAACCTAAAGAAACTTAATCAAGAGGTTGACCTTGAGCAAAATGCTCAGGGTGCTATGGCAGATGCCTTTGAGAGCGCAGTCCTATCGGCATCGAAGCGGGAGAAACTTTTGGAAGTACCCGTTAACGTTGTGCATGATTTGACAGCAAGAGTCGAAAGTCTGGAATCGATACTTTTTCCTGAGAACACATCCAATAATCCAGGTCTCTTAGAGAGAGTAGTTGACTTGGAGTCAAGCTTAAAAAGTGTTCCCTTGAAATCGAAGCAGAACGAGAGCGACGGCAACGTAGATGTATCTTCGCGTCAGTTCTATGCGCTCGTTGATGAATTTGACATCGTCCGTGGGCGTGTCTCAGATGCGGAGCGTCATATTGACAGTCTATTCGACTTCCGGCACGACCAGAGAGGCGACAATAAGGACAATCTCGAACAGATGGACAAGATCAGAGAAGATATTCGCAACTTTAGTCGTGGCGAAGCAAGTGCCAAGTGTGATCTTGATGAGGTCAAAACAGATATTCGCAGCCTTAGAAGTGGAGAGTCGAAGAAGAACCATGATATCAAAAAAATGAAAAAAGATTTGGAGGTGATTCAAGAAGGTCTTGCCCACCTTAGTAGTACCCAATGGGAGAAGAGTAAACTTGAAGCGGCTATACAAGATTTAGAAATTTTCAAACAAGATACCAAGCGCGATATGAACACGGTTACACAAGATCTAGAAAGGGTCAATGAAGATATTCGCAGCATTAATCGTGGCGAGTCGAATTACCATCGCAATGTCGAATACTTCAAGGTCGAAGAAGATATTCGCAGTCTTAGAGAAGAATTCCGACGCATTAGCAGTGGCGAATCAAGTACTAAGCCTGGAACTGACAATGATTCACAAGGTTTGGCCAAGGCTCAAGAAGATGTCGGAGAGCTGGCTAAAGTCAAGGAAGATATAAAGATGCTTAAAATCGACGTTCGAGCTGCTGTACTGGACGCATCCGCTGCGAAAGGCCGAACGGAAATCGAAGATCAGATGTTCAATGATCTTCAAAATAAGATCGACGCTCTTAAACCAAAAGACCCTAGCGACTCTGCAAAATTGCAAGAGCTGACCGAAAAATTCGAAAAGCTAAAGTCGTATGATCTGCGGGATTTGTCAAATAAAGTCGAAAAGTTAGACGCTGAGAAGCTGGATGCTGCGTCACAAAGGCTCACCGCTTTGGAATCATTTAATCTGCAGGACCTACGTCGGACCCTGAAAGAGTTGGAAAACGATCATGCCGAAGTCAAGACGGCCGCATCATCTGCGCTCGACATTGCTCGGTCAGTTCAAACTGACCACGCTGCATTAAGTCACAAGGTTGAGTCAGATCTTAGGGTGAAGATGTCCAGCCTTGATTCAAAAATGGCTGGTCTGCCTGCCTATGTAGAAGGATTGAAGGACGACCTTGATACTCATAAAACATACTTCAAATCATTTGAAACGCTCACGGATGAAACACTCGCTACTCTTGAGTCAGATCTTGAATGTCTTATGAACCAGTCTACAGGAATGGTCGTTCGCTCCGAGAATTCAAACGATTTACCGATGGGTAATGGGGATGAAAACCCCAGAACTGGGATCACTTCCATCCAAAGGGAATTCAACGCTTTCAAACTGAGTGTGCGAAAACAACAGGATGAGCAAGAAGAGAAGGATAAGTTATGCCTAGAGTATATCGATGGTATGGGAGAGGATGTGGGTGGCCTTGCCGCGAGATTGGACACTTTCAGAACCGAACTCGATGGTTTCACTAAGAATGAAGAGATTTCGAGAACAGAGCATGCGTCCCTCAAATCTGAGATCGGACAGTTGTCCAAGGATCTCCAGGCGCACGCGCAGGCCTTTGAAAAATTCAAAAAGAATTTATCGGAAACCCCACATCATCCTCCGCCGTCTCCTTATGCGTTAGTGTCCCCATATAATCATGAAGCACGAGCATCCGCTCACGGTAACAACTCCCTTTCGCCGCCATCAGTAAACCCAGAGGATTTCATCGACGTCAAGCATCTTTTGCAACAAGTCAAAAAGTTCGAAGACAGGGTTGAGAAGGAACATAATTACATACACGATGTGGTTAGTCCTCGAATTCAAGGCTTCGGTGAAGCGCTCGACATGTTGAGTCGTCGTTACGATAACATTACTACCGATGACATGGCACGGCACATGCTCCGGCAGCTGAGTGTCGTGTGGCCGTATGCAGAGAGGTGCAATGAGGAGTTCTTACGACTGCGCCAGTTTGAGGCAGCAACCAATGCCAGGCTAGACGGCTTTGACACGCAGCTACAGCAACACAAAGCGACTATCGGTACCCGGTTAGACGATATTGATAAAAAAGTACAAGAATATAAGAGAATCGTTGATGACGTAGTTGCTCAAGTAAACAAGGTAGAGAGCTCAAATCTCAACCTGGAAGTGCACATTTCATCCGCAAATCGAGTCGCGAACAATGCTGAGCAGAAGGCATCGGCTGCTGAAGCGAAGGCGACAACGGCGGAGAATATTGCCATTACCAGTCGCAATACACCCGCTCTCGGTGGCGACAATTCGTTGCTGCCTACGCGCTTTAAGAAAGTCGAAGCTAGTCTGGCCAAAATAACCTCTGACCTAGCAACCCTCATCAACGTCGACTTGAAGGCGCTGCGGAACCTTATTGAGACGAGCAAGAAAGAACTTCAAGAGAAGCTGGAGAATCTCACTGCCGATGTGAATGCATATAGGAGCGGCGACTCTATGGATCGGAACGAACTAGCTGAAAGGCTCAAAAAGACTGCCGTTGCAGTAAGACAGCTCGCTGAAGCTGATCAAAACAAGAAGGATGACATCGGGACACTGCAGTTCACCGTTGAACAGCTATGTGCGGCGGCCAGCATAGAACCGCCGCCATGGACGGAGGACTGAGTGTCGAAGTATCGAGGAGCATCGAGGAGCATCGAGGAGCATCGAGGGTGAGGTAGTATGATGCGGTACATGCAGTAATAAGAGACTCGAGGGATAATGAATGAAAAAAAAAAAAAAGAAGACTCGAAGGACAGGATTTTATGTATGGGAGCCTGAAATTGTTCACGCTCCATGACCAGATTTCCTTTTTGTTCCATGCGTGGCATGGCGACGACGGCGGTGCATTATGTGATTCGGTGCATTTTAGCAGGCGGGGTACATACCCTTTTGTTATTTCTCTGGACATGGGGAGGTTTATTATGGATTCGATTTGCGTTCTGCGCGTTGTATATACCCCTTTGCTTTTGCTCTTTTTCGGGTTTCTCGGATAGGGGTGGGCCTGGGTCTTTTTCCAGTTGACATGAGACCCTACGTAGCGACACATACCGTACTTGCACCGTGAAGTACAAGTACTGAGGTGTGCTGTGCTCGCTCGTAGTCCTATAGTAACTTCTGGGTCGGGAAATAAATAAAAGGTTGACTACCGTACGTTCACTACATGCAATCGGATGCGGGCTCCCCTCAGTACTGAAATGAACCGGCGCGTAACCCCGCTAACCTAAGGTACGGGACACGCGACGATATGAGAAACCCGCGCCCCGTTTACGCTAGCTCCAAACGGACGCGTACCATCCCGAATCGAAGCAGCTGCATCGGAACTGAATTTCGTCGAACGCGGACGGTTCTTGCGATCTCAGGCACCCATGGACGTGCCATGACGCGGTTCTGCTTGGGTTTGTCCCACCTCAAGGGAAAATAGGTTTCAAGATCCCAGATTTATACGGACGGGAGTGGTGTATGATTTTTCCACCACCCACGTGCTGTGTATTTTTTTTTGGTGATGTTTATACGAGACTTACCTTATTTGGAACAGCTACTAATCGTGTCTAGTTCTTTTACTGTTTTCGTCTCAGAGATCTGGAAGCCGTGGGGCATCACGTGCATGCTTACCTGGCTGTGTGCAGCGGTTCGGCCCGGAAGGTGTCCAAGCGTGGTGTGTCACGGACTCTCGGTACCGTCCGGTCTTTCAGAAAAGTGAACTTTCCAAAACCTCGACTTTGAAAAAAAAAAAATTAAAAAAAATTCTCATATCGTACATCAATCTGCGAGATTTTTGAACGGGAATCAAGATAATGGATTCGGTTTCCTGTTTCATCAGCCGTTATCTAATGACCAAAAAAAAAATTAAAAATTCACGCCCGTTCGAAAAGATAGCCATCGCCTATTCGTCTTATATCACGGTCTCACACATGTCACGCAACCGCTTAACACGTCCCCTCGTTCTTTTAGAAACTTCACTTTTACCACCTTAACTAAAAAACTCATATCGTACATTACTCAGCGAGATTTTTAAATAGGAATCTAGATATTTTATTTAACTCCTTATTCAATTGGCCGTTAAGTAATGACCAGAAAAACCACCTCCGTTCGAAAGAACAAGCCATTGTTCTATGTCACGGACTCACGGTCCTATTCATCGCGTCTCTCGCTCTTTTGAAAACTTCACTTTCACTACAAACGAAAAAATTCATATCGCATATCAATCTGCGAGATTTATTAACGGGAATCAGATAATCAGCTTAATTTCTTATTTCATTAGCGTTTAAGGAATGACCAAAAAACAAAATCACGTCCTTTTGAATAAAGAACCGTAGGTCTTTTGCCAAGACTTCGGATATATCAGCTAAAGGGGATTAAGGATATAGAATAGTTGTGTAATTTGCAAAAGAATCAAATTCTAGGGTATCATTCAAACTATTCTCCATACATTACGCCTCATCATCTGATTGACGTCTTCCTCGAAGAAGAACTGTTCTCAGCAATGAATCTTCCTCACCCAATGTAGACGGTAATTCCACAATCCTAGCACTTCCTATCCAACCAATTCCCCTTGCCAAACACGCCTACGCCCTCTTCTTCACCTTAGGCGTCCACACTTCCTTCTCCCTTGCCTTACTCTTCCCATCGAACCCCTCTCCCCCCTTCCTCATCGGCGTTCCGATTCTCTCCCACAGCGCCCTCGCTGCAGGCGTCAAATTCCCTTCCCTCTTCCCCCTTGCCCCAATTCCCTCTGCACTCGCAAACTTCGGCGTCAGTGTCCTTCCCTTCGGTGTTCCCTCTTTCAGTTCCGCCAGTCTACCACCAGAAGGCTGCTGCCTTGCCTTATTGTGGCTATCCACAATTCTATGATGTAGCGCTTCGCGCCGGCTGGTTTGCTGGAGGCGGAACGGTGAGGGGCTTGTGTTTTCGAAGGTTAAGAGATTGAGGAGGCAGTCTTGCTTTGGCGGATCGGATGAAGAGGGTTTTTGCAGTGCACGCTCATTCTCTCCTGGTGCTGGTTCTGCATCTACGAAGGCATAGCCTTTCACGCGGGGCGTTTCCCCACCTGAATATCCAGCTTCTGAGGTAGTAGCACGGGGCCGGCCTCGTATCGCATCGTCTACGGCTGACATGGATGGAGAAGGCGGGACCGTTGCTGTGTCCTCTGGGAGCTCGGGATTGGGAAGGCGGGTGTTGTGGCGGATGAGAGCGCGGGGACCCATGTTCGATGCTGCTTCGGCGGCTTGGAAGCGGGTGGTGTGGGTGTCTTCTATAGAATCGGGAGGGAACATAAAAGCGTTGCGCGGAGCGGAGGGTTTAGTGTCGGGCATTGCTGGACGCGGTGGTGCATCTTTATAGATGGTCACCTGAGTCTCTTCCTTCTCACCATACTTTTCCGCTAGCTCTGAAGCTGATCTACTGTCTTCGAGGAGTTTGGCTTCCCGAGCACGATGTGCGATCTGACGCGGGGCGAGAATCTTGTTGTTGTTCCATAACCAGGCATATTTCTCTCTTCGCTTTTCATTCGCTGTATCCAGCAGCTGGTTGAACGACTCATTATCCTCAGATGTGTATTTCGCCTGGAATGCCGACAGCGACATGTTCAAATCGACTTCCGGTTTCTTCTCCCCATCTTCTGCATCTCCCAATATGGAAGCACCACCGGGTGTCTCACCCCGGAAACCCCTTGGTGTAGCTGCTCCTTCTCTTAATCCGACCAGGGGTGTCATACTAGTCCCTATTCTGCCTCTTACTCTCTTACCATCGGGACTTGGTGTCATCACCTCTATCAAATTCTTTGATGCCTCGGCTATCCAATCCCGATCCCGCGATTCCACAGCATCGAGATACTCTTGCTGCGTCTGCGTCTCCAAAAGTCCCGGGAAGAAATCTCTAGCTATGATGTGGGATAGAGCGTCTGTATACGTATCCTCGTCCAATACTGTGGTGGGGCGCTTTATTCTCTTCGGAGGCGGCGGAGGTGGCATGAGTGCGGTATCAGAGGAGCGCTTCACGAGCGCCTGGGAGTTGGAGGAGGACATTCTGAATGTGGTATGAACAAAAAGGAAGAGTAAGGACGTCACAGTGCGAAAGTTGATAGAGAAAGGACGGAAAATGCAAGGGCTAGCATCACTTGGTCAAAAATAAAAGAAGCTCCAATCGTCGCTAACGGGGGAATTTGGCAAAGCCTTAAAGCCGCGCCAAGCATAGACATCTCACCTTTCGGAAAATAGCTCGCAGAGCTTCACCCACCAGACTGTGCCTTTCTATTTTCATCCCAAACAATCATAAACCACACCATCCTTTAGATTAGTCCCAACTTTTCTTATTACCGTTTCAAAATTCGCAATGCAAAGCCCAGCCCCTATCCCAATCCAAACGCAAACTCCTCCAAGCAGCACACCTACAGCTCCCACGTCATCTCCCCTCCAACCCCGAACGCGTACCACCCGCACCCTTCTCCCCACGTACACCTACCTCCACCTCACCTTTCTCTCTTCCCGCCAACCAAATTCCTCCAATATTCAATCCGTTTCATTACCTCCACTCGACGCCATCACAGCGATCACCCACCTAACCTCCGCTCTTCGGGCGTATCTGGGTCTCCACGGTACAGCGATCCCGATCGACATTTTGAAGATCGAGAATCGGGACGCATGGGTGCGGTGTCCGGCATCCGACGGGGCGGGCGTGGTTGCTGCATTGGCGAGTTGGGTTGGACGCGGAAGCGGAGAGGAAGGGGACGTGAGCTGGCGGGTTCGGGGACGGAGTGGGTGGATTGGCAAGTTGTTGGACGGTGGGAGCGATAAGAACGGTGGGAGTAATCTCTTTGGGGATTGAATAGGTGAGGTAAAAGGTATATGAAGCTACAATCGGGACGGTTCGGATATCTTTCGAATGGTAGAGTTCCGACATGTGGACGGAAACAAACGAGAAGAGAACCATACCTTCAATATCATATGAAGAAGCTATGGGAATCCTTTTACCAAGTGGCCTTTCATATGCCTTTTCCAATGCCGTGCTCTGTCATGCACGAAGTCCAGTCCTGGGATCCAGCATCGAACTCCACCTCGAGCATTCTACTCAACCAGCTTTAGTAAAACGACTCAACCATAGCATCCTTATTTGTCGTATTGATATCACCCGGACCTGCGCCTTCCCCTAATCTGAAAACACTCTCAACCACACTCAGTTCTGTTGCTGTTGTGTCCAACCCGGTCACCGCCATCCAGTCGTTTACTACCATCCCAGCTCCCACTACGGGGCTGCCTCTGTTCACACTGCCGGCGACTAAGGGGACTTGGAGGAGGGATGAGAGTTCGTCTTGATCTTGAATGGAGGTTTTAGGGTGGACAATACCACCTTGGTTTGAGAGGGCCATATAGGACCCTACGAGGACATTATCCGCAACGGTTTGCCGAAAGACTTCAACACCAAGGACATCCGCGATTCTATAACCAGAAGTGTTAGTACCATAATAGACTCAGGTCTGAGTACGAAATCTGAGGATAAGAAGGTAACACAATTTGCCGGGTACGCACATTTCTTCGGTTTCACGCTCGATATCCGGGTGTACCAGCGCAACGTGGTCATTGGTACATATGACATTCCCTAATGCTGATAACCGCTCCTCTATTCTCTGGATCTTGACCTCGTCTGGGATGGAATTTCGGAGATGTTGCAGCTCTTGGTCGGTCGTGGAGGTTGGGACTAGTAGACCTTTGCGGTTTCTGTTTGCGGAACAAGATCAGTAGATTGTTTTCGAGTACAGTGATCGAAGCGTGGGGATCGGATGCCTCAGCAGTAGCATCATGTCCTGGTAAGGGGATAAGATAATGTCATACCCCGCCGTCAACCTCCCAACAATTCTTGTCCCCGCAATCGTAGCATGGCATATGGGTATCACGTCCTGCAGTTCCGCTTCAAAGATACTATCATTCGTACATATGTTAACTTCCAACTTAAGCCCTTAGTAGCTTTACCCAGAAGGTAAAGTGATCCCATCATACCTGTAGAAGTTTTCTGAAGCACCAACGGCGACGAGAGCGAATGAATTCGTGAGGGTAGAAAAGACACCGACTCTGCGCAGAATGTTAGTCTTACATCATCTGTAAGAGGGAGAACTAGCAACACTGTGCAAAAATCAAGATGTTGCTGTCGCGCTGATATTGCTATACTGCTCCACTACCAGGCGAAATAGAGGGGCAATGGAAGTGGTGCTCACTCGTTTGAGTTCTCAAACTGCGCGCGAACAGCCATGATTACGATAAAGAGCTGAGCTTAAATTCTTTATCCTGTCTCTTAGTTTTGGCGGTTAGGAAGATAGTTATAGAATGCGAGGAAAGAGGTAAGCAGGTTGTTTTAAGATGAAAGCGCACAAAACAGAGCCAGATGGCGAGCATAAGGGAAGGTAGTTCTATCACTTTTAAAGTTCGTCACTGCTAGAAATCTTGGCAGGGCCGAGGCGGCTGAGCTGGGCGCCACCCCATTTTGCACTTCCATTATTTCCAAAAGGTACCGTCGACTCAAAGGATGTGATGACTGTTCGCTAATCATTCGAGTCACAGTCTGCGGCGCAGCAATTCTAATTATCTTTCTGGAAAGCTTCAATTCCGATGATGACTCTACCATCTATCCGGCTTGAATTTGACTCCTGGAAGATGCATACAAATCCCGATTGAGGAAGGTCTCGTGCCGCTATTCAACATGACCAACACCACCTCAGAAAGCAAACACCTCAAGCATGGGAAGGAAAACCTCCAAGCTGAAGATAAATGACGCATATTCTACTCGAACCCAACGCCGAGGCTAAATGCATAGCCGTCCGAACCACTAAAAGCTGCTATATACACGTCGCTAAGCAAATTCATGCATTGTGCTGAACCCAAAAGGAGAAACTCAATGCAAATGATCATCTACAGAACTGAATATTCTTCTACATCAACGGTTTTGCCGAGGTCCCCTGAAATGTCGAAATTCGGGAGGGTGATATCGATCATTTCCTCCCCTGTTTTTCCGCCTCGGATAATAATTCGTCGTGTGGTTGTTCGTCTGGCTAGGTCCTTGAGGCTGAGGCGGTGTATACTGATGTTGCGCAAAAGCCGGTTGCGCTTGTGCAGGTGCATTTCCAGGGTTGAGATTTGCGGGAAGAATAGGCTGACCTCCAAACTGTCGATTGCTGTACTGAGTCGTCGCAGGATAGGGTGAGCTTGGTGGAGGTTGTGTTTGCCATGAACTAGGCGTATATGTAGGATACGGGTTTTGGGGAGGAGCCGGAGCCAAAGGTGGTGCCGGTTGGCGATGAGGATGAGGTGCTGGTGGTGGCGGCAGCGGCGGTTGATACTGATTGATTGAAGGTCCTTGTGCGAATGCCGGAGACTGACTGAAGGCAGGTTGCTGATAGTTCGGTTGTGGGGAATAAGTAGGCTGGAACCGTGGAAACACGTACGGCTGTTGCTGTCGAGGTGGTGGGAAAGTAGTAGCTGCTGGTGAAGTTTGGTAGGGAGATGGAGGTGGGTGAGGAGGTTGAGGTGGATGGAAATCATTATGGGGTAGTTGTGGGCGATGCCGCTCATAGTCATAAGATGTCCTCCGCTGAAAACTAGGTTCGTGGGGTATAGGACCCGAACTTGGCGTTCTGGAATGGTGCGCATGCTGTTGAGGTTCGGATATTGTCGATCTGCGGAACTGATCCCAGGCAAGACTCCGGTGGCCGAATTCATGACTCTGCGAACGAGAATGTTTACCAACTGGTGATGGAAGTGGATTTTGCGTAGTTGGAGATATTGCACTGGTACTCGTTGATGTTGGCCTGGTAGGTGCCCTCTCTTCAGACATCCTCAGCAACGGAGGTCCCATACCGGATCTCTCTTCTTCCAGCACTCGCTCAGATGGTTCGGCCAGCTGTCGTTCTCTTTGCGGTGCTGGTTTCTTCTCTGGCGAAGCTTCTCTCGAACGGAAATTGTGACGAAACTTTGAGAACATGCCTTTGTCTGGGCTAGGTTCTTTCGAACGAGAAGTCGGTCGTACGGTCTTCGTCGTCAACGTGGCCCAAAACCCACGTCCTGCGTTAGTCGACTTCGATGTATCCTCTATCCGGTTATCAAATTGCACTTCGCGCACGATTCCTTGTATTTGTTTACAGACGTCCGCCGATTCCCCTAAATGCGTCTTTTGCTCTTCATTGCGCGTCTGGATAGGAGGTTGTGCGTTTTCCATCAATGGGGTGTTGTACACTGTAGTGGACGTAGGTGTCTCCAAGTCAACCCTGCGAGGTGTAGATTTACTTGGCGACGAGGACGAGGGATGCTTGAGGGAAGTGTCCAACGACTTTGAAGTAACCGAAGGTTCGTCGGATGTTTCAGAATCATTATTCAGAAGACTCATAATACGAGTCTGATATGGTCGCGTCAGGTTTGGCTCGGGAGGTGATGGAAGGTTGCCGTTCGTAACAACGTCAGCTTCTACTGTGAGAGTTGGAGGAGCTTCCTGTACGGGTTTGGAGATTAGTGCATCTTGCAATGTAGTGCTAACTTGTCTGACAGGCGACACAACGACATCCGCGATCCTCGGAGATGAGCTTGCAATGATTGTGTTGCCGCGAGCAGGTGTCGATTTAGTAGAACCTGTTTTCTTTCTCGAACCTGACCTCTTGGTAATTGGGGTTGCAATGACTGGCTGAGTCGTGGCCAGTAACTCTAACGCAGCGGCAGCATCTTTACTCTTTTCAACCATTTCTTCCACATGTGATCCGGCTTCTGCTAGTCGAATTAGATTCTGATCCAGAGCCCAAGCATCAGTAGCTTTCTTCCTGTCTTGAGCATCATATGTCGCAAAACTTTGAGGCTTCTGGCACATCAAATCATCGAGTTCACCATTCGTCGAATCAATGAAACTTTTGAGACATATTTGAGTTGACAGACGCTGCTCAGTCTCATTCCATAGCCTTTCAACCTCAATAAGTTCCCTACTTCGAGAGTCATATATGCTCGAAAGCGGTTTCCTTGGCTGGGATTTCCTCGCTGCGCTCAAGAGCGGCGGGATAATGCCATACTGTCACGAAATATTAGTTTCATCTGTAATACTAATAGTAGAAACATAGCGTACCTCATCATCTGTATCATCATCTTCTTCTTGGCTATTGACTACTCGGAAAAGTTCGAGAAGCGTCTTCTTGCACTTTGAAATATACTGATCTTGTAGATTCTGTGTAATGATCTTTTCAAGTGTTAGCTATGTCCTGTTTTATAAAACGTAAGTAAATGTACCTCTGTTTCAGTCCTCTTGATGGTTTGCTCTATTTCCATCACACTTTTCAGATTTTGGGACTTGATCTCATAGGTGTCATTCAAAGTTTTTAGTCTTTCTCTAAGACGTGCATCAAGTTCTGCTTGCACTACTTCATATTCATCACTCCTCTTGTGGGCTTCGGGGTCATTTTCGACTTCATCAATCGTTCGCTGTGCCAGTTCTGCTAGAAGAGGTTTGAGAGCCTTTGCAACACTACGATAGGACGTCTTGAGTTGCAATTGTCGCCGCAAGTCTGCTTCAATGCTGATGTTCGCATGCGGCGCCCTCCTTCTTCCCGGTAGCCGTTTGACCAGTTTATTAGGTTCTTCACCCGATGGATCTACTAGATCAAGAGATGCTGATGGTCCCGGAGTGCCATGTCCCATCATAATAGGAGTTATGGGTCCCGGTGACACCTCTACAGAGTCAATGGGTGTGGCTAATTCTAACACTTTTCGTCTTCCGCGTCGCTTTGGAGCCGGTAATTCCAACCTTTCTTCGACTGCATCGATGAACGTATTGATGCTAGTCTCAAGGCTGTTTGTACCGTTAGATTTGTCGTAGGAACCATTTGCTGCTGATCTGGACAAGCGCTTTCGTTTTCGAGGGCCTAGGGATTCAGTAGACTCGACCACGATTGTTCCATTTGGTTCGCTCTTAGTTGGACTGGCAACTTGAATTTCCTTCTGAACAGATGGACCATTAGGGACAGATGTGCGCCTGCTTTTAGTTGCCTTCTCAGCATCTTCGCCATCAGCATGTACTGACTTTGCACTTGCTAAGGAGCTGCGTCTGCTATTGCTGCTAGTGACCGAACTGGGTATAGATCCGGAACTTCCTGATACAGCCTTTGAAGCAGCACGGGTAGTCATATGAAGTGGCTCTGATGGCTGCAGTCTTGATGGTTTCGCCGGCGTTGTGTTGGTTGCTCGCTTAGACTTGCGCAGCTTTGTTTCCGGAGATGTGGCTGACAGGGCAGGTCAGCTTGGAAAATTGCATAAACAGTCGGAGATTATTGAGGTAAAGGACTTACATTGATGAATTGTATCTTGACTGCTATTTGAAGGTCGATTACTGTCTCTCCTTCGCCTCATTTTGACAGTCTGACTTTGAATGGTTTTAGCCTTGGTCAAGCGCTGTGCATAAGAATCATGCGCATGTAGTGTACTGTACAGATACTTGACAGGGACATGATAGATCTTGAGATATATGAGAGAGAAGAAAGTGAATCGCAATAGTCCAAATATTTTAACGAGAAGGGTAGAAAAAGGAATGAAAAAGGAAAGGTGGTGTAACTAGCATCTGTTTCTGGAGGAGACTGTGTTGGCAGGTCCTTCGTATCAACGAGTGGAAAAGAGATCCAACTCAAAACACAAGCGTAATGAAGATGACTTATCGAAATTCAAAACGGGAATATAGCATTTTCGTATGCGAAATTG
This sequence comes from Patellaria atrata CBS 101060, assembly GCA_010093705.1. Lineage (NCBI taxonomy): Eukaryota > Fungi > Ascomycota > Dothideomycetes > Patellariales > Patellariaceae > Patellaria > Patellaria atrata. Next base: position 1,097,169 of record MU006093.1, read on the forward strand.
AGAGAAGAACAACTGCGGTGTAATTGATGAGTTTACTTACTGACGGTTGTTTTGCTGTCACACTCCGCTCCACCCCGATAGTCTGAATGCGGGTACTTGTAGTAGAATACGACGACTCGATGTGGGTATAGAAAATCTAAGCAGTAAAAGTAGGTGAAGCCAATCCCCTAAATAATGATAATAATTCCACCCCTTCGCGCGGCTGTTTAACAGCTCAGACGCTGTTTTGAAGACGCTGCGAAAGGATTGTGTTCTTGTTAGATTGATGTTCTCCCCCGGGAGAAGCAAAATGCTCGCGAAGAGTCTCACACTAGTGACAAGGGAAGTAACAAAGGAAGATCTGTGGTAAGAGATGTTCCGTAGAGGCCGTAACAACCACAAATGATGAAAATGTTATAGATTTTTGCTTGGATGCTTCTGTACTGTATAGGCAGAAGGTAGATGGGATAATCAACTGGTTATTCAAACAATACGTTAGACAAAAAGGGACTGCAAAAAGATGGCGGCGAGCCTTCCAGTTACAGGGAATTGATTCGATCTCGCTGTTGGCTAGGTTTTGCCTAGCTTGTTTACGGTTAGCGTAACTCTTCCCGGTACTGCAAGTCTGCAAAGTTTGAACCACTTTGGTCCGTTTCGAGTAATCCTAACACGGCACCTATGCCTATGCCGTAAACACTTGATCAATTCATCACTGATATATTCACCCGTCTACTGTCTACTACAGTATATTAATGTTAAAAAGAAGGAGTACAGCAATAGACTCTAATCTCTACTTTACTTTCTGCATCTCTGCAGCGACCATTCACTACCGCCCCTTACTTTGGGCTTTCAACAATACGAGTACATCACCTTGCAGTTCCAAGCATTGTAAACTCAAGCATCACTTAGCAGATCTGCACTGGAGCATAAAATTTCGTGTATGGCACAGAGTTTTCATGGTGTTCTGCTCGACGAGTTGCAAATGTCAGCTTGCGTACTTGCCTTATACTTGCACAAAATCATGCAGCTCATACCCAGTTGAGGTATACAGAGCCTTACTTCGAATAGATATTACTACAAGATCATCTTCATGCTGATTAATCTTATAAAATAGTCAGCATTTGTAGCGTCACCCACCAGACAATCACAGATATGGCTCCATATTCATACTATGATTAGTCAAAATAACCAGCCGTACAGTACAGCACAGAAGATGAGAAGACAGCCTCTTCAGATCGACTATTCGCGATATAGGCTTCCAGATATACTAAATAGAAGGGAATAGAGGCAGCAATATCTTTATTAGAACAATCGTATTGAGTCATTTAGTAATGTTTCTGCTTATTGAATTTAATAAGGCCTAAGGTAACAAGCCCTTCAACAAACTTCAAATTTGTCCTAGATACCATGATAAGATACCATCGAACGCCTTACTCGTCTTAGTACACAGCCCGTGAAGGCCATTCAATCAAACGCCGCTTTTCTTTCCCAGTAAACCTTCAGACAACCGCCATAACGCATACAACACGTCCACCTAGAAATTATAACGCTACGTGCATAACTCGTAAATATGCTGACCAGTGCTGGTAAACAAAATATCAAATAGGACCTTTCAATCATTGTAGTGCCTCATCGCTCTGCGTCGGACTGTAGGCTCAGTTTTCGTTTCCCGTACCCCGCTAAACTTGATCGTGGAGAAGCGGAGAGGATAAAATCAGGAATCGGTGGTGTCATCTCCCGGCTTGGGGGAGATGGATCCCGTGAGGTTGCTCGAGATCTTGATAATGGTGTGTCATGTAGATCTTGAAGGCTTTGAGAAGAGATAAGAGGGCTGCGGGTAGTGGTGTGACTATCTGATCGCATGCGACCCCGCTGCCCGGGTGCGGAAAGTATGGTTTGGCCACCCAATGGCGCCGCGACGACAACGGTTCCTGGTGTTGTTGCTGGAGGTGGTGTAGGACTGTCTGTCCTGAATAATGGATGAATGTGAGATTCATCAGTAATGGGGCTAGTGGGTCGCGACGAGGTAGATGGAACATTTGTAGAACGAAGTGAACGAGGTGGAGACTTTATCGACGGTGGTGTTTTAAGTTCAGTCCTTGGTCCATTACATGCTTCCTCTAATGCTCTAGCTGGTGAAACCGGACGGCTACCAGGTATCGTCTCTAACGCAGTTCCGCGTGACGGTGCTGCACTCAGCACGGCGTCTCGAGCTTGGGGGTCGACACTTGATGTATCCCACGCATCGAAAGCATCTGTTTGAGGATCCGTATGTGTAGAATGAACATCGGAAGATGCCCGTCTGGAGTCCCGAGTGGTTGATGAATGACTTGAAACAAGCTTGCTTCTAGAGGTTATTGGCCTAACAGCTTGTTGTAGAGACGATCGCCAAGATTGGAGGGAGATAGATGAAATACTCGAGCGGGCTGGCGAAGGGAGGGTCAACTCTTGTTGTACAAATGGTGGAGAGAAAGCTCTTAGGGAGGTAGGAGAAGTCGGTTCTCGAACTTCTGGAAGCGCGGCGCGCTGATATTCCTGCGAAGGGACCGGATAACGCGAGATTATTGACAGTGGACTTTCTCGTATGGCGATCGAATAGAACGCTACTTGGAAAATTACAGACAAACTCCAAAGGGAAAGTTCCACTCCGAGCAGTACTCTGCTCGCCCCGGGCATGGATCTGCGCAGGTTCTCATAATTCGTCTTTACGAGCAGGATAGTAGCCAACGTCAACCCGGCACCGACTAAACTAGGAAGGGTGCAAGCAGCTGTCAGTCCATATCTTTGCAGACTCGTCCTTAAGCGGAAGTTATCCCACTTCCATGTGTACTGGACAAGGTAAACGCTGAGACAGACCAGCCCGAACAGCTCCGAACAAGCAGCGCCAATGCTCAGACGGGAGAAGAATGCTTGAGCAACGACGAGGCGAACGGCATCAAGAATCGCCAGCACAGTAACGGCCGCGGTGAAGCAAAAAGCAACAACACCTAATACGGCAGCTACCGGTTTAGTTGAGTTGAGCCGTACCTTTTCCGAGAAACTCATTTTCCTGCCGTAGCGCTCCTCTGTTCCGATCTTCCAATTGCTCAACCTGAACGGGGACTATATTTCAAGCAATGATGGTCGGATCGATAGTGAATCATGCGGTGTGTAAGAGAGCAACAGAGTTGATAGTGGTGTACAGGACGTTTGACAGATGTCAAAGAGATGGGACAGTTAGCAATTGAATATGAATTTGTTGAGTGGTGGTAGTGGTAGGGATTGACAAGTTATTAATAGCCAAGGTGAAGAGATGAAGTCATTAACGAGAGTAGCTGGAGCCGTAAAGAAACTTTCTGATAGTCTGGTAAGTGCTCAAAAGAAGTTATAATCAATCATAACCGATAGGAGTGCATGTGTGGGAATGATGATTTTTGTCGCGTGAGAGCATAGGAGAGATCGATTTCCATGGAGGTCAACAATGGTCGCGACGTGACAAGTTCAAGGAGGGGTTAGAGAAGGTACAAAGCCGGGATGTTCGAGATTTGAACGCGTCAAGAAAGTAGCGTAGCGATTGCTATGAGGGCTGAGGCTATATATCTGCTAGAGTGGGAAGTGAGGTAACGGGAGTTACACGCAGTCTTGGGTCTTAAAATCGGTTCGCGAGATGCAGTAGCATGTAGCCCAAGCAGGGTAGTTTGGTCTGGTGTGATTTGAGGGAACTTATCGTGTCAAATTATAAGTTTCCCTCAGTATGTTTGCGTTTCCTTGGTAGTTAGTGGTGGTGGTGGTGGTGGTGTAAACGAGTGAAGGAAGATGGAACCGGAATTCCTATCTAAGGAGAGGAAGTTTTCAGAAGGAAAAGATGGGAGAAAAGTGAGAGTTCAGTAACACGACGCGGTGGATCAAGATGTAATACTTTTTTCTTCTTGAATATTTTTAGAGTAATACTGCCTTTGTTGTGGGCAGGCATTCGTACCTTAGACGCGCAAATGGGGTACCGCGATCTACAAGGATGTTCGCAGCTGCTTGCCTGCTGCAAATCCCGTAATCCCAGGTCGTGTCTTGCATCCTCTTTCTCCAGATAAGGTAAAAATGAAAGTAACCCTAAGGCCAATAATCCAAATAATCATTTCGATATCGCGAATGACCATCCGGACACTGACGCCAGGGTTACCACCGAGTGCGATGGTCTCAGTTCAGTTACGTGAAAGCATGGCAAGCAGGTGGGGAGTAATGATTTTGTGTTGCTGATGTTTCTTTCTAGAACGCCCAGGGTTACAAGCTACTCCGTACAATAGTAGAACCACAAAAACTGGGGTGAGAAACCGGAGATTGTTCGCGTGTCAAAACAGCGACGGCATCCAATTACCAGGGAAAAGCGGGATCCTCTCGAGGTCACCAGTAACCGGGAGACCGTAGACAGGCGTGACAGGTCAGAAAAGTGCCTGAGATCAAAGAGCCGGTTTGCCCGGAGCCGATGCCAATTGGTTTTTGATCTTGTTATTGAAAGAGGGACAATTCCGAAATAACGGTTGCTTAGTCGCAGTAGACGCTTGTCTGCTGGTTGGAAGGACGGTTAGGACGCGATACCGCCGAACCGTTTCTCTGTCATTTTGATAGGTTCTAGGTAAAGATCATTATTTGCCTCGCATGCAGAATGTACCGTATCATCTCAGCTCTGGCTCAGCCTACTCATCAGGCGAAGAAGGGCTTCAGGGTTCTGGATGGTGTCAATCTATGTTAATAGCCATAAGTTAGAGTCCGAAAGGCTGGGCGTCAGGTCCAGCTTGCACAACATCGGAATGACTTCGTGATACAAATACTTTCGATTTACCATTTGTGAAATACGAAAAAGAACAAGGAAGGCGAGGACAAAAAGAAGCTAGAAAATGATATGGGGAGGAGTACGAAGTATAAGCCATGCAGATGCTCGTAGTACAGAGGAGTGAGTGCCGAGTTGTGTGGAGAGTTCAAGGTTTCAGATCTGTGTATGCAGAAAAAAGTAAGTTTGGAAATCCAACAAACAGAAACAAATGACACAAACACAAACTTCGAGATTTTGGGGAAGGTCCCTCGCCAGTCGTCACTGCCATCGCTGCGGGCAAATACGCCACTTGGGATTTGCTGCCTACCTCATTGCTGTTGTCATCACCCTAGTGAGAGACTTCAGGTGCTCAAAAACACCTATTAACTGCATCGTGCACCTTTCCTCACGCAATTATCATACTTCACCACCTCAGAGGTGTTACATTGACCAGTAGCGACGTTGCTGCATCGCATCCCTATAACTCAAATTAAGGGAGCTTTCCTCTCTCAGGCTTGCCCCCACCAATTTCCCGCAGTTCTCACTATCAACACCGACGACCGGTTCCAACACCCGCTTTTGACAACTACTACCAGATTTCGCTCTGATCACTCTCAGTCTGGGAGATAGATTTCTTCCATCACATATAACCCGTTCCATCGCCCAAGATGAAGATCACTTTCAAAGATCTCAAGCAGCAGAAGTTCGTCATCGAAGCGGAGCCTTCTGAGCTCGTATGTTCACCTCGTGGCCGCCCATTCACCTCACATGGGAGTTACTTTACTGACTGGAACATGTAGATTTCAGATGTCAAGGCCAGGATCTCCGCAGAAAAGGGCTGGGAACCATCTTTACAGAAGTTGATTTATTCAGGTAATACAGGTGTCCTCGTCCATCCCTCAAGAGCTCACAGGTGTTCTCTCACCTAGGCAAAATTCTTCAAGATGGCAACACAGTAGAGTCTTACGGAATCGAGGAGAAAGGCTTCATCGTCTGTATGATCTCAAAGGTGTGCCTCATCCTCATTTCCTCGCATACACGCGCTTACTCTCTCTAGCCCAAAGCAGCTCTTGCAGCATCCTCGAGCAAAGCATCCCCCTCCACGCCCACTCCTCAACGTGTATCTACTCCGTCTGCGCCAACTGCCCCCGCTCCTGCGGCAGTTAGTTCAAATTCAGCACCACCGGCAACTCCGTCTCCCGCGCCAGCTGCTACCACGTCAACGGAATCTTCCAGCTTCAACGACCCTTCAGCGCTCACGATTGGTCCCCAGCGCGATGCAGCAGTTGCAAATATGGAAGCTATGGGATTTCCAAGAGCAGAGATTGATCGAGCCATGCATGCCGCATTCAACAACCCAGACCGAGCAGTTGAATATCTGCTAAACGGCATTCCTGAAAACGCTCGACGCGAGGAGCGACGACAAGAAGCTCCGCCTACAGCTCCAGCTGGTTCAGCTCGTTCTCCGCCTCCTACCACCGGAGCTGCTCCGACCGCAACCACAGGAGGTGATGAACCCGTGAATCTCTTTGAAGCAGCGGCACAGGCTGGCCAAGGTAACCGTGGAGGTGCAGGATTGGGGGCTCGAGGTGCTGGCGCCCGTTCAAGTGGAATGGAAACTGGAGGTCTCTCCGCCTCGAGCCTTGATTTTCTCAGGAACAATCCCCAGTTCCAGCAACTTCGACAAGTTGTGCAGCAACAACCTCAAATGCTTGAGCCAATCCTCCAGCAAGTGGGCGCTGGGAACCCACAATTAGCACAATTGATTGCGCAAAACCCAGAACAGTTCCTTCAATTGCTTTCCGAGGATGCTGATGAGGATGCGCCTTTGCCACCAGGCGCACAAGCAATAAGTGTTACCGAAGAGGAGCGAGAAGCAATTGAAAGGGTAAGTTACAGCATACTCCGAGCAGTAGTACATTAGATGTCAAGGTACTAATATAACTTAGCTCTGCCGCCTCGGCTTCGAGAGAGACCTCGTCATTCAAGCATACTTCGCCTGCGATAAGAACGAGGAGCTTGCAGCAAACTTCTTATTCGATCAACCGGAGGACGACGATCAGTAACTTCAAGCTTTCTAAGTTCTCTTTCGATTTACGGTCGGCGAATGGTCCCTTCCAATGGAAACTCCCTTCTTACACTTCCCCCTAAATGTGTAGTGTTCCTCGCTCTAATTTGCTACGTGCCTACCCCTTTCTTCTTCTTCTCACTCGGTCATGATACTCTTTCCAACTTACTATGGCGACGAGTCGAACGAATGATTCGGTATGGAGGGTAGATAACAGGCGTGCTGATTTGAAGGTAAACTAGATGCCTGCAGATAGCTGGTGAAGTAAAACTATTCGAATTGGACTTTCAACATGACCAAAAGCTAAAGAACTGCTCGGTACTTCAAGTGCTTTGGAATGTGAAATGCCCTCGATATCTTTCAGTGACTTTTGTATCTTCTGCTGGCGCGCGCACCCCTTTTCTTCTATCGATTCTCGTGAAGAGTAGCTCTGCGCACAGTGACAGACGTAAAGTATACTATTCGAAACTGAAATCGCCTGTTCTTGCCTATCATTGCGAAACCGGTCTCTTATCCATTCTACACCTAAGTATCTGATTATGCGGATTTTACCCCTTTTCTCCCCTTTACCGTCTACCGTATCCGCTCTTTTTCTTTTAAGACCCTTAGTAAAACGGGAACTACCTTATCTACCTACACTACCATTGTTTTCTAGAGTGGCTGGACAAATGGCTGTGGTAGGTGTGGTGCAGTACGTCCCTTATAAATCAGCTAGTAGTAAATGGATATTGTGGATTCGGTAAGTATCAATTACGAGAGAGGTATATACTGTACCATTATTCCTCGACGCCGGACATACATAATGTTTCCTCGTCGTGCGAAATGATGGGCATAGATTCTACTAACCTTGTCTATAGTGGTATTGGTAGTCTAAGATAACCTTGCGCGTAAAGATACTTTAGACTCCTTCTTTGCCTAACATCCATAGGAGGTTTGGGATAGATTCTGGAGTACTTACTTTCTAGGTAGGGCGCTTAGTTTATGGAGTGCTTAGTTCATAGATTGCTTACTTTATGGAGTTATTACCTTATAGAGTGCTTAGCTTACAGTGTGCTTAACTTATGGATTATTTAGTTTATAGAGTGTTTGGCTTATAGAGTGCTTAATTTCTGTACTTTCTAGGTTTAATATATAAATACTAAGAATACGTCTTTAACGGCTAGTACACTGGTGTTAAGATAGCTAATGAAAGTGTGACCTAGTGCTTTGAGCATTCTCGAGTTTTGAGGTTTTGAAAGGGTTCGAGATGAATAAATAACATACAGACTTAAAATATGGAGAAATAGGATTTGTACGGTCCACAATCGGAACAAGACTTATCACCTTTCTGGCCCCCCGGCAGCGATTCGATATTTCAAGCCAAGAATGAGAGCAGCACGTTTTACGTTCCTTAAACAAGTCTCTACGCTTAAGTGTCCGAAAACTAATAGAATATTCCTTCGCCATGGTTGCATTGCGTATGTTGGTATCCTATTCTATTGCGCGCCGAACTCTCTGTTTGTAACCGATCCCCTATCCCTTATCCCCTATCCCCACGCTTCGGCGGCCCCTTCCCACTCCGTTCCTCCCTGCTGCTGCGGCGCCTCCTCCTGCTGTCCTTCATCCTGTCCTATTTCCGGAATCCCCGTCCACCCTAATTTCTCCAACTCCCTGCGAAAGAAATCTTGTTCCTCCTTCAACACACCCTTCGCCTCGCCCATTTTATCCTCATAATTCCTCAAGTTCCACCAATGCGTAAGCGCCCTAAGCGCCTGCTCCAGCGGAACACTCTCGTCGACTTCCGCATCGACATCACTACCCGCGAGCCAGTCATCTCTGAGCTCGGGACGACAGTGCAGGTATATGGCGGTGATGACGCGCATGTTGGACTGGCGCCATTTGCGGCCGCAGTAGGGAACCTGTGACTTGAAGAGTTTGAGGGTGTAAAGCCGAAGTAGCGGTTGTGGGACCTTGAGACACTTGCGCAGAAATTGGGATGACTTGTATTGCACCATGAGAAGGTTGCGGTGTGCTTTGCCTTTGCATATCTTTTGCATGATGCGCAAGTAGTTTATGCTGGTGAAGAAATTGCGCCAGGAGAAGCTAGTGATGGGCTCGGAGGGGAGGTCTGTGGTAGGGATTCCGAGTTCGTCGACTTCGGGGATGCGTGTAGGGGATTTGGAGAGAGGGGATCTGCTGCCGGGAGAAATGGGGAGTGAGCGGTTGCGTCGAATGGGTGGTGGGATCGCATCGTCGCTGTCCGAATCTTTGTCAAGATCACTCAGTGTCGGCTCTTCTATCCCTTTGCGCGAATGAGACCGAGTAAAGTAGAAAAAGCTAGATTGTATTAGTAGAGGTACTGCTAAGAAGAATTTTATGGGAACATACTTCAACTCCTCTCGATCACATCTATAATTGACAACCCTTTCTAATTCCTGTGTTTGTAGCAACTTTAGAACGAGGATGAGGTAGTTGGAATCAAGTAGTAATTGAGTCAGATACTCGAATTTGAGAACGTCTTGTTGAACGGTCAGTAAGAAGCCTTTATATGTAGCAGATGCAACAGGGTATTACTAACGAGACACTTTGAACCATTTTAGAAGTAATATTAGGATACCGGATGTCGCCTTTCCCGCAATCTCCTGATTCCGGATTGTATCCAATTCTTCTGCTGTGGCCTTGGACATGTCAGGTAGAAGTGGACCCGTTCCGTTTATAGCATTTTTGTTGGCTGCGTTGCCATTTGGACCATCTCCATAAGGTATAGCACTCGTAATGCCATTAGGTCCAGCACTTTGTTGAGTATGCTGCTGCGTTACTAATGTTGATACCGTTGCTAGGAGGCTTTTCATTACCACCATCACTACGGACTGTAGATTTGGCAGGCAGGTCGCCTGAAATTCGTTAGTCTCGTCTCGTACTGGAGAATAAAGGGAAGACATACATAATAATCCTCTACTAGTTGCATACGTTGCTCTATACTTCCATCTGGATATTCTAGTTTAGTCTCCTCCTTTGCCTTTAGGTTACCGTTACTTATTTTTTGGTTATCACCGGAGTTGTCGGGAGCAAAAGGGTCAAGACAAAAAGCTGTTATACCATCCGTTTCATTAGTAGGATCATCAGTTGGTCCAGTCCAACCTCGATCGTATTTCATGAAACGAACGCGCTCTTCCCATAGCTGTTTCATAGCTCGAGTAGCTCTCATCCGCTTAGCGAAGAGTTCTGCTGCTTCTAATATTGAAGCTGGAATATCACTACCCTTCCATTTCCGGCCAACAAGTATATCTTGAAGATCGGTACTCCCTTTCCCACCTAGATTGTTGCTTGATTCATCAAGGGGAGGGTATAGAAAGGGGAACATCTGGTTAGTCTGATAATTCTGTTTCTTGCCGCCTTTACCCCCAGGACCAGCAGGAGACGGCGGGGGAGACGGTGCAGGCGTAGCTATGTGCACAGGCTGATGAATGATAGATGCTCCATGGCCTTGTCCGTTTCCTAACCCAACTGCAAAAGGGTCTGGACCTGTAGCTTTACTTGGATGGTTTTTCAGTGGAGGGAGGATCGAGTTATTGTCAGGCTCTAATGGGAATAGAGGAGGAGGTGGATTGTAAGCAGGATACTTGGAGGTAATCTCCTGCCGGAACGCATGATAATCAAGAGGGGAAGCGGTGATCAAGGGATGCCCAACCTTATCTTGCTCGATCTCATCTTCACGAAAGCTTGCCTTCGCTTTATTTACAAAGTCTAGACCTCCGAAGTAGACCAGGATCGTTTTCCAATAAATAAGGATCATCTAACTTGTTAGAACTTCCCGATAATGGTTATGCCAGTTGACATACCTTGGACTGTGGTAGTGAAATAGACTCATCCCAACGTAACTTTGTAAGAATTCCCGTCAGCGTAAGTAGAAAGCCGGGGTTTAGATTTACTATAAGCACCTGTTAGACGTACACAATAGACATGTCAATCATGCAAACATACGGAGAGTTGATCGAAAAGCAGCGCGTGTTTTACTATTATCGCTAGTTCGACCGACTTCCAGCAGAAAGTAAGTGAGTGTGAGAATACACCACACCTCACGGCGATTTGCCTCATTCTCCTCGACAGAAATCTCCTTATCAACCATTTCGGGTGAACTAAAGACGTCAACCCACATTCACATTTCAGTCTATGATTTGACTCACCATTCTCTTGCGCAGATCGACTGGAGGACAGCATATATAGGTTTTACTCCATTATGGTCATGGATTGTAGCGATGTTTCGACGTATCCACTCCAGCTGTAAAGCAGAATTTGTGAAGGTAGATTTTCCGTTAGGAACCTGGGATTCGCTTTCCTGACCATTGGACGAAGAAGAAGGCTGGTCCTGAGCTGCCTCTCCAGCTGTTTCATACCAACAGCCTAGGGCGATATATACTAAGGATTCTAGATTTCGCAACCTAGCCGAACTATCCAGATGTTGTATTCCAACTAGACACTGATCAATGAAGTGTGCACGTGATTCAGAGTTTGACTTCGTCCAATCAATATCGCCTCGTTGATACTCCTCAATGTCTGCCCCTTTGTACGTCGCCCATTCCGCCAGGAAAGACGCTTTAGCCTTAAGCATCATAGCTTGCTCCTCTATACTGTATGAGAACCACTCCTCGATTTCCTCAGGGAAGCTAGCCGTATCTTCGTATTTGAAGGCATATGGTGTAGGCTCTATGCGGGGCATTTCATTTACAATCCTTCGTAGCTGCATCAGGGACAATGAGCTGGGCATCTCGGCTTCTTGAGGAGGTGGAGGCGCGGGAGGCAGTTGCTGGGGAGGAGGAACAAATTTGTCCCGTCGAATGCTAGGTCGCAATGGTACCGACACTCTATCCTTAGGCTTTGGGACCTTCATACCGTCAACTCCAAGCTCTTTCAAAGCTACGATATCCTGAGGAGCACTATTCTCCTCATTGGTTGCAGCAGATGGACCCTGGATAGGATCTCCAGAGAGTATCAGTTCATCGGCCTCATCAACTCCATGAGGAATCTCAGGCGCACTCTCACAGACGGAATCGGTGGGCGTAGGCTCCATGCTGAATCATTCAGCGGTTGGTAAAACGCGTTAGGTATGTTGGTGTACGTAACACCTCTGTGCCGTACATGGTCGATGTGAGGATCTAGAATCTCATACTTGTAAAGCAATTCATGTACAAACAGAAGGGGCCCTGGAGTGTTAAATACAGTGGTGTTCGATACTACCGTTCTTGTCCCAAGATCAGCGTCTTAAGGTAAGGTAGAGGGCCCGAAGATATGCCGACTCTTAAAGCTGTTTTGATGTGTCGTGCACGACCTGATACGATGCTTGGATCAGTTCAACCTAGGGAAGGAAATGGCGGGGAAGTAATAAAGCATGGTGGGACGCTGCTGTACATAATTCAATCATTTTACATTTTATATTTACATTTTGGAGCAGGCCTCTAATGGGCCGAAATGCGATAGTGGTACAGCACCTTTTTCTTTTGTACAGGTACAATCATGGCTCTACACCCACTCCACGGGCTTCTTTAATACTTCCAACAGCCTCTCCTCCCTGCTCCCTTTCTCTGGTTCGTGCATATACTGCCATCTCGCCGTTAACGGTAGACTCATCAATATACTCTCAACCCTGGCTCCAGGCGTGTTTAACCCAAAACTCGTACCTCTATCATGGACAAGGTTGAACTCAACATATCTTCCTCGCCTTAGTTGCTGCCACTGCTTCTCTGCCTCTGTGTAAGGCAGATCTTTCCTTTTTTCAATAATTGGTAGGTACGACGGGAGGAATGCAGCAAGTGCTTCCGTCACGAAAGCAAACAGCTGCTCGCGGTCCTTGGTCGTCTCGTCCAAGTCATCGAAGAAGATGCCTCCCACACCTCGGGATTCGTTTCGGTGTGTATTACGGAAGTATTTATCACACCAAGCTTTGAAGTGTGGAAAGTATGAGCGATCGTGGTTGTCGCATGCGGTTTTTAGCGTCCGATGGAAATGAATAGCGTCCTCGTCGAATAGATAAGAGGGAGTGAGATCTGAACCTCCGCCAAACCACCAGGCATTTGGTGAACCATCAGCGTTTGCTGTCTCAAAATATCTGTAGTTCAGGTGGACCGTTGGAGCCATGGGGTTACGGGGATGTAGGACGAGACTCAATCCTGCAGCAAAGAACTCTAGAGATTCAACATCCGGGTCTAAAGCTTTATGGTTTACACGCATTTTCTCGATCGCCGGTCGTGGAAGTACACCATAGACGATGGAAATATTGACACCTGCTTTTTCGAACACGTTTCCTTCTTGCAGCACACAAGTGATACCCCCTCCCCCTGATGGACGATCCCAGCTATCTACTTGAAATTTCTTCCCATCCACCTTCTCTAACGCCGCTACAATCTCTTTTTGGTGCGTCTTGATAAGTTGCTCCATACGCAGGCGCATGGGGGAAGAGGAAGTAACGCCGTTTTCGCGCTTCGTAAGGGCGTCGCGGTCAGCGATTGTAGGACCTTCAGATTGTTGGACATTGCCATTGGCCATTGAGTATGCAAGAGCGCCCATGAAGACGGCGCCAATTGCTATACTGACCTTTGGATTCGTGTTGTGCTTCAATCGCGGGGAATGGGGAGTGGTTGGGGGTCCAGGATGTGCAGCCCCAGAGGCTGATATATTTCGTCGCGAACTGCATGCTGACGGGAATTTGGACGGCAACTGACGGAAGGAGTGAATTGTCTCTTGAGTAGTAGATGTCCTCAACAGGCGGGTAGTGGAACGGAGCGAGGCCATAATCCCTTCACACAGTAAGGACAAGTAGACGGTGAAACAGAAGATGGTGAATTAGAATGCTATGAGGAAGACATCGAAAGTTTCTGGGTCCGTTTACAAGTTTGCGCCGGGGAGATACATTGCGGTATGGTTATGGTGGCATGAGAAAGTTGAATATCAAATTTCTATTCACTATAAAAAATGTATGCATGAAGTCAGGCCATCATCGCGAACACCAGACGAGCCTTTGAGCCCAGATTCCCCGATTACCGACAATGGTCACGTGCCTCACCGGAAGCATTATATCACCGCAAAAGACACAGTGAAAAGACGGGACTCATCAGAGGGGATCCAACGCTGACAAAAAGAGAGATGAGTAACAACGTCACAGCCTAATGTTTGGGATCATGTGCTAGAGGCGAATGCGCCAACATGTCTCGCTCAGGTACAGTACAGACAACAAGTGACTCGGTCCATAGGCGGCGGAGCATTCATTGACTGTTCTAGCTCTAACTATGACTGTAACAGCGAATAATCAACGTTGTAGTCAAAGCAGACACCGCAGACAAAGCCCATGAGCTTCATGAAAGCCAGCACTCACAAACCTGTATAACAATAAAGCACCACCTCAAGAAACAGCCACGCAAGAGACTTTTGTACCAGTTCAACATATCAAACGAAACTAATCGACTAGTTCTAGTAACGATATTCTCTGATATTTACAGAGTTTGTTCAAGCTTATTCATTGACGTTCACACCGCCGCGTCCACCTCTAGGGCTTCTTGAAACTAAAAGGCCCGAGCCACCGCCCAGCTCCCACACCTGCCCCTCGCTCTACGCCATCTACTTCTGCCTTCTGCCTACTTCATCCTCCGCTCCCTCCCACCTCCATCTAACCTCATCTACAAACACCGCGCGACAGCCCTTCTTTAACCCTACTCACAACTTCATACACATCCACACAACCTAACAAAAACAACATGCGTTCAAAGTTCAAGGACGAGCATCCCTTTGAGAAGCGCAAGGCTGAAGCTGAGCGCATCCGTCAGAAGTACAACGACCGTATTCCTGTACGTCAAAGATCACACCGCACAAGTGATAGGAATACTTTCCGTCGCTTCTGCGATACCCTTCCAGTTATAGAAACATGTACTAACCATCATCTTATAGGTCATCTGCGAGAAGGTCGAGAAGTCGGATATCGCGACTATCGACAAGAAGAAGTACTTAGTACCCGCCGATCTTACCGTAGGCCAGTTCGTCTACGTTATCAGGAAGCGGATCAAACTCTCACCCGAGAAGGCTATCTTCATCTTCGTCGATGAGGTATTACCGCCAACTGCTGCGTTAATGAGCAGCATCTACGAGGAGCATAAGGTTCGTATCATCTTTCACACCCAAAGGAGATCCCTCGCTAACAACCACTATAGGACGAGGATGGGTTCCTATACATCACATACTCCGGCGAGAACACCTTCGGTGAAGCGTTGTAAGCGGACATCTTTTGGTTTCCACTCCTCGGTTTAACGGCTATCTGCACGGTTTGAGCTCTGTTGGCGTTAGTACATTGTATTCTTTGGGGTAGGGGGTAACGAGTTCAGAATGGGTACTAGCGCACGCTCTAGATTGCAGTTGGAGACAAATGGTCGTGCGTGTTGGCTTTGTTGAGCGGACGAGAAGTCACGGTGACCCAAAGTCCAACACGGGGACAAACAACAATCTTTTGAGCTGCGTGAGGTATATGACGTGACGGACATCCTACGGTACCTGCTCTTCCTCATGCAAGTTACGAATCTCGTCATGTGGTAGCATAGATAGCAGAATACTATTGCTTTTCAAGCCGCTGGTTCCGATATGTCCGGCCTGTCTGAAACGTGACAGTGTGAGAGTGAGCGTGACATGGATTACAGGATCTGTGATCCAAAATAGAGATGATCCGGCCCTATCTATATGTCCCCTGAAACCAGAAGCAGTTCGCAGAGAAGGCACATTGTTATGCAGGTCCCAAATTCTTGCAATACCAGAGATCAAGCCCCACCCCCGCCTGAGCCGCCGCCAGTGCCTGCCAGGGGAGTGCGGCTTCTCCCGCCCCCGACATTCGCAACGTCAAGCTTCGAGCTCCACGAGCTTCAAGCTTGGCCAGTACCAGCTTTTCGTCCACCATAACAAAACCGAAAAGCATCAGCCCAGCCCCGCATAGCGACCGTATTGTAATAAAAACGAGATCTCAACTTTCGAATCTCATCACAATGCAACCCCGTCCAAACTACATCCTCTCCAAGTAACATCCCCCTCCACCCTCCCAATCAAAACTAAACTAACACACCCACCCAGATTCCTCGACCCCCCCTTCGCAATCCTCATAGGCCTTTCCGCAGCCCTCCTCCGCATCCATAACGTCGAATCCAGCCACGGCCGCACCTTCCCGCAGACCTTGGAGACCGCGAAGCGGCGGGTGCACATCGCGTGGGAGGAAAAGGGGCGATGAAGCAGGCGAGCGTGGACGATTTGAGGGTTGTGGGAAGAGGAAGGTTTGAGTGATGGGAGTGGGTGATTATATGGAAGAGAATGTAGGAGGGTACGGGCACTGTACATAGGGACGGGAAAGTTTGAGGTGGTGATGTTTGAACGGGGATCAGGCGGTATGGGCCGGCTGATGGGAAGCGGTGGGATGGTTCTGGAGGGACGGCGCCAGTTTCGAGGGGGTTGGTACCGGGTGTGTGCTGGGGAACCGGTAGGGGAAGAGTGTACATGTGTGTGGTAGACCCGGGGGAGACCTGCGGGCTAATTGTGGGGATTGGTTTGTGTACGGGATCTCCGAGCACTGGGTTATCCATATGGAGCAGGAGCGAGTTAGTGAAAGGGCTAGTACGGGTAGAGAGCAAAAGAGCAAGGCCGTACTTCCGCACAATTCCGTGGATATCTATGAGAGGTACTTGCCGGCCGTTTGGACACCAGGTATAGGCTTTTCGAAGCTTCCGATTTCGCTGAGGGAGCGATATAACTCAGTGTTTCTTTCGAACGCGTATGCTTAATGACCATATGTAGTTACAATGACGTGCTTTTTTCCACCTAAGCCCACGCCCCTTTTTGTGCGAAGATACAATTTAGTACCCTCTCACAGTTTCCAATCCCTTCACAAATAACCCTTCGCTCCAAGCCACTCTCTCACAACCTCCAAATCCCTCTCCTTATACCTCGCATTGCCCTCGACCGTATCCTTAACAACACCCAACGCACGATCATAACCCCTATTATCCTTCCTCTCAAAGAAATTCTCAATATCCTTTTGCACCTCCTTGCTCGCGAACTTGTTCAAGGTGAGCCTTACATACCGCTCCAGCACGACCATATTACCACTCAGCTGTTTATACACCACATCCTCCCAATTGTGCTTAATGTACTCCCACTGCGTGAGCCTGGTCTTCGCGTTCGCGGCTAACGAAGATGCACCACTATGCTTGTCTTGGATCGCTACGGCATCAGAGAAATTGAACTCGATGAAGTCTTTGGCGAGCTCCGGTGTTTGGACCCGTCCGAGCGCCAGGAGGGCGATTTCCTTGCCGTCTAGGGAGGTTGTAGTCTTGAATTCTTCCTTGACTGCCTCATAGGCTTCGGGTCCACCATATGTGACGGCGATACGGAATATTGCGCTACGAAGACTTGGGTGTACGGCGGAGGTGTCTTCGCCGGATGTGAAGAGTTTGAAGCGTTTCTGGGCTTCAGAAACCACGCTGAAGATTTTTAGCTGAATTCCTCAATACCGTAATAAATACACCTACCTCTCATGGCCGACTAGGCCTGCTTGTGCAATGAGAAGAGCGCGCAGTTGGCTCCTGAGGAAGTCTTCACCCGCTGGGAAGTCCCAACCAAGCTGCTCAGTAGCTGGCGTGACTAACTTTAGGGTAAATTTCTTTAAAGCGTTGGAGACCTGTTCGTCCTCGGAGAATACGGACCGAATATGACCTAAAGCATTAACTATCTGAGTCCAGACACTATAGCATGTTAGAGGCTAGCGTCATATACGGGGACATTACAGGATCGTACAGCAAGTTGGTCTCGTCTCCGAATCCTTCTACAAGAGACAGAACGCCAGTCGTCGTCCCCTCGCCGGAGATGGCTAGGGCAGCAGCATCTGCTACAAGACCAATCTTATCTTGGGTGCTGAGCTGGTTTCGCGTAGCCCCAAGTTTAACCAAACGAGGCGGTGGATAGTTGACCCTGTAGAAGCCTACTTGATCTGCATTGAGCTTATAGAATGTATCGTCGATCTCCCTGATAGTATGCTCCTTGGTTGTTAAAGCCCCCAACTTAACCGATGAAGTATCCGCCCCCGTCTTAAGATTGAGCGGAATCCACCAGGTCGTCTCATCCTCGTCCGGTTTAACATCTCCGGTCAATAGGAATCGACTTTGTTTTACGCTGATCTGTCCCGGTTCTTCTGCGATCGTCACCACTGGAAATCCAATCTTGCGGATCCACGGATCCATAAAGGTGTTGACGTCTTTGCCAGATGCCTCGCTCAATGCAGACCAGAGGTCATTGGTTGTTGCATTGCCATATTGGTGTTTTTGCAAGTACTTTGATACCCCTAGCAGAAACGTATCTACAGTTAAATGAGCGCTTAGCATACGAATGACGGAGCTGCCTTTGAGATAGCTGATATGGTCGAATATTTGGTCGACCTCTAACGCATCGCGGACTGGCACTTCGATCGGGTGAGAGTTACGTAGTGAGTCCAACCCAAAGCCTGTTTGGAGAGATTCAGTCTATATCCTGTTAGCGGAATCTAAGTCTATATGTATACCTCTAGACATCGAACGTACGACAAACTGTGCCCAGACATCCCACTCTGGTTGAATGGTTAGTTATGAACTGTCATTTATGTAGTTGTATCACTTACCAGGGTAAAGGTGGTCTACAGCCAGCCAACCCACCCAAGTAGCAAAACCTTCATTTAGCCAAAGCTTGTTCACACGTTAGTCATACGTGGAGAAAAGGGTGGTTGATTTACTCACCTCGCTCCACCAATCCATTGTCACTAAATTCCCGAACCATTGATGTGCTAACTCATGGGATACAACGTACGCAACCCTGTTCCTGTACTTTTGATCTGACTTGGCCTCATCAAACAATACTGCCGTCGTTCTACAATAAAAATTAGAGTACAGAAAAGAGACTTGGGACTAGATGTAACCTGCCTATAAGTGATAAGGCCCCAATTTTCCATAGCACCATGAGACTGAAAATTGGATTAGCGATTTCCGTTTCTTACAGGACGATGGTGGGTCTGAGATTTACTGAAAATGGCCGAGTCGACTTACAAATTCATGAACAGCAATTAGATCCACTTTAGGAAGAGGGTAGTCCACGCGGAAAATCTAGATTCATCAGCAAGACGGTCACGCTCACCGGATGGATTTCTATACGGACCTCAGAAAAGTAGTCAACGATTTGATGGCAAACTTCTAACGCAAATCTTCCTTGCTCCTTAAGACCCTTGGTGGTGTATACTCGCACGGGGAGGCTCTTGCCGTTATACTTTCTCCGAGTGAAGTCTTCAACATATTCGAAGTCCCCGACAGCCCAGGCCAACAAATACGTACTCATAACAGGGGTCCTGTCGAACGAGACAATCTGAAGTCCACTCTTATCTGCTTTTCTCACGTCCTTCATAGGCATGTTGCTTAGAGCAACCTGATCCTTGGGTATCTCGATCTCAAAGTCAAAGGTCGCCTTCAGATTTGGTTCGTCAAAGCAAGGAAAGGCTCTTCGTGCATCTGAAGATTCAAACTGAGTGCTGAACATGTAATGAAACTCATCATCCCGAGCTACAGATGCTGTAGCGGGAACAGTAGGTTTGTAACGGGAACGGTAGAATCCAGCCATTAGCTTTTCCCAATTAGCGATCAGAGGAATTCCCCATCCTCTTTCTCTCTACTTACGTTGTTGATCGTTCCTTGAAACTTGACCACAAGCTCTGCGGATGAAACAATTGGGAGATCATCGTCAAAAGTAAAAGTGGCACGTTGGAAGCGTTCATCATAAGAGATATCAGATGCTTTGACGGTCTGTTCCGTCTTGGTGTGTTCAGTCTTAAGCTCTGCACTATGGATCTTCAGTTGCAAGGAGTTCAGAACAATCTTCTTGGTAGTCTTCAAGATCTCAAGGGCGATTTTCACTGTCCCTTGATAACTGAAGTCGCCTCCATATTCGAGATCATACAGAGAAATAGCATAGTTCGAGGGTTTAACCCTATAGCAAAGTCAGTAGAGCTGTTGTAGCCATCGACCTTACGGAGGATTAGAAAGTGCTCACGAATCTGGGAGAATATCTCTATCGGCCGCCATGGTGTTCATGTGAATTCCGCACGATTTCCGAATGCTCTGGTGAAAGCTGCGACAGTTCGATGGGGAGCCGGAGGTTTGTGAATGATATGCAGTTGCTCTTCTCTGGCTACGAAATAAGAGAAGGGACAAGTTACGTATTACTGAGCTTCCTGAAGAGGGAGGTGATTTTGGTGAGAATACCCCACAAACATGAAGACCCCGCCATGCCCATACTGGTGAGTGCATTAGAGTAAGATTCTGAGACCTGCCGTACAGTACGAGAACGAACCGCAAAGCATGCAACCGGTCCAAGGATCAATTGCAAACAAGCGGATGCATCTACGGAACCAACGTTACCAATAGTCATACAATTTCAGTTATAGCATAAGTGATCTTTGAGAACCATCGCAGTACTACCGTGTACCTTACTGAGTAAGGTAAGGTAGGTTCAAGGGTTGCTCAGGGGGTTAAGCTGGGCAACGAAGCTATAGTAGGTAAGGCGATCTCGTGTCGCACGCATCTCGAAAGCTTCGCAGGGCAATGGAAATGTGGTATCCTATTCACTACATCAAAGATGCCCATATCGAGGGCTAGAAAATTGTTCTTTGAAGAGACATGCTGTCAAGTGAGTGGTATAGGGAGAGTAGCCGGTTACCTTACACATTATGTATTCCTATTAGGAAGCGATGAATTTCTCCCAATAGACAAGCACGTGCTCTGGTTTGAAGACGTTCTTACAAGCTGGTGTCTGGTATAACTGGAAAGGGGTATCTATTTTATACAATCTTCGAGGTTTCGATTTAACGTTTCACTTATTCCTAGAAACCAAAGCACCCAAATGAATAACACCAGCGCCATGTCAATGCCCTGATGCTACCCGGAGACAATAGTAATCTTCCATCACCGGCGCCGTACCTCGTTATGACATAAAGAGAAAAAAGGCTAGGGGAAATTGTCGTAGCCGCTTAAAGACGAAGGATGATATCCATACAAGAGACTCTCCACTCCTTCCGAATTCCTAGACTCCTTGTCCAATCACCGGCGGGAGCCTGTATATGAGCCCCAGATCCTGTGACTCTCCGCTTGACACTCTCAAGTGCAGCGCTCGCTATTGCAGATGCGCTTTGGTTGATGGCAGAGGCGACCAAAGACGCTGTCTCCAATGTAGTATTTGATGCGATTGTATCGTTTGACACAGTATGGGGGAGGTTGGAAGAAGAATATCGAGGTTCAAACCAGTTCGTGCGGAAGTCGAATAATGATAGGACTAACACCGCTAGAATGACGGAACAATATACGCAGGGACGGTTGAGGAAGTAGGTCGCAGAGATGAACAGGACGAGGTAGATGGGTGAAGCATTTGTGCTGTTCCGAGATTAGAACTTCCTCTCAGATTTAACTACGCATTCTTAGGGCTTACAGAAAGAAGAGCATCGGTATCCAACTACGAAGACAGAACATGATGTCCTGGTAGATATATCAATTCTTGAGGTGTGACGTTTTCTCAAGCTACTTATATAGATCTGACCGAGACCCTGAAGCGAAGTGTTACATGAGATTGAACCCGAGTGTCGGAGTATAGACGTCGTAAGTAAGGTCAGAAAGAAAATGGGTCTATTGGTGAGGAAACAGATATAATTTTAGGTTATTGAATGAGCATGTGAGAGCATGTACACTTCGATTGGCGTGGCGTGCAATGTTGCTGACAATCTTGGGGATCTGCACGTGCCTCGAGTCAGCATTCAAATTTGGTTCTCAAATAGTTTTTACCGGGCCGACGTCACTCCAGAATATGGAGCACCAGGAGCACCATGGTGGAGTATGGAGTCCAGAAAACACCACCCACCACAAGGCATTTCATTAGGTCATGCCCACGGGCTACTTGAATGCATATTACTGAAGGGTCAAGAGAAAAAATCAATATTATCGGCACAGTGCCGTAATATATACAAGATGGGACATCCCCTAAGCTAATTTCCGTACGAGTACAGTAGCTGAATATAGAAACACAGATGCTCAAGGAACCAGATACGGAAAAGCAAAATCTTTGAATATTTTAAAGTGTCCGATCTGTGTATACATACGGAGCAAGAATAGGAGCAATCGTACGTCAAAGCCGATTCCCACATCGGTGGACGAGATACTTCGCTTCGTACGCTTCGTAGAACAAGAATCATCCAGTAGTAGCCCCTCGATGATCAGGATACCTATATCTTATCGTACAACCAGCCATGAACCTCATATATGGAGTATGGCAATCCATCACCTGAAGGTCTACAATAAACGCTAAAGCAAGTCATCTTTCGCTTGTACACAGCTGTAGGCTGCTAAGTTTGGAATTGATATAGGCCGTGAGCCAGCGCTACACAAGGCCTTATGTAACTGTGAACTAGTACTGCAGATTATACGGTACACCTCTGAAAAATATAATGCTTGAAGAACAAGATTTCGCTCTGGACCCGTCTCCTTGCTTGTACAAGTAAACATATGATCATCTGCACGGACATCGTAGCTTCCTTTGCGGCGCAGTCTAAAAGACCCGAGGAAAATTCAGGCCGCAGTTCTGGATAATAGCAGAAGGTAGATTTATAAGGGTAAGGTAGTTTCTTCAATCCACCAACTCCTGAAAAGGATTAGTCTTTGCGTACGCTCCAGAGCGATACGTTTCCCTGTTTCAGTCTTTTGAAGTAAGCATAGTGCACATTTTCTATAGAAGTTCACAAATACCTTCATCATGCTTCCAAGTTTCTCCAACTTTTCCGTGAAGTGGTCAATAGTCTGTTGCATACCATCTTTGGATCGTTTTGCACCACCAAATGTAAAAGCTCTTCCTATGCCGACAGCACCAATGGCGTCTAGCCTGTCCGCATCTTGGACGATTGCTAGCTCTGGATATTGTGATATGATAGTGTTGATCAATTCCGGATTCTTCATCTCAGTCGAGAATGACACATGTGTGGCAATCATTTGAACCTTCAGTGCAAGTTCTTCTGATGCTCCTCGCTCTCGGAGAAGGTCTGCGATCTGGTTTTCTGGATCATGATCTGGCTCCACATACTTCTTGTCACCGACATCATGAAGGAGGCTAATTCAAACATGTAAGAGCTTGATGATGGAGAGACTAGAGGAATAGACGAATACATCTAACATTGTGACAGTACGGGTAATTGCATAGAGAGTGACTAGTGACTAGAATATAAACTCACGCAGCAAGAATAACAGTATCAGTATCAAAAATGACATTGACCTTCTTCTCACGTTCACTATTCATAATACTCTTAGAGAGAGCAAGGACACGTTTAATATGATTGTAGTCGTGGGACGCGTCGAACCTAGACATGAAATCTTTCACGTAGACCTCTACAGAACCCACTATATCGCTTCCCACTAATGAATCCATTGTGGAGTGTGCATTGACTTTTGGGTAAAATGATATGCGTGACTTGCCAAAAGTCTGTGAACTCTTGTTACTGTACTGTATAATACTGTACAGTGAAAAGTAGAGGAAAATCAACCTCGGCCCAGGACCCTGACGCGCTTGACCTGAGCCTCAGGGAGTTGAGAGCGCTGCCACATTATCCTCAACCATCCCATCAACCTCTACAAACTCCTCTTAGAAACCTCGAAGAAACAAACGAATGTAATGGGACTGTACAAGCAGGCATCGTTCAAGATGCCTGAAACCTTATCGCTCCAGCCGAAATGGTTGGGGATGTACAGTGACTTCATCATCAAGAACTCGAGCGCCGTGTCGCAAATCGAATCAGCCTTACGCTCTCTGACATATATTATACCAGGTAAATTGCTTCATATAGGTTATGACTGGGTAATATGTTAACTCTTTCAAAGGGCGCTTTCGCGAATCCGAGATTGCCTCAGAATCCCGTAAGTCCTCATGACGATATATCCAGCGCTCAATTGACAAGTTCACAGTCCATAGTGGCGTCCAGGTGCTATCATTATACCATGACTCTCTTCTTGCGAAGTCTTCTGAAAGACTTCCGAGGTCACAAAGACCGCAATCTAGTCCACACAATCGGTATACCAAGTTCTGGACTCAAAAGTCCCCCACATACAAGCGCATTGCGCTTATTCTACAAATGATTCAGTATACGGAACTACTATGGGAGATGGCCGCGAAACGAAGAGGAGAAAAAGTTCGGTGGAGAATAGTAGTAATATTAGAGGCTGTCAAAGCTCTTTGTCGATTGTTGTTATTGCGGTTGACGAACTCACGACCGCTACTTTCCCCACCCCTGCCGGAGAGAGAGATCGATCCTAGTTCTCTTGAGGAATCTTCGTCCTCCATGGATGGTATGGATACACCTCCAAATGAACGTTTCGATGAAACTCATTGGACAATGCCTCGGACCGGGCTCTCTCTTCCTACGCTGCCGGACTCATCCGATATATCAAATTACCTACTATCGAAAGTTCTTACGGCAGACGATATCAAACCTCCAAAAGCACTGTTGCACAGAGTCACCGGTAAAGGAGAACTAGCGGAATGCTTATATATCCTACGACCAGTGATATATGCGCTTGCAATGCAGCATTGGAGTGGAGATAGGAAGAGCTGGCGCCCGTGGCTACTGGGAGTCAGTATAGAGTACGGTGCTCGACAGCTAGCGAAAGCTGATTTCCAGGAGCGGCTTGCTGGCGGGCTGCGGGGATTGACAGCGTTAGAGAGGGAAGAGCTACGGAAGAGAGGTTGGGCTCTCGGATGGTGGGCTATGCGTGGTGCATTCTATGAGAATATCACTAAGTAAGTGATCATCCCCATCTTCATAAGGCGCTTCTACTAACTTGGATAGGTCATGGATACATGGCTTGACTGGCAAACTCCGCAATAAGCCTATAGTAGACTTGCTTGGAGGTATCATCGAGGATTATGAATTCCTCTGGGATCAATATTATTTCCCTACCGCAACCTTATAATCTCCTTATATTTTAGGTAGAATTCATTATCTCTGATTCTTAGGCTATGAATTGTTGGTTTGGCGTCCATTACCCCTACTTCTTGTATAATACTTTGCACTTTTTCGTAGTATCAAGGGAATCGACCATGGAAAGTCTAGGTCAGCAGGTCACAGGGCGGTGGGGCAAAGAGATACCAATGAGTTGACGAATATATTAATCCACAACACATTCAATACTCAAATAATGTTAGTCTAGCAATTAGGAACATCTTTGCGACTCAACTATAAGCTTCACGTGAGGCGCGCGGCAGCCAAGCGCAAGCGCGGCGGACCTCTCAAGCTTTCGTAGCTCTCAGAATACCTAGCACGCATCACATAGCATCCAACAAATAACTCTCCCTAAACTGCCATCCCACTCGCGATAACTTGATAGATTCTCTTGTTACACTCCGTCATGCCCGCAACGACAGCAGAAACATTATCACTAGTAACGAGAAACGTCTCCGTAGCGCCACTCGTGCTACTCTCCGTCGCAGATCACTATGGTCGCTCTGCAAAGGGCACACGGAAACGAGTCGTCGGCGTCCTCCTAGGTCAGAATGATGGAAAGAATGCGCGGGTGTCAAATAGTTTCGCAGGTATGCCTACAGCATCCCGAGTTTCTTGTCAGCCAATTGTCAGCCAATTGTCAGCCAATCTAACCACCTCCATAGTTCCCTTCGAAGAAGACGAGAAAGATCCCTCAGTATGGTTTTTAGACCACAATTACGTCGAATCGATGAACGACATGTTTAAGAAGGTGAACGCGCGGGAAAAGCTCATAGGCTGGTATCACTCTGGACCCAAGTTACGAGCCTCTGATTTAGAGATCAACGAGCTATTCAAGAGATACACGCCTAACCCACTCCTCGTCATCATTGATGTTCAGCCAAAGGAAGTTGGCGTGCCCACAGATGCATACTTTGCGGTAGAGGAAATCAAAGATGTAAGGCCCCACCCGTCTTTCCCCTCCTTAGAAGTAAGGCTGACAGGACATAGGACGGGACCACAACCTCCAAAACATTCGTGCATACCCCTTCAATCATCGAAGCCGAAGAAGCCGAAGAAATCGGTGTCGAACACCTCCTACGCGACATCCGCGACGTCGCCGTCGGCACTCTTTCCACCCGTGTAACCTCTCAGCTACAATCGTTGCAGGGCCTACATTTACGTCTCCGAGACATCGGGACCTACCTTCAGAAAGTGCTCGACGGCGAGCTCCCCGTCAACCACGCCATCCTCGGCAACCTCCAAGACGTCTTCAACCTACTACCTAATCTCTCAACGCCGAAAGTGGGCGCCGGTGTGGCGGGCACGACTGAGAACTCAGACCTTGCTCGAGCGATGAGTGTGAAGACGAACGATCAGCTGATGACGATCTACCTATCAAGTTTGATCAGGAGCATCACAGCGTTTCATGATCTCATTGAAAATAAGATCCAGAACAGGCAGCAGCAGGAGGAGAAGGATAATGGGAGCAAGGAGGCTAATGGAAAGGAAGGTGAGAAGAAGGTGAATGGGATCGTGAATGGGGAAGCAAAGGATGAAAAGGCCGAGAAAACCGAAAAAGGGAAGGGAGATAAGGGGGATAAGAGGAGAGGGTGAGGAATAGGAGGTAAAGAGCGAGAGAACGGTAAGGGGCGAGAGGAGGAGAAGTTACAGTGAGCGGGGGATGCTCGAGCTTGGAGTTGAGGCGATAGCGATGTAATATACCGCATCTTAAGTACGGATCATGATCTACCTTAGCAGCATAGCATAGAGAAAGAAATCACAAAAAGTTCAAGACTAGTTTATGTGTACGAGAGACTGCTGAGGCGAATTGTACTGTGAGGTGTGCTTGCGTGAATACGCGATACAGATGTCTGACGGCACGACGCAAAGTAACACTACTCCAAGATGCAATCATGGTCAAACCGACATCAACACCGCGAGCCATTGTAACTGCAATATCATGGACTGTCCGGCATTCAGGTCAGAGAGGCGGGGAGTAAATTCAAGAATTCATGCCGTTTACTATACAACTGAAAGGTGGTGGTGAGTAAGCATGTCACGAGGGAGTGGTTGGAAAGGGGGGTGTGGTATTCCCTGATTGGAAGGGTCAGATGGACAAGTGTGAATATCGAAAACAGGAATTCTCTTTATTGGTGCACACCCTCTACAACCCCATGTGATTATTAGTTGGTAAGATGGGAGGGTGTGCTGTGTTCAGAATCGTACAAGGTCGAAGATAAGGTAGAAAGTCGGTTCTGAATTTCTGTTTGGAAAGATGAAAGTAGTTCTAGGTATCCACAGGCTGGTGGATGTGATGCTGTTGAAAACCCTTGGCTGTGTATAAATGTGGAGAATGAGGTTGAATAAAAGGGCGAACCCCGAAGTAGTCTAGAGCATCGTAAAGAATGATGGCGTTGTATCCTTGCTCCCATCACATGAAGCTTGAATTTATAGTTTTCTAAGCACGTGGGGATCAAGGAGTTACTTCCGTTAAGGTATGCAGTAGTTCAATCCGATCGAATTCCACTTGTCTAACTACATTAAGCATCAAATGAGGGTCTCCCTAGGGAGCCTCAACAATCCCTACACGTTCTACCCTAACTACACTTCATCTCATCGATCTCCATTTGATGCATACAATCTTCTAACTCCACATCCACCATCTGGATAGCGAGTGCACGTAATACGCTCCGAATATATCAGTAGCGAGGGGGTATCAGAGACGAGACCCAACATGAAACTCCCAAATTGCACAGCAAAAAACTCCATGTCATGAAACCCATCGTAAAGGGTCCGCAGTACATAAATAGGCAGACAAATACCCAAAACAAAGAAAACCCCCGTGACATAAGCGCAAATAGAGTGCGCATTCCCCCAGATCGTAGGAAGGAAAAGACAACCAGACCCAAAGAGAACACCGTTCGTTAAAATGCAATGCCGTCGTGTTAAGTTGATAAGGGTTGCGAAATTAAATACGGTGTAACCTCAATGAGGGATACACAAAGTGGAGAGAAGAATATTCATGAATTACAAGTACTGCTCGAAGAATTCGGGGCGGAACCACCCGACCTTCTCATAAGCAGACCACAATTTACTTGCTTTGTTGACGTCGATCTTACACGCTTGCTGAGCATCGGTCTTACGGAACTCTTTACCAATCTTGAGTGCTTCAATGCGTGCTTGAAAGATACGACGCTTGCTACAGAGGTATGTAGCGCAGGAAAGACGAAGGGTGGCAGCGAGCGTTACTTCGGCCTCGTGAAGTAGGTGTCTGTCGAGATCTGCAGAGAGATCGAGCATTTGGCCTTTCCAATCCGCCTTGAGGATCTTGTTGTTGCCTTTAGGCAGAGTAGACGTTGGCGGAGAGAAGTCGGGTAGAGCATTATAATCAACGTCATCCCTATTGGTAGGTGCTCTCGGCGTCTTCGGCGATGCGTGAACGTCAAACGAGTCGTAGACGAACGTCTGGGGAGTTCTCCGAGGAGGTCGAGGTTGGCGAGGGTTCCTTCCGATAAGTGGCGCTGTCTTGAACTTCTTGATTCCGGAAGGAGCAGGTGCGAGTGTCCGGAGATT
Source organism: Patellaria atrata CBS 101060 (assembly GCA_010093705.1). NCBI lineage: Eukaryota > Fungi > Ascomycota > Dothideomycetes > Patellariales > Patellariaceae > Patellaria > Patellaria atrata. The sequence continues at coordinate 1,125,600 of MU006093.1, forward strand.
GGATTTGGGGAACTTGTTCTTGGCCTTATTCATCCGAGATAGGTACTCAGCCATGATAGCACGTTCTCTCTTCATGTACTCTCGAGGGTTTTGGTTGTAGTTCTTGTACACCGTTGAGACGCATGAGACAGCCAGCTTGTACTCATCGCGCGTAGGCTCGTTGATGTGTGATTCTTTCGACGCAATGTGCTCAGAAACGATGGAGTCAACGTCAACATCGCTTTGCGATTGGGGAAATAGAGGCAAGTCTTGAGAGACGGTCTCGTAGCGGTCGCTATCTGAAAATAGTTCCGGGTCCCTAATTCTCTCCCCATCCACCGAGTGTATAGCATTGTTTTCCTTCTGCGCTGATGTGTACGGGGAGATGGGAGGTGAAGGTGGTAGTCCTTCTCTTTCGGAGGCCGCTCGTCGGTAGAGGGGTCCTAGATTGGTGGTCTTGTCGGTTGAGAAGGAAGAGAGAGGAGTGCGCATAGTTGGACCAGCCATTGGTGATTGGAAACTCTCGAGCTTCTTTGTCTCTGGAGGTGAAAGTAGTGAGGAAACGGCAAAGCGACTATCGTGCTTTATACTTGAACTTGTAGAGGAAGAAGCCATTGTAGGCTTGAATTCTGCGATTGGTGTGGTTGCAGAGCGATTGGTGTGCAGGATGGTGCTTTGAGAGTGTAAGAAGTGTGGAAAGTGTGAGAAGGGAAAGGTATGGAGGAGAGAGGGTGAGTCTTATATAGAAGCCTAGCTGATGTGGCAAGGCAGTCAATAGCCCAATTTGCGTATTGTCAGCGGTAAGGCTCGTGATGGGTCAATTGATCGCAATCAATGGTACAAGAATGAGTCGTAACCACACTTTGAATTGCTGAATTGACTGAACTGACCGAATAAATGTATGGAAGCGAACAAAGTTAAATTTCAGCAGACAACCGTTTTCTGGTTGCACAATTGAACAAAGAGTTCTGAAAATGGAGGGTTTGGGGGATAAAGGCGACTATAAAGAGAATGTGAGATGGGCTGTGTCTTAATTCAGGTCAGGCTGCAGTAAGAACGAATGAACGAATGATCATAGAAAGTATCTAGGTGTACCCTAGGTTGGTATGACTGGTTTGAAACGCATAATCAGGCGGATACCTTCGCAATTATGGAACAAAGAGCACCGCCGCAAGGGAGTAGTAGGGTGGGTAGGTACTTGCACTGGTATGGTAGGTTGGAAGTGCTGGCAGGCTTGCGAGTTAACAAGTAACACAACCAGGCACCTGCGCACCCTACAGATACATACCCACCTACCGTACCCTCCCCTAGGTACTCCCCTACCCTCCCATACGTGGTGCGCGTGCTGGACTCGCCTCAGGTTGAGCGAACGTTGTTACCTGACTGAAGTGCTGACGAATCCGGATGGAAGACGACAGAAGCGGCCCCAAAATATGGGGGGGCAGTATTGTTGGAGCGTGTGAGCAACCGGCGATAGTCGATAATTGGCCCCTTTCCGAAGCGGAAGCACGGGAAAACCCCCTAATAACGGGCGATTATTAGTAGTCTCACCTCTCTCGCGTCTCCTCTCTGATGGGGGTTGCTGTGCGGCGGCGATGATGCTACGTTCTTGAGTCAAAAATGAAAGAAGGTTTTACGCCCGTGGTTCCAAGGGATTTTAGGAGGGGTTAAGCGTGCGTGCGTTTCCGTCTGCTGCCTGTGCTCACAATTTGCAGCATTTGCAGCCTTTTGCCTCCCTCATTCCCCACACCCCAACTTGAACTTCTACCATACCCTACTAACCCCCCCCCCTCCACCCCCCATTTTATCTACATTGACTACCCCGGCCAAGTTACTTCTACGTCCGAGATCACACGCATGGAGTTGTGAGCAGGCATTCTGGATGGAACCATGGGCCAGTATCCCTAGACAAAACATAATACCAGTCCAGGCCCCATGCCAACCTCAACTTCTCCCTCAGCTTCTGCGCGAAACGGCCCTAATCTCCTTCTACGTTGAGATACGACTACATACACGCGATACATGTCGCAATCTCATTCATCGCCTTCCTCCGACCGTCTTAGAAGCAATTGAAAATAAAGCGACCATTGAGATTTCAATTGATCAATTTGTCTTGCCGTCTCTACTTCGATAACAGTATCCACTTATACAACGGATTTGACGAGTTGGCAATTGCGTTGTCCAGCAACAATTGGACAATGAAGAGGACGTATCCATGCCTGGGAAAGGGAGTCCTGCCAGTCCGTGTTTCGCGATGATAGTTATATTCCAACTTTCCAGCCTGGCCAACAACGCCCAGTATCCTGAATTACTGACTGGGAGCCAATAATGGCCCATTCATTCCCTTTCCTGCAATCTGTTTGCTCGTTGCCTAAGCTTGCACCCAGACTACGCAATTGAGGTAAGTGACCTATTGCTGGGGACAATCTGATTGGTTCAAGGGCAATTTCACGAGACAAAGAGATGTCATTACGGTAACGTTAACCTGGTGAACTCTCCGTCGAAAACTCTCCACCAACCCAAGTGCTGTGTGTACCTTACATTTACAATACCTTACCTTCCACCTCATCCTCCGTCTCGCTCCATCCCACAATAGTAGTTGGGTCGAAATTGTTAATCGATCTATGGTCAATTGTAGCAGCTTCGTTTAGTAGTTGCGTGAGTGGCGTCCGTAATTCTCGGACATGCTCATATGGGATTTTGCAGGTCCTAACTGTGGAGGCGACGGCCTAAATCATCGATAAACTCCGAGCCGCACTTATCCTGCGATTCCTGAACGCAAATCGCAGACTGTGGATCATCGCTGCTCAAATATGGCATCTATGTACGACCAACTATGTATCCGGTTGCAGCGACGTCGCCTCTGGCAGAGCCGGAAGCGGCATGTTCAAAAGTACAGTTGATGGATGCCCACCGAAATATTGAACGCAGCCCAGTTGCTGAATTGAGGCTTCAATTGCTCTGTATTGACTCTGCTAGGCTGGCTCTCATATCTCATCTGACGCCGATGTCTCAATTGCAGTGTGGTGTCGTAACGTGGTCCTGTGAGCAATAATACAGACTACGTCTAGGCTCACCTACTTCTCATACTTGGAACATGTGAAAGCAGCCGGTTTCAGCTGAGCCGGCTTATCCCTAGTCCAACAGGTCGATAACCCTCGCCAATAACAAGAGACCATCCCCTCCCCCACGATCCAGGAGGTGACGGGGAGTACAAGGGCGAGAAGTACGACGACATCTGACAGGGTCGCGAAGCCTAAATTAGAAGCCAAGGCGACCAGTTGAGCGAGCAGCATTCCAGCAATCAGGACTGATCAGCGATCATGAGAGCAATACGATAAAAAGCTGATGTGAGAAAGGGTTCAATGGAGGGAAGGAGGGTTATTATTGTATATTCTTGGTGTCACATAGGACTCAAACCGAAGAAATAGAAGAGGAAGAATAGGAGCATACCGTACCTTACCTTGCTAAGTGAGGGTATCAAGGGGGTAAAGGCGAGGTTCGTTATCCGCAGTTACCGTTATCGATAACTTAATCGTCCATCAAGGGCCACCAGGGCTCCTTCTCGATCTGGTCATTTGGTCATGCTTCAAGGGCTTCCCCCACCATCACCACATTTCTTGCAGGGGTGTCATTTCAATCATTTCTCTACCTTTCTCACTACTGTATCTAACATCCTTCCGATATTCTCAATTGGTCGCATTTCTTCTCTTCTCCAATTGCCGTTCGTCCGCGATCAATATTCTCTTTGTTTACAACGATTACATCGTCCCACGACAAGCGCAATTAGCCTCTGTCGCATGAGGCTTGACGTTTGCTTCACAGGCGCCTTCTAGTATTAGTACAGTTTGTTGGTGCGAGGTGCACGAACGGGGTCCCGCGATCTACAGCGCCCGGCGGCAGAAAGCGCATGGCCCCCGCCATACCAAACAAGCTGCCACCTCACGGGGACAATGGCGGGGAAAACCGAACCGATAGGTTGGTTATAGGTTAACGGACCATTCACAAGCAGCTCAGCATCGCTTCTGAACTTGTCATGGCCTTGGACGTGTGCCTTGTTGCCTCGTTTCTTGCCTTGCAGCATCTGTTAAACAAGCACGGAAAGTCCCTGCGTCCCATCTTCTTAGGTTTCGTTCTCGGACGGAGAGCGACGGCTCAAAACCGTTTTGATCAATCATCAAAACCGATTTTCATTGACAAAGTTGATACCTCTTTCTTTGAATCGTGAGCGGGTTCATAACCGTTGTCTCGAATTTCAGCTGAAACCATTGATGACTGACAGGTGTGTGTTGGTACGACTTTAGAAGGGCATGCATTCGTAATTCCGCTTACGGCTGTTGCTTCGTGCGACCTTGCGCTTCATTTTATTGAAATTGACAATGGACCAGAGTCGGCAGATTGCTCATGCGCATTCGGCTTCAGTGCAACTCTCGCATATGCCACAATCAGGCCTTACTGTTATATACATAAGGTGCTCCGTATAGCTCTCGGCTAGCTGCCTTGACGTCATGGTTAGACACTCAAGTAGCATCCGATTCTCGTTAGGCTTTACAATCAATTCACAATATCTACCGGAGCGAGAAAAATTCCAGGTCTTTTGGGCCGAATCGGTGTCTGGCTTTGGAGCGGTTATTTCAGAATTTACCAAGTAAACTAAGGTAGTTATTCTCTTCATCTCATAGTTCCACTCCAATGTTAGCATTGTCTTCAAGCGATAACGGACCGGTCACTACCAAATGGACGGAGAAACTCAAGAGTAGAATTGCACCGAACTGATCCAAAGATCACAGCTGAAACTATCTCACCAGCTTAGTACCATCTGATACAGTTTCTCAGAAATCACAAAAGTACTTGTGATTTCGACCGAGCTTCCTGTCATGAGTATGATATCATAAAATTCTGCGTGACTGCCACCTCAATTGGAGTTCAATGCTAATAATGTCGAACAATTGGTCCTAGTCATATCAATTGAGGAGTTCCGGAATGATATCCGTCCTCGAAGAATGATCCAGAGGAACTCTGTACGCTCATACTCTAACCTCACATACTCACTGATCATACTTTGCGTTCCCTTGCCCATTATGCGCTTATTGTACACACAGGAGTGTATGTCAAATCTGTCTCACTGTGAGGTCCTGCAATAAGAGATTGTACAGCATAAGCCGACAGACAGTTTGCTGTAAACATAGCTAGAGAGGGGAACAACACTAGAGGAGATAAAGTTGTACTGTACAGTACAGTACAAGGTAGGCGAGGATTTATTGGTCAACGGTAGAGAGATTTTCCCATCTGTTTCATCATTCCCATGTGAATGATAAGTCATAAATTAGCTCAAACCCTCCGTTACTACATTTGTAGAATCAAATGTGTGTGTCTGACGTGTAGAAAGGTTTGTACCTGATCGATTGCGCAGCTTCTATTACCTATTCTAGAAGTCCCAAGGTTCCTGCCTAAAACGCGACATCCACCAATTGATCACCAAACATCACCTACCTCTTCGACCGCACTTACCTCAATAATCAAACACCAACAGCCATGACCGGCCGTATAGGCAGTAAAAAATGCCCGCTACCCATCTTCCTACCACGCGCGCCTTCCTAACGTCTCTAATATCGTCCCTGCCGGCCCCGCAATCGTCAACATCATCCACAAACCCACTAAGAGACCTTCCCACATCGTCCAATTCTAGGAATACCTTATTGACATTGCACGTCCTCTTCCCAACCGAATTCCTTCCAGCATTGGATCTATTAGATCGCGGTTTGGTAACTCGGTATCGGATACAGGTGGATGCCAATACCGGCGTTAAGAGCGGGGATAAAGGACCGGGAACGGAAAAGAATGATCCAGACGGCCTAAATGACAATAAAGTAGATGGGAATCCTCAGGATGATTCACTGGCTCGCAGAGGTGATGACAATTTGGGTGGTGATGAAATAGGTGGAGATTACGGCGCACTCATCACCGAACAGGCAACCATTACGACGTCAGCAACAGGAGTGCTGGACCCAGACATTGAACCTAAAAAAGAAGAAAGGAGTCATATTGACCAGCGGGAGGAAGACGATCAAGGCCTCATTGTCTACTACGTCCGCTCCGCCCAACCCAAGCCAACACACCAGCGCTCCCAGTCCCGCTTCTACGATCCCAGCGCCGTGACATACGAAGTCAGACTCGGCGCTTGGAATTGCTCGTGTCCGGCTTTCGCGTTTGCCGCGTTTCCTGCTGCCTCAGCATCTCCTATATCAGCTACATTCCCCCCAGCTACCTCAATAATTCCTCAAGAGGAAAACATGGGAGGGGATGGTAAGGTAAATGATGAGCCCGATTGGATGTTTGGGGGGATCAGTAACGGGATAGCGGTCTGTAAGCACCTTTTTGCATGCATACTGGCGGAGAAATGTCCGCTCTTTAAAGGGTCTGTAGAGGAGAAAATGATCGGCATTGAGGAAGCTGCTGGCATGGCGGCTGGATGGGCTGGATGAAATCTCTACGGCACCTTTGAGTCTAGAAGATGCCATGAGAGGAATTCTCTCGGTTTGGTCTGAGCGACTACTTGCTGATTTGACCTATGGAGCGTCCAGAAACTTGAGTGTTTTCAACGACAGACAAAGGGAAGCTGGTTCTATCAGAACTGTGTTCATCCTGATAATACAATGATAACATGAGCGCTTGAGGGCCGTATTGGTCTGCCAATTACCACGTCGGTTCCTTCCGATCAGTGCTAAAGTTATCATCAGTCCTACCTTCTTATCTTAATCTCTTCTAATCCCAATGTGAAATTTGATACCTGAATCTTTATTTACGTCATGTAGCTTTCTAAAATTATCTTTCTTTCCTCTGCCTTAAAAGAAGGTTACAAAACAGTATAAACACCTACACCCCTTTCACCTCACCTTCCAGGGTTGATACAACCCTAGAATCGACCCTGATCTCATACCAGCGGTACATATATCCCCCTCGCAGAGTCCCTTCTAATCCCCTACCACATTTCATTCCACATTATTCTCAGTACGCCTTAATCACTATACGCTCGCTTTTACAATCTTCAACACCAGTATCAGAGCCAAAATGTTAACAGCTCTCCTGGAATATACCCTTGACCGTTTCCCGAGGACAGAATCCTTCACAGAGCTTGTCCCATTACGTCCAACGGAATATCGGACAATTCCTAAGGACAAGTGTAAAGTGAGCCCTGAATACGAGAATAAGGGAAGAGTTAACCATTACTGTCCCACCCCTGTTATAATTACTGTGTCGAAGACCCTATACACCTAAGTGTTGGCTTACTGTGGTACTATGCCGTACCAAGGATTCGAAAATCATTCTTCTACGTCACAATGTATCTATCGCTTTCTCTCACTTTCTGGTACTATCGATATTAGACTTATGTTAGAATAAAGCAGAAGCAATCACGTTCCCGAAATATAGCGAAGAAGAAAGGAGAGTATATCATATTATATTAGTAAAATAGTCCCGGGTTAATATCGAAAGAAATGCCTCCCTAAACCCCTAAGTTTATTTTATTTTAATTTTTTTTTTAATTTTTTTTTAATTAATTATATTTATTGTCTAACAACCGGTCCCATTTAGGGTCCATGTAGACTAAATATAGTGATAAGCAGGAAAACCTAATAGGAAAAACACTCTTTTGTTGTGCATATAGCGAGAGGGTCCGCTGAGTTTATTCGGGTTGCGTTATTAGCCATTGACAGAAGGATATCAAAGTGTAGAACCACCACGCCAGTACGGTCTCAGTTCTTAAAATATTTATTAAGTTAGGACGGTCGAGACTTATAAGAAACCAAGGTTTTTAGAGGCTTGAGGAAGATTATTTAACTATAGAGCGATATAATCTAGTACATACGGTATGAACGAGTATAAAATTAGGGAGTACCGAATGTATAAGTATAAATCCGGGAGTATCGGGAACCCACGCGGAGGTATCGGGAAGTATCGGGTACGTGTAGAACTGGAGAGTAGAGGACTATGTATAAATTGGGGATATCATGTTAAGGATAACAAATATAAATTGATTCGCCAGGGTATTCTGGTAGGGTTAGAGTGAGAGTTCCAATAAGAGGCTATTTGATAACTATATGCCCAGGACAGTATATCTTATACGAGTAGACGCTAGGGGCACTGTTGACCTTAAGTTAATATAGTGAGCGCATTTATTTCGAGGGAACGGTTCTAGGATGGAGATTACTTAGGGCGAGTATGAACTACAGGATCCGTATTGTGAGAGTTCGGGCGAGATCTGTTTGGGAAGGGGTACTGTATAATGTAAGTAGTGAGCGTTGCCCCGTAATCTATATAATCTGTATGGACTGTCTATTCTGATCGATATGTACCGTCTGGGGTCAGGGGTAAAGTTTTGTTGAGAGGTATGGTCTGGCTGAAACGCACAGCGCATAGTGTTGTTGAGATATACATCTAACGTGGACGGTCTATATCTGCAGGCGGTTTTCACAATCGACCCTTCTTGTACAGTTTAGTATTTCATAGTAATAGAGTATGGATACATACAAGCAGAGTGGAATACCATCCCCTGTCCTAACTGTAGAGCAACCAAGGCGCTAATGCCTTCCTTTCCCATATTCATATTTCGCTCTGTTCATAGTATACAGGTTTGTTCATCCTAAAGACACATCCAAAGCGCCCAAAATCAATGATCCTTGTCCCCGCCCCTCCTCCGCCTCCTGTCATCTTCATGAGCGGGACAATAACCCAATGCGAACCCAGGGACATCATCCGCTTTCTTTCCCCACGCCTTTCCTAGCAACCAGTCCGTGACACTGATCACTCTCGTCATTCTATCCCAGTTCCCACCCTCCTCCGCATGCTCGATCGTATGCGTTGCAATCCGACCCTCCTCATCGAACTCGAAGTAAAACAGCCCATGGAACTCCTCCTCCTTACCACGCAGGAAATCCGTCAACCGCTCAGCCTGGCTGCTCACATCGCTGTCCTTCGCTTTAGCCCGACCACAGGTCTTCCAGCGCACGATCAGCTTCTCGTGTCGTAGGTTAGATGGTGTGGAAGAGCTGCCGTTTCGTACGAGGCGTTCGGAGAGAATTATAAGTTTGATATTGCCGACGACAGGGATGCGGCCCCAAGCGACCGGTGCAGTCCAGAGTGCTGCAGTGTAGCCGATGCGACCGCTCACAGTGGGGAGGTGAGGGTGTGTGGAGGGGAAGAGGTTTAAGGTTATGTGAGGGGAGAGAATTTCTTGGGGTAGTGGGGAGACTAGGAGGGTGGGTAGGCGTTCATGGAGGATACGGATTGCTGCGATAGTTAGTGATATATCCCTAATACGATCATTGTTTCAATCGGAATCCATACGTACTTTTACCAAGTTTGAGGGTCCGCTCATCTGGAGGTTTTCCGTCTCCTTCTATGCCTAGTGGGACTACGTTTGGACATGGTATGCTGCTATTGAACCATACCTCTGAGAATGAAGAAAGAGTCGAATCCCGTACGTTGGTTAAAGTACGCCTGGGTTGATAGAATACCGGGATAAGAAAATGTTCGGGTTTATGATATGGTTTTACTGCATGTGCGCGACTGTGATTGAGAAGCGACACTCTCCGCATCAGCCCGGCGGTCATTGAAACGGTGTAGGGTACATGTGGAATGATTTTGCGTAGAGATGAAATGTTAGGTTGGGAGAAAAATCAGATATTGAAGAATAATGGCATTGACCGAGGAATTTGGCGATTGATGGTATGGAGTGAGGTAATCAGCCACGTGCCAAGCGCCGGGGTATCTTTATCGATAACGGTTCAATAATAGTGGAGCTCTTCATCCCTAGAAATCACCAGTTCACCACTCTACCTACCCGACCTTCTACTACTTTGCATCTTCATATAATTCAGGACTTAAATGTCTTTTAGGTGCATTGTGTGGAGGCTTAAGTGATTTCCGAAGAGATCAGTTCGTTTCTTTCGTGTCACTTATAATCAGAAGGAACGCTCACATTCATCGTTCCAGCTCGTTATACTAAAGCTGTCATTGATTCACAACTTATTATCAGCATAGGACACAAAAGAATAACGTCTAATAGGGAAAGCGCAGGCAAATGTAAGGCCGCTATAGAAAAACATACAAACACGTTCGTAAGAGTTCTCAGTGAGTCTTACTACTTCAATGATCTTATCCTGCGTTCTTAAAGTGCTCGAATCTTGGAGATACCTTGTTCTCTAGATCCTTGAGGTAAGAAGATATCCAGGTAATCCAATGAATAGACGGGAAAGGTAAGGAGGTCTCACACTTCCGCTTGTATATGAATATCACCGTTATAGTGATTATAGAGAGTACCTGGTACCTCATGTAGGCAAACTATTAGTTATGAACTGAGAAGGTACAATAATGCTTATTGTTACACGACATATTGATTGGCGAGTGCATCTGTTCCGCTCAAATTTCCGTAATGATGTAGGCTAGCATTTGGTAGAAGGTTACGTACAGTACAGTATAGTATAGTGCTACCTTATACCTGGTAGAATCAGTACGGTAGTACTTTACCGCACAACATCATACATTAATTGAGTATGAAAAAAGGTTAGAAGAAGATAAAAAGGTTTAGGACTACGAGTAAATTGAAGCGAGTCGTATCACTGGGCTGAATGGCTTGGCAGAATGACCACCGCCCAGCTTTTCTTGCGGACTAAAAAAAGTTCATGCCGGCGGTCAGCAACGGATGCAAAGTACATTCTCCGTTTACGGATCCTTTGATAACTTTGATTTAAAAGCTATCCTGATCTCTTTCCGTACACGCGGTGCTATCAATTCCTCTGTCAGAGTCCTCAGTGCCATCCTTTCCATCCAATGTCTCCTATCCCGACTGAGGTTGTCGCGAAAACGGGCCTGGCAGTTCCGGGTTCTTCTGCCGTTGAATACAAGAAAGAATCTGCGGCTGCACGATTCCTCGGCGCAGGTACATCAATGTGGAATTCCCTCTTAGCATCTTAATCTGACTCGAGTAGGATGCGCCGGTATTGCTGAATTGATGGTCTTCCATCCGGTTAGCTCCCCAGTAGATATCGAAGTTTCGAATATGTACTTACAATAGGCGAATAGGTTGACACCACCGCCAAACGATTGATGAGCAATCAGACTAGAGTTCGTACCCAACTCACCAATATATCTGCTCGACCGCTCACTAAGAGCTCCTCATAGATCACATCCGCCGCTCAACTCAGCGCTGTTGTATTCAAGGATAAAGCCGCTGCACCTATCGGGACCCGATTTTTCTCCCTCTTTCCGGGACTTGGATACGCGGCTGCATACAAGGTTCGTCTTATATACATGGACAATTCAGACAAGATAAACTAAATGGCGCGAAGATTCTACAAAGAGTTTATAAGTATGGAGGCCAGCCGTTTGCTCGCGACTATCTAGCTAAGCACCATGGAGATACCTTCGATCGAACGTTCGGCAAGGGTAACGGAAAGGCTATCATGCATGCTACAGCTGGAAGGTCGGTCTTCTCATCTGATATAACATCCCTGAGCAATTCTTCTGACAGGTTATAGTCTGATCGGTATTGGCGAGATCGTTATCCTACCATTGGACGTTTTGAAGATCAAGAGGCAAACAAATCCTGAAGCTTTTAGGGGAAGAGGTATTTTCAGAATCATTGCGGATGAAGGCTTCGGACTTTATAGAGGATGGGGCTGGACAGCAGCTCGTAACGCACCCGGTTCCTTCGCTGTAAGTTTCATGTTACTGCTCTATAATATAAAGCATCTAACTCACGAAAACAGCTCTTTGGTGGTTCGGCAGCGGCAAAACAATATCTCTACAAGCTCAGCGATTACAACAAGGCTACGTGGAGTCAGAATTTCGTGGCATCCATTGCTGGTGCTACCGCATCCCTCGTCGTCTCCGCACCGCTCGACGTCATCAAGACTCGTATTCAAAATAAGAACTTCGAGGCTAAGGAAAGCGGATTTAGAATCGTCTCAAATATGGCAAAGACCGAAGGCTTCGGTAGTTTCTTCAAGGGCCTTACTCCTAAGCTTTTGATGACAGGCCCCAAGCTAGTGTTCTCATTCTGGCTTGCGCAGACTCTGATACCAGCGTTCAGCAAGGTCATATAATGTGGCACAGTAGTACACTTCACTGGAGTTCTGGAACGGGTCAAGGTTAACCGCAACTTTAGCGGTCTGTTGAAGGGGTTGGTGTTACTTTCTCTGTCAAAAATTCTTCGTCCTTTTTGTACAGTTATGAGAAATCTGGTCACCATCCATAGGTTCGAAGATGTTCATTTCGCGGCAGGTATTCCGGCATGCTTAGTGTAGAGACGATTTCTCCGGGTGATGTTTGATTGTAAAGATAGGCACACGTAAGGCATAAGAGACAGATGTCGGTCAGTTCTGAGACATTTACATGCATCACGTGAAACATGCGATCCAGGACAATGGAATTCCATGGTCATGCACTTTGATATGTCGTATCTTGTCCAGTTCAGCAGCTGCCTTATGTAGTCAACTATACTATACACGGAAACGACTGGCTTCGCTCTCCTTCATCCTGTTGAGGCCTATCTTTGCGCTGTATTGGGTTAGCGTCTTGGCGTTGCAGCGCTGGAGCGTGACATCTTACAGACAGGCACCGCCGCCTCAAACCTCCATAAAAACAACATCACAAATTTCGGCTGAGCTACATCAACGTCGCTCTCCATAAAACGCCTCTCGACGCATCCCTATCTTCGCGTCTTCTATTCACCCTTCCCCCGCTGCTTTCAACACTCGACGCAACATGAATCCAGAGTAGTACGTCGCCCTGTTTTAGAAAACCTCCGCTCACCTTCTGGGCGGTGTGTTGCATGTTCTGATGTGCTCACTACCTTGATAACGAAGCTGACCTGTATTCTTTAGAGTATAAACGAAGATTCAAACCTGTTGACCCCATCATGCGTTCTACCTTTTCCGTGGTTGATGATGCTGATATTATTCCGACGTAAAGATACGATTATCTCTTCAAGCTGCTCTTGATCGGAGATTCCGGTGTAGGAAAATCTTGTCTGCTCTTGAGGTTTGCAGATGATACCTATACCGAGAGCTACATTTCCACCATCGGAGTCGATTTCGTGCGTCGACCTTGTGAAATGCTTCCGACGGACTGGTACTGATGGAGATGATAGAAAATCCGTACAATCGAGCTGGACGGAAAGACTGTGAAACTCCAGATCGTATGTACCATGAAATCGAACAGCTGAGGAAGGCATAACTTATAGTGATTTTCCAGTGGGATACTGCCGGCCAGGAGCGCTTCCGCACAATCACCTCCTCGTACTACCGCGGAGCACACGGCATTTGCGTTGTCTATGATGTGACGGACATGGACTCGTTCAACAACGTGAAGCAGTGGCTACAAGAGATTGACAGGTATGCCACAGAGGGTGTCAACAAACTCTTGGTGGGCAACAAGTCAGATATGGCCGACAAGAAGGTTGTGGAGTACACAGTAGCAAAGGTATTGTCATATTGAATGATCTTAGATTGTCATCGCTTGCATGTTACTAACAGTGACAAGGAATTCGCGGACAGTCTTGGTATCCCCTTCCTCGAAACATCCGCCAAGAACGCATCCAATGTCGAGCAAGCTTTCTTAACCATGGCCAGGCAAATCAAGGAGCGTATGGGCACTACCGCTGTTAATAACAAGCCCACCGTCCCCATCGGCCAAGGTCAAGGTGTACAATCCGGTTCGGCCGGTGGATGCTGTTAAACGGAGAGCTTGGAGTAAGGGAAAGGGGTATTATGCTAATGTGGAGGATCTACGGCAGCTGTCCGTCTTTCTCGTGGTTCATGCATGTTAGATGGGTGGTCCTTCCTACTGTTGGATTCCGATTGCTTTCAGTGTCCTCTATTGACCATGTCAAGATCAGGTAGGGGTCACACCATGGCTATCTTTCTTCCGGCGATCATTGGGTGCGGGTGCTATTTTTCCCACTGCTTTTCTCGAGTCCTCGGGGTCTCATCTGTAACTTTGGGTTCACAATGGGAGTTTATATGCAGCTTTCGCAACCGTATACCAACTGAATATGGTTCTCAATAATTCGCAAATCATGACTAGTATAGGCTTATGACGTAGCAATTCGTCCCTCCGGAGTAGGTTTCTCACGTTCCTACTTCACCTCTCTATTGCGAATACCTCTACCAATCTACCTTCCGTTGTTACAGCTGTGGGCTTAGTCATTTATCGATCTTCTACCTGGTGCCTTCGGTATGAAAGTGGATACGCAACCATCTAAGAATTTCCCTTAAAGATTATGCAAGAATTTTAGCTTGCCACAGCTTAGACGCGTTTCCCAAATTCGCACACTCATATTTACATAAAAATGTCGCGTTCGACAGATCCAGGACACTTTTTCCAGACGTCGTATGTGTGCCCCTCTTTGAATTGAGAACCCCACTTCTTTAACCCCCATATTCTAAAAATCGATGTCACCAGTGTCTCACTCTCAGAAGCGGAGCGCAAAGCCAAAAAGAGCAGCAACAACAATGGGATTCCAATAAAGCTGCGTTCAAAGATCCTCGCCGTAGCCACGGACCCAGACGACACGGATGCGATATACGTCGCCGAGGCCGCGGGCACGGTGAAGAAACTGAGCCTCGAAGTGTGTAAGAGCTCTTTTCAACCTAATACCTTAACATACTTCCTCCACTGCAGTCCAACTAACCCCTTCTGCTCGGTATCAGAATTCCAAAACAACACTCCTCCTCACCGGTCCCACCGCCCCCTTGACCTCCCTCGCCCTCTCCACCCCAACCCCCGCCTGTAGCTCCACTCGCACCCTCTTTGCCGGCTGCTGGGACAAGGCGATATATTCCTGGCAACTCCCCTACAATACCCGCGGCCGCACCTTCGTCGGCCACGCCGACTTCGTCAAGACCCTCCTCTTCGTGCCCCTGCCCGGCCGCGATGTCCTCCTCTCCGGCGCCGCGGACGGCGCCATCTTCGTCTGGGACGTCGCGAGCGGCGCGAAGTTGAGCGAGCTGAAGGGACACGAGAGGGGTGTGTTGGCGCTGACGCTGGATCCGGTGTTGGGCGACGAGGGGAAGAGTGTTGTCGTGTGGAGCGCGGACAGCGTGCGCGAGATCAGGGGATGGTCCGTCGGCGTCGAGGGCGGCGACGTCGTTGCGAAGTCTCTGGATCCCCAGGCCCCAATAGTCGCGCATGAAACCAGCGTTAATGCGCTTCGCTTTGACGCTGATGGTGACTTGTGGACTGCGAGCAGCGATAAGACGGTCAAGTGCTTGAGTCGGGAACGCGGTTGGGCTGAGGAGATGAGCTTGTCGCATCCGGATTTCGTGAGGGATGTTGTCGTGGATGAGCGGGGTGGGTTCGTCGTGACAGCTTGTAGGGATGAGGAGGTTAGGGTGTGGGAGAGGGGTTCGGGCGAGTTGCGTCATACATTCAGCGGCCACTTTGAAGAGGTTACAGGGTTGTTGCTACTGGGCCAGCTGGTGGTATCGATCTCTATTGATGCGACGGTACGGCGCTGGAGTCTTGCGCCTGAGGACTTGCGACAGGCGAGGTTGGACGCGGAGAGGGCGGCTAAGGGAGAGGTGAAGGAAGAAGATAAGCCGAAGGAGTCATTGATGACGGAGGAAGAGGAGAGAGAACTGGCGGAGCTGATGGATGAGAGCGATTAGATGTTCAGAAATAGCATGAAAAATCTTATGGGAATTAGAGCTGTAGCTATCCGATTAGGGCATGCATTTAGCTACACATGGAGTGAAATATCATCATTCAGCATTTTGTGATCCATAAGATATAAAAGTAAAGATGAAATCAAAGGGGATCCGAACAGAGTACCGCATATCCTGATTGTGCATCATGCACCAGCCCGCCCCTAAAGTTCAGAAAGGAAACATGCCGTTATAGCTGTGTATCCATGACAGCCTTAGTTCGGAAGAAAAAATATTCATCGCTACCATCCAGGTTGAGAGGGACCACCTTGTGGACCTCCATAACCCTGCTGACCTCCTCCGTACTGATTGCCGGGATATCCACCTCCTTGTTGTTCGTACTGCTGTTGTTGGTGGGGTGGCGGTGGGTATTGTTGATGGCCTGGTGTATGACTCTGATCATGTCCACCGTATAATCCTGATGACGGGGGATACTGACTGCCCCCAGTCGGAGGATACTGACTGCCGCTTGACGGAGGATATTGGTTGCCGCCTGGAGGAGGGTACTGCTGACCGCCGGGAGTGTGTTGGCCATAGCCTTGGTTTCCGTGCTGCTGGTCGTAGGGCTGTCCATACTGGCCGGGAGGGCCAGAACCACCGTATTGCTGCTGTGGGGGATATGGAGAGTGGCCTTGTGGGGAAGCTGGGGACCCGTAACCATGTCCTTGTTGTCCCTGGGGTTGAGGGGAGCCATAACTATGTTGGCCTGGCGAAGGTGAACCGTACTGGGCGTGAGGCGGCCCATTATTGTACTGGGTTTGTTGGCCATATTGACCTGATGGAGTAGAAGCGCTTTGACCAGAAGGTTGATATGACGATGGCGGGGCCTGTCCTTCATATGTGCCACTGGAGGAGTGTCCGGTGGAATAGCCGTAGTTTTGGTTGCCTTGGTTCTTTGAAGGTATTAGTAATTTCTCCATGCGAGCTATCTACAAATGAAACTTACGGAGCCGTGAGAACTGCCATGCGAACCCCCATGGCTTCCACCTCCAAGTATGCCGCCTAGAGCACCCCCCAAAGTACCTCCAAGACCAGAAGAACCATGACCAGACGAGCTACTGTGCCCTCCTTGTTGGCCGTATTGCTTCTTGCCTCCTAATAAGCCACTGGCAAGCTGTCCTACCAGCCCTCCAGAGCTTCCATGCTGGCCGGAAGATCCACTGTGAGAAGAGTTGCCATGTGAACCACCACTGAGGAATGAGGACGCAAGGCCTCCTAAACCGCTGGATTGGCCACCATGACTTCCACCACTGTGCTTATTACCTGTAAGAAGGTTGAATGCGGTACCCTGAGAGATAATTAGAAGCAACAACGAGGGAAGGTTTAGTACAGGTGCATACTGTTAAGCTCCTATCTGATCCTCCTTGATTACCATGACCTCTTGTGCTTTCTTCTCCGCCCATTGTGTGTTGATTTTGAGGTGATGTGTAAGGGTCTTGTGCTTGTACGGGAGTATGTGTAGGTGAGGTTACAGGAATATCGCTTGTTGTTGGAAGATCCCATTGGCTTTGGCCGGTTGAAATCTAGTGGGGGTGGAGGATCAGTGACGTGAGGAGATGCAGGAACAAAGACAAATAAAGGCTCACTTGAACGAAATAATATTTTCGCTGACTGTACCGGTTGGGCATCAATTAACTTACGCGCCTAACAAGCAGATCGTTTCAGAATTACTCACTTGCCATCCCACTGTGAGATCCAACCTGGAGGACAATGAGGAATTTGAGTACCGTCAGGTCCGGAATCTGGCGACGCAGGTTGACCTGGATGTTGCATGATAGATAGGTGAGAAATAACTCCCGTTCGTTCCAACCGTAACGGTGTCAAACAGTTCTAGTGTGAAGTGGGGGGTGTATCCAGGTCTGGTGATACTCGTAAACAGAATGCGGAGTCGTGCGTTTGTATGTATAGTACGCTGGAATCCAACAGAGAACGGAAGAAGGGGAGGATACAAGATATTTATCAGTTTCAGGGAGGGGCTAGAGATAAAGAGTAGAGTTTCGAAGGTAGTGAGGAGCCATTTCGGCAGGAAAATTTGAGTAATTCCATGATAAAATGCGACTGGGCTGTGCAGTGCGTGATTTGCCTCGATCTGATCGTCCTGGGCAGTTGCTAAGGTAAGTACTGTACAAGTACTGTACAGTACATCCAAGAGTACCCGAGGGGTATTGAACTTTGTTCACCCTTAGGTGAATCCGGTTTGCATGCAGAGTTCAGAGTTCTGTCATAGAGTAGAAAAGACTTCAGCTTCAGTCAACAAAGGATCTCTTTCCGAGCCCTGTGTCACCACCTCACCGGGCAATAGATAGATAGACTGGGCTATCGTGGCTCAAGCAAAGTCATGAGGTGTACATATACGCACCGCCACAGCATATACCGTCACAACCGATAAGATATTCGGAGGTAGATATCAAATAGTTCAATATCAGTATGATCTGAAAAGACAAAAACTTAAGCTTCTTATTTCACACGTTCCCCTATCTAGTAGAGCGGCTAAATCACAGCTGTTAATACAAAATATCACTCTATCCCCCACCCGATTCTGTCTATTTACACTTTGAGCCCTAGCTCCTCTGCGAAAGGTAGCACATACAAATCGCCAACTGACGATACCGAGGCTTTGAAGTCCAGCAGTTCCTTTGCGACCTGTAACAGAGATAAATCTGTCAGCATTATCACACGTAATTGAGAACACAGCATTGCCTTGAGCATCGCCCTTATCCGAACATCGTTGATGACGTACCTTCTTCACTTGTTCTTCCGTCACCGCCTCGATAGCTTTGGCACTCTCGTCAAGTTGGTATGGCTTGCCTCCTTGTATTAAACCCGTCCCAGTCAGCTCAAGCCCAGCTCTGATGCTCTCGCCATACTCCAACTCCTTGAATTTAGCTTGAGCAATAGCTTTCTTGAGATCATCCTTGGAAAGTTCGCCCCCAGCAATCTCCTTAATCGTCTTGACCACCTCGTGTGTTGTACCGGCAACGGCTTTTGCTGGGCCATCTATCTTCACCGTAAGAAGGCCAGCATCAGAGTAGATCATGCTCTTGGTCGATACGGTTGCGCCGGGGTGGTTAGCAGCAGCTTTAGCAAGCAGGGAGTATCCGGAGGCCCACTTGACGCTGGTTTCCCCTCCAAGGAGTGCAGCTAGGACGGCGATTTCAGGTTTATAGAAGCCTCCAGTAAAGGTACTTGAACCGGGGAACGCAAGAACCACCGAATTACCGCCGTCGTGTGCAATCCGTTCCTCGCCTCCATAGTATTTGGTTTGCTCGCTGCTCAAGCCCGTGGTGCTAGGCAAGTCTGTGAAAAATTCGCTCACCCACTTGGTCACTTCCGAATGATCTGCACCGTTGGCGACAATAGCTATGTTAGATTTGGCAAACGCCCTTCCACTATACCCGCCGATGAAATCAGCATTGAGGTACTTTTTGAAAGGATGCGAGGATGTTGGGAAGAGCGGTGTACCAAGACCCCTGTGGAAGGCAAGGCTATGGGCTGAGTTGAGAGCCATCTCCGAGGTGTTTGCGAGAAACTTTCTGTGTGAGAACTGAATCAATGTCGATACATGTTCATCGAAAACCCATGCTGTGACCCAGCCAATTAGCAAAGAGTACAATTGACCATATATCGTTTTAAATCTTACGGTCATATCTCGTTTTCGACGTCACTTCTGCAAGAAGCTCGAGGAAGTATGGTAGATCGTCGCGCAAAAATTTGGCCTGAAGGATGAGGTTTTCACGGGTGTGGTATGGTTGCACTTCACCTCCGAGTAACTCCACTTCCCGTACGATTCGCAGGGCCGACCGCTTTTCGGTACTCTAAGATTGTACAAGTCAGCACAAGGACTTCCGATCGGAAGGTGTTGGAATTCCCCAATAGAGTCATACCGTAAATGCGAATTTCTCTAAGCCCTGAGCGAGACCGGGAAGAGGCTCATATCGAGTACCAGCCTTAGCAACCAATGCTAATGTTGTTGTTGGTCCCCATAAATCCCTAGTCGCAACCTTGATACCGGAGGAATCTCCAGTCTGGTATGCAAAGCTCCCTGAAGCTGGTGCAGCAAGTCCTCTTCGATTCGTTGGTTGAGAGCAGCATTGGCGGCGAAGAGCTCGCTGTGCGCCCCGGCCGAGAGACGAGCGTGAGAGCATCTTCGCGATGAAGGAGGGAGGCAGGAGGATAGAGGGTGGTGGATGAAGCAATTGATGGGAAAACCGGAGGGAATTGACGTCTTGACGGAGGAGCTTCAAGATCAGTCGTTCAAGTTGTTGCTGAGTTGCTCCCAATCCGCTACGGCTACCGGACTTCTTTTCAACGCACCCAATCAGCGATGACTCTTTACTTTCTACCCTAAAGCTTCAACTCAAAGAATATCTGCAAACCTCAAACTTCCCCATATCGACCTTCACAATCTCTCAGAAAGTTCAACACTTTTCCTAGAAATGCACTCATAAATTTCCTTTTCCGTGGGATTATTTGCTGCTTGGGAAATTATCTGACCGCGGACTTGCAATGGCTCAGGTAAGATCCTCACATGAACATATGTCACATTGAAACCAGACCTAATTCGAGGGAATAGCATATTGCTGAGCTTTGCACTCTACTAGTCGACGACCTGTATGGCAACCTCTCCTCTGTAAGACTCTCCCCAATTTGATTTCGCGACCACCGACTTCTACCCCTCCATCTGTTATACAGGAATCGCTATCCCCGCCCACATTATCAGTTGAGTCACACTAACACTCCCAGCGCGTCTTTGCGACCCTCGTGCGTGTCGGAAGACTCACACTTGGCAATGTAGCCCATCACTCTGGTCTTTCTGCTCGTCAGGTGAAACATGGGCTCGTCGTCTTGATCCAGCAACATCTCGTCCTCCACTCAACTCAAGACTCCGTTACACACTACGAAGCTAATGTTCAGCAAGCATATGCGTTGGTCCGTTCGGGAAAGATTATTAAACTTGTGGAAGACAGATTCGGAGAGGCCGCTGGTGGTATTGTGTCTAACTTGCTGTTGCTTGGCCACGCAAGGGTGAAAGATCTCGCAGAAGCATACGGCGTCAGTAAAAAACATGGCCTCAACGGCGCGCAAGTAAACGGGAACGCATCTCTCAACACAGAAGAGAAAGAGAAGGAAAGAACCGGTTCTCAACACTTCAAAACATTGGGCCAGTTACATAAGGAACTGGGACGTCTCCTTAACGAAGGATTTCTTAAAGAAGTCTGGCCGGTACAATTCAAGCCCGAGGCGGATGTACAGACAGAAGCGGAACTTATTGTTACTCGTGACCAATATAAGGGTGGTGTAAAGGGTACAAAACAAACAGTCCAGTTCAATGAAGATGTAAGGGCACTGAAGAGAAAGTGGAGAGATGAAGGAGCCGATGAAGACCGCGCGAACGGTCAAGCTAACGGAACAAAACCTGCGCGTCCAGTCTCAAAACGTGTGAAAATTAACAAGTACGCCATGAATGGGATGAGTGGACATGCAAATGATGATGATGACTTGGTCGGTTCGCTATTAGACGTATGTGTCAAATTCTCACTCTTGAAGTGGCTTCAATCCAAACAGCTAATTCTTGTGTAGGAGGAGCTTATTGTTAGAGTCAATATAGATAGGTGTAATGTAGCATTTCGAAGCCAGCAGCTCGTCGAATTTTGTTCCCGTTATATTAGCGAATCAACCGCCATGGTGTACGAAGCCCTCCTTCAACGATTAGAAACAAAGATTGAGCGATGTCACGATTTATTGGTGATAGTCAAGGATGAGATAGAAGAAAGAGAAACCGCTCCCTTAGTAACCTTACTCGAAGTATCAAACGCCTTGGATAAGAACGTGGATTTGGCCGCCGGCCTCTGGAGTGGAAACGACAATCAAACGTCTAGCGCAGGATCTAATGGCAACAAGACTAATAACTACGAAGACGAGGGTTACGTTGAGGAAGAGGACTCCTTTCAAGTAAATGGCTCGCATAGGGCTGATCAACTTACCGCTAGGGATAAGATGATACACATCAAAAGTCACCTTCAACTTCTTTGCGATGATCCTCGACGATTCGTTACATGGGTCGGATCCCGAGGCGGAGGTGAATACAGGGTAAACTTTCGGGCTCTAACGAGTTCTTTGATACAATATGAACTGGAAAAGTCTGTCACTGCGCGTTTTGGTGCTTTGGCAACCCGATTGGTACGGGCCTTGCACACCAAGGGAAAGTTAGACGAGAAACAAGCTTGCAATATCTGCTTGGTTAAGCAGAAAGATATCCGAGTTCATTTCGCCGCACTACAGGAGGCGGGGTACGTCGACACACAAGAAATTCCAAAAGACAACAGTCGTCAACCAAGCAGGACCATCTATCTCTGGTCATTCGACCAGTCCAGATGCAGAGAACTCGTTCTCCACGATACTTACAAAGCCATGTGTAAACTCCTTCATAGGATGAAGGTCGAGAGAAGGAGATACAAAGCCGTCATTGACAAAGCAGAGCGTACCGATGTTATCGGCAACGAAGATAGATATCTTACTGGTATGGAGAAACAGACATTAAGCCAGTGGAGAGATTCTGAGGAGAAGCTTCTCACACAATTAAGCAGACAAGATGAGCTTGTCACCTTATTCCGAGACTTCCCTATGCCCCCTTTTGAACCTTGAAGCTAAGGAGTCTATTATTTGTTATATCAGGAATATGTTATCAAGCTTAGGTTTTGCGTAACGATTAGGAGCAGGCCGGCGATGAGGACATTCTCAGCATTTTTCGGAGTTTCCGAATCACTTTTGGTATATTGAATTCCGCTGTTCCAACTCTCGGGAACTGAACAGCCGTGAGAATAAATATGAGCAGCTACATTGTAATTTTAACTCCTTTACAATGAATTCAGACTTGTTCACAGATTAAACAAGACCAATGTGCGGCTAGCTTTTCGGAATAAGGTACTATACCCCTCGCTTCCTCCAATCTGCTCTGAGTCTGTAGACAAGGTCTTATGGACCAGAACTACGCACTCTAACATCCATTGCCCCCTCCCCGTAAATGAGACAATGGAGATATTAACCGAAATGCCCTTCGCTCTACTCCGTCCCTCTATGCTTTCCTCCTCTATCTTGAAAGTTCATAGATGATAAGATCCTCCCGCTCCAACATCGCGATGACAACCACCGCTTCTTCGACCACCGCCGCGAGCACGCCCGCACAGACTGGGATCACCAAAGTCTCCCGCGGCCCGAATGGGAAGCCCTCCTCTCCTAATCCGTTCGGCTCGCCCACGCCGCCGCCGGGTTCTGGCCCCACAGCCTGCCGCACGAGTACGGCGGGTCAGACTGCGGTACCGGCCCGGGGGCAAATTTGTGGATGGCAGTTATTAGAGAACATCTTGCATCCAAGAGGGTGGGCTTGTTTAACGATCTGCAAACTGAGCATAGCGTCGTGGGCAATTTTCCGGATTTGGTCATGATGAGAGAATTCGGCACCCCCGAGCAGATGGACGAGTTCATTCGGGGACGGGTGGAGGGGAAGGTGAGGTTCACGGTGGGGCTGACGGAGCGGGACCATGGGACTGATGTGACGTATTTGAAGACGAGGGCGGTGAGGGAGAGTGGAGGGAAGAGAAGGGTGGAGGATTAACGGGAGGAAGACGTGGCAGACGGGTATGCACGTTGCGACGCATTGTTTTGTTTTTACGAGGACCTTGGGGGAGGATGGGTCGGACTGGGGCATTACGTGTTTTGTGGTGCCTACGGAGACAAAGGGGATCGAGGTGGAGAGTTATGAATGATAGGTAAGAGCCCCCTCTAACATGGAACTTCTATCATGGAATGGAAGTATTGAGAACTAAAAGGGTTCAGGACTATGAATATGCCGACTGACCACGCCACTGTCTCTTTTAGCAAATGTATGGGTTCCTTCATCCGCCATTCTTAGAGAACTCAACCTACGACTCCCACTTGCTAAAGCTTTGATTCAGGAATACTGCATCAGTCAAGCAGCATCGTCACTCGGGGCCGCTGTTTACTGTGTCGAGCAATCTGTTGAGTATGCGAACAAGCAGGCTTCATTCGGAAAGCCGCTCTCACACAATCAAGGAATTCAGTTTCCACTCGTTGAACTGGCCATACAATGTGAGATGCTACGATTGCTTATAAGGAAGACGGCTTTACAAATGGATAGTATGTCGCATCGGGAGGTCGAGAAGAGGTTGGGAGATGAAATTAGCATGTGTAACTACTGGGCTAACCGTAAGTGGACCCAACACTCAGATATAGCGTAACAGGAGTATGTCGACGCTAAATCCAGGTCTATGTTGTGAGGCAGCGGATAGAGCAATACAAGTCCATGGTGGTCTAAGGTGTGGAAGAGAGCTACCTTTCGAACATATCTGGCGGCATCACCGCAAATACAGGAATACGGAAGGGTCCGAAGAGATTCAGATGCGGAACGTAGCTGCACATCTATTCGAATTTGGAGGAAGGAGGAGCGAGTGAAATTTGGCTTAAGTGCACTATACATAGGTCAGAAATATGCTTTATTAGACTGTATATAGTGCAAAAGAATTACAGGATAATCTAAAGTTTCATTGTTAGATAAAGCGGATATGTTTGCTCGGACATAAGTCTAATAGCTCTAACAGATATCTGGGGATAGGAAAGGTTTGTGTTGATCTAATGAAACCGTTCTTTAGGTGAAGATGCATTTGGGAGGTGTGGTGATTCCAAAGTGACCCCTTAAACTGTTTTACCGCCTTTATGATGTTGTTGTACGATAATTTCAATAGTTGCTGTACAAATAACCCATTGGACTGTACTAGCAAACTTATGAACTATTCGGAACTCGCTAATTTCTAGAAAGGACTGGGAGCACTAGGAGTACTAGGGCCAATATAGTGTGATATAACTAGGAGATCAATAGCAAGGAAAATAGAGATATCATCAACTATAATTATTCCAGTATTTACAATCATAGCTCCTTGGTGGCACTCTTCTCAACGGGGGAGGCCTCGTTATCCCTCGTATATTCTCCGGCCACCACACCAACATCCATAGGATCAGCGTCTTTAGGAACCGGTGGGCCCGTGAAGTCTTTCCTACCTCTAACGAAATACCACGCAACGCTGATCGACGCGAACCCAGCAAATACGACAGACGCATAATTCATCGACGAGGCAGTGACAGGGAGTGCGACGGGCATACAGAACAGAACCACTGCAAGACAGATCCAAAATATACAGATAAGGTTGATAGCGTACCCAAAACGGCCGAGAGAGAATGTTGAATGGCGTACCATTTTTCGACCTCTGAGGACCGAGACTAGGATTGGAAGGCCGTAGGATGTGGAGAGGCAAATGGTTGCTACAGCCGTGAAAGCATTGAAGGCGGCGGCTGAGCCGAAGTAAATCAGACCGAGCAAACAATCTACGACCGTAGACAGAACGAGACCCCAAAGGGGGATATCGAAACGCTTGTCAACTCTCTTCCATATACGTGAGCCGGGGATAGCACCATCTCGCGCGAACGCATAGGTACATCTTGAAGCCGCGGTCAAAGCACCAACGCCAGCGAAAAACCAGATTCCTAGAATGAGAAAGAGTAGACCAAACCCTCCTCCTGCGGATCCTGTCACAGTTTTGAAGAGGAGACCGATAGGTTGCCCGTTCGCTACACCAAGTAAGAGTTCAACCGGAGGTAGAACGAAAAGGATCGGAATGAGGTATAGTGCACCTGTAATACCAGCAGCCGCAACGGAGAGAACTATGGCTTTAGGGACCTCTCTTTCAGGATTTTGGACTTCTTCGCACATTGCCGCGACCATACCATAGCTCGTAAGAGTGTAGGCAGCCTGGAGGAGCCCTACGAAAAATGCCCACCCAGAAGGCCTATATATCAAATTTAGATTAGTTTCCAATCTCTCCATCTTGTATGTTTCACTTACCAGCCGCTGGCAGAAGCGTCATAGTGAGCGAAGACGAACTCCCCACTGCGTCTGTCGTCCGCCATGGATAGTAGAGTGATTAAAATGATGATAACACTGGCAG
Organism: Patellaria atrata CBS 101060; assembly: GCA_010093705.1. Taxonomy (NCBI): domain Eukaryota; kingdom Fungi; phylum Ascomycota; class Dothideomycetes; order Patellariales; family Patellariaceae; genus Patellaria; species Patellaria atrata. Next base: position 1,151,302 of record MU006093.1, read on the forward strand.
CGGTCCAGTAGATACAAATCTTATTCAAAAGGTCAAGGTACCTAGATCCGAAGATGTTTACTGCCATGCAAATAAGCATGACCGCCCAGAACATCAAAACAGTCTGCCACTCATTCGGGACATAATCCTCATCCCACAAGGTGATTGCAGATAGGATTAACTGCGCTCCTCCAAAATTGATACTGAGGGTGACCGTCCAATTTCCCACCAAGGTTAACCAACCCGTTATCCAACTCGCCAGTGGAGCCCACTTCTTGGTTGATATCATAGCAGCCCAATAATACACACCGCCAGCGGTAGGATATACGGCGCAAATTTCAGCCAATGAAGCAGCAATAGAAAGAGAGATTAAGGATACAAAGATCCAGCCCCAGATGACAGTAACGCTCTGGCCATCAGTAAGTGTAATGTACAGGGTCGTACTCAGACCGTATGGTGCCGCCATGATGGCGAAGGACCTGTACAATATTTGAATAAAAGTTGTCCACGATCATTCTAAGGGGACTTACAGTCCTAGGACACTGAGCATGCTGAGGCTTCGAGGTCTATACGTGGACAGTTAGTATCTCAAACATGTAATTACGACCCGGAGGAAATGACACAGCAGGCTGGAAGTGAGCAACTCAAAATGCGCTGTACAGCTGCATGTTCTGTTGGAGCTCAACTACAGAATGAGTCCGTACGATCATTAAGCTGTTCGATTGTACAGCATTGCATTATGGGAATAGCGTACAGCTTCAAAACATCGGGAGTGCTCACAGTTCGCTCTTATAACCCATCTTCGCCAATGCTGCATCAGCATCTTGGTCAACGACGGAGCCATGCCTCCCGATAGACGGTCTCCTCATGGTCGGATAAATATCGATATTATCTGGTTAATAGGAGTATTAGTCGTTTGTACTTCTAGGGCAGCGCATATAGCTGATATCTATCAAGGACGAGCTGGCTGCTCACACGTGATAATATAACGAGTATATATCCAATGTGTTTTGAAATAGGCTTAAGTAGAGAGACGTCTCATGGCGCATGAAGCATACCTGGTACTTCAATATGCGTCCTGAGGGTACTAAAATAGAGCAAATTGACTTTCGGATCACGTCTAAACGGAAAAGGACTTATGAGCTATGGAAACAAACTCACCTTAAAACGAGAACTATCTGTACCTAAATTACTATACTTTTCGTTCAAAAACAATAAAAATACATGTAGCTGGCAAGAAGATGCAGACTTGGATGCAGGGCCACGAGGGGGTAGGGAGGAGATAAGGATCATAAGGTGTATATCCCTCAGGCTAACGCGCCCAAGCCACTGTCATCATGGAGATCCGGGGTCACTCATTGGTCGTCACGCTTACTACAACGGGATAGAAAGGTCCGATATCTTTTATGCCTTGGTCCCCTTAAGCTTCTTTGAACCTCCTAGATACTCGCCTACAGAATCTCCTTTGTACCTTAATAAATCATCCGTTATGAGGTCTCGAAGTTAAGAACATTCAGTTGTGAGATCCTCCAGGAGTCGAGGGGGAAGAAGCTTTTTTTAATTACAACGAAGTCGCGATACAGATTTCACAGTTGACGGGGTTGGGCGTAATAGTTAGTATCTGCACTATTGTGCCAGGCTGATACTTATTGCCGTATAGTGCTCCCTATTGGGGCAGGTGTTGAACACTTGATAGTGACTCATATTTGAAATCATTTCTCCTCTCATTAGTTGTAGGAGTATTGTTTAAAGGAATAGTCTCTGATCATGTATACTATCTATCGTAATATCATTCCTTCCATGAGCCCATTCCCATGCTTAGTCATTACTGAATAGTCTCAGTGCGTGTTGTCGTTACCATTAATGATTGTGCAACAATAGGATGCGTCTAAATCCTCGATAACACGACAACAGACTCGTCTTCTTCTTGATCTCCGGTCCAGTCCTCGTCGCCGCTTGCTTCAGAGTCCAAGAAATCCTGTTCTGTAAGCAGTACATCTCTCGGGCGAAGATTGTCGATCCGGATGTCAACAACTTCACACATGCCTTGGATGAACCTTTCCTGAGCTGACTTCCATTCTTTCGGTGCATCCGATTCATCGTTCGACGACTCATGATAATTTCTCGGACGCAATCTTCGAACCTCACGATGTCCCGTCTTTGTAAGAGAAAGGTCTCGAGCTGACGTGATCAAGCCTTCATTACCTGAACCTCTCCTTCTCATGTCAATCTGAACATGACTGAGTTTCACCGCGTTCGGACGGCTGACGACAGCTTCCTTCCACTCTCTGAAGGTTCTAAGAGATCTAAGGTGTTGACTGGGTGGGGATGATTTCCTTAGAAATACTTTCTGCAAGATACCGATCCATCGTTCACGGAATCCTGCTCTATCACGCCATCCTATATCGATGATGGCCTTGAGTACGAGCTTCCGTAGGTATGGTAACTCATCCGCAGCGTTTAATAACGATTCGAAAAGCAGCTCAGCAGCCCCGGCCGTCCATTTTCTTAGATGAATCAATTCGATCGATTGTAGGGTAGAAGGCCAGGTTGGAATGTCACTCGGGTCTAAAAGAGCAAGGTAGAGAGGCTCGGATGCATTTTTCACAACAAGTCTGCTGGTGTAATTCAAATCCATGTGTAATGATTCAAGGTGCGGACAAGTCCGTTTGAGATTTGTAAGGAATTGTAGATCTAGCGACTGATTGTGGTCAAGAACTAGCTCCCTAAGTCCGGCCCCACGGTCTAGCAGGAAGGCGTCCAGAGGTTTTGAAGTAAGATGATTACAATTACTAATTTCTAGCGTGACGAGTCTTTCAGGTAGGAGAGAAGCAAACTTGTCATCCATTATAGGACAGTGTTGAAAGGATAACGATTTTAGCCCAGGAAGAAGTTGGATCACACTAGCGAGAAGTTCTGATTGCTCGATGCGTTGCTCAATACGTGGCGCTTCAGCTGCAAAATTCAGTAATATCAAAGTTTTAAGACTTTGAAACGAAGGGTGTTGATGAATCTCTGATATCCATGACAGGTCCTGCTGTTGCTTGAAGAGTAAGCTAGAATTCCATGTCCAGGATCTGAGCCGTTGACCGGTGTCGCGAAGAGCGTCAAATATATCATTTGTATAATGCCAACGGAAATGCGGGGCAGCAGACCCAAATTCTTCGAAGGAATTGATTATGGTGATAGTGTTAAGGCGCGGTAAGTGTGGTAACAAATCACCGAGGCGAAAGAGGCCCCTTCCTGGCGCACTATGTGCCAGCGCTTTCGATATATCTAACTCAAGACATTGAATTCTTTGCTGATAGTTGAAGAAATGGGATTGTGCTGGCCGAGCTAGCAATTCCAAGAGCCTGTGCGGTTTATCTAGAGCTAGTAGCGGAGGTGATCTATACAGAGCTGTAAGCGCTGCGTCGGCGAATGCGCGGCAAACACGAGACATCGACACTAGCCATAATATTGAAGATGTCGGTTGATAGCTCTCAGTGTGAAGAGGGTGCGAAGCGTAGGTGAAGATTTGTAGTAAGACTTCGTAAGGGAGAGAAGCCCATTGAGGGATCTTGTTATCAGTTGGAATCGTTGGTACCGCATTCTTGACGTTGACTTTTGCTTGAGGTGCTAGAATCAGGTGAGTACTTGGGCATTTTACCATTGGTGGTGATAAACATACCTCTCTTGGGTCGTTGGCCTAGAGGTCTTGTTAATGCTCGTAGTTGTCCCCCAACCTGACGAGAGCGAGGTGCTTGCGGCGTTGATCGCTTGACCCGTTTCGGTGGTGGGAGCGCAATATCTTCATCATCAACCGTATTGTCGTTATCATCATCTAGTTCATCATTCGAGCTCAATTCCTTATACGAGACTCGAGCTTTCCCCCTCCGTTTAGAGACATGGTCGCTTGGATCCTCTAGAGCACGAGCACGAGTGCGGGCGTTTGTGCGCGAGGAATGAGCTCGCGGAGGAGTTTGAATGTTCTCCTTTGTTGAATCGTAGCCGCCCTCGGACTCGGATGATGACTCTCTGTAAGACACCTTCGCGCGAGTGCGGCGTGCTTTGGTGGTGCTACCGGATGCGGTCATTGTAATTTATAGTTCTATGGCGCAGGTGTGATTTGGCGGGTTATCGCTGATTTCACAAGTTGACCCATAATGGGGAGATATGATTCATTTGTATATCACCGTTAGCATGTGTTGGGGACAAATGGGACCCTGGAATGACGATGAGGCGAAAGTTAAGTTGCAAATCCCTTGCGAAGGACAGCGAGTCATTTTCCTCAAAACACCTGGAGCTACCCGAGTCAGAGAGGCCAGTATTAAAAAGTACTTGACTTGGCGTCTCCTTGCGCGACTGTTCGCATCCGTCCTACATACACATGTGAACCATTTTCTCCTTAACTTCACTTCCCCTGTGTCTAAATTTCAATGAGCTCCTATTCACGTCTAACATTGGCCAGGCATTACCTATCGAAGCTTTCTAGAAATAGTTCTTAAGTATTACCTAGCTACCTACCCCAATGGGTATTTTGGATAGGAGTAATTGAGTACAAACAAACTAAAAGAAGAGAGTTAGGACGGTTTCGAAAATCATTATCTTTGCTCTTCCATAGCCTTTATTAAGCTTTCAAAGTTGATGTGATGAGATTAGAGTATGCAGTTCCGCTATCTTGATACTTGGTCAAACAGAGGGATTCCTGCAGTTAATTAAGCGGACACGGACGCGTCTCCTTCTTCTTACCTCGTATCATGCATTTGAACGTTACCATTCTTGCGTACATACGGTATCAGGTTGCGATCTACAAGAGTTGCCCACAGAGTCCGTTCTACAATGAGTATACACTTGCAATAAGCAGCTTTCGAGAACCAGCCACTTAACTGTTTCTGAGTCCTATCGGTCCTCATCGTGAGCCGTAATAATAATGGCTCTATACGATTTGCAAAAGTATATGAAGGGAACCATCTTGTCTGAGCGTTTCTCAGGAGAGTCCAGAAACCCGTCTTTCCTTAGAAGGAACCTGAATGCAGCTCTCGACTACCATAAACGTCTATTGCAGGATCAAAGGAACAACAAATCTTCGTCATTATTATCACCTATAGATCAAAGCGACCGGGACTATGAACCAAGAATACCATGGTCACTAGCTCACGATGGCCTTCTCAATGAAGTGGAGAGAGCCCTAGAACCTGCTTTGTACATCAACATCTCAAGCTTTAAGCTTCCTCATTACAATTACGAGACTTCGTTCAACGACGTCGCTGTCAAAATTCATGTAATCTGGGCCAGATTCGAACTAAATATTAGAGTTGATAACTCCAATGGGGATTCTCATTTCTTCTATCGGGATGTTCAAGAAGCAAGACTCGACGTCCTTCAGGGTGGTGATGATACTCTTAAAGTCGATGTAATCCTTGAGCACCCATATCACATCGCATCCCGAATGTTTACTATTCTAGATGCTGATCAGTCAACTTTTAAAATATCTGAGAGATACAAAACACAATTCAACTTCTGCTTCAAAAACCAAGAAGATGCGAAGTTCATGTTCAATCTTCTCGCTAACGAGTCGGACCAAATATCGGATTTACCGCGCTCTTTATACTTGAGCGCCAGATGGAAAAATTTACCAGAGAGAGTTATACCATCCGACCGTATCATAAGAACTTGTCGAGCAGACCGCGGGAGGAGAATTATGATGAAGTATGGACTCAAGGTTGATATGCGGTGGGAGGCTTTTGTGAAACCAACAACGGCTCTCACCGAGATCAACCGCTTCTTTAAAAAGTCCCGTCAGTCGAATAGCACATCAGTGGGGGAGGTTTCTAAAGTCAGTCCAAAGCCCTCGTCGGATGTACCCATCACGTACAAATTCAGGGATGTTTATGTTACCAAAGCGATCGTCATAAAAGGATACCAATGTTTCATTTGTGCAGCCGAACATGTAAACCTAGAAAGGCTGCATTTCCATTTGGTTACTATGCATGAACTACTCACTTTCAAGATTACCCAGAGTCCGTCCATTACCATCACCTTTCATCTAGACGAGAGTGAAGCACGCAAAATTCGCCCGAAAGATATCAACTATGATCTATGGTGGGTTTCACCGCGTAAGCCGTTCGATATCAGTAAGTTCTTGAAGGGCGACAAAAGCTGGGTGGTCAACATGATCGGCGAAGAGGAAAAAGATCCTCAAAACACAAGATCCCAAAAACTCATCATAAGGATGCCCTCAAAACCCCCGGAAGCCGTCATAGACATCCCACCTCCTAGGCGAAAGAGATACCCCGTTCCGCCCAATCCCTCAGAAGACCGCTGTTTCTTCAGAACCTCGACCAAACGCGTGCTTGTCGAAGGTGAAATATTAGAGGAGAGCGACGACGACATTGACGAGGAGTGGATCAAGCTCCGTAGAAATGTGATCGTCAAGGACTACCCAATACCAGAGTACGCGAAGCGCTTCATGATCCGCTGGGACAACCATTTCATGGCCGAACGAGTGCACGCTGATGCTTATGTCAGCGACTCACTAGTACGATTTATCAGGCAGAACAGAAACTGGCTCGGTGAGCTGTCAATAGCGCTCGCGTGCCATAAAAAAATCTGTGAGCTGAAGTTGGACGGTTTGGTCAGCCAAAAAACCTTCGATTGGTGCACACAACAGCTCAAAGAGGCCGTTACTAGACATCCAGATGGCCCAAGACTCAACCCAGGCAAATACGGAGACTTTACGATACTCCCTGCAGAGGACTCTGATAAAGATGAGGATCCAGACGGCTTGTACGAAGAACACTCCCCACCGAAGCGACGAAGAGGTGATAAGGGCACCCTTGTAGCTGATGGCTCGACAGTCCGAAAAGAACCCAGAAAGATGAAGGTTGTAGGCAATGGCGACTTGCAAGGCGGCCTAGCATCGGTTTTGGAAAATTTCAAGATAGTCGAGCGTGAATCGAGTCCGCCTATTAGGAACGGTGAGACCTGCGTCTGTGGTAAATCGGTCGACTTGCGTGACTTCTTCAAGACGATGACATGTGATAACCCAGTGAGTGTGCTCAGATACAGGACTGGTGTATGATGGGAGAGAACTGTCACTAACTGAGCCTCTAGGATTGTTTGAGCCCAGAATTTCATGTTGCATGTGTTGGCCTCGCGAAACGAGTGCCCGGATGGAAGTGTCGGACATGTCGTCAGTAGGGAGAATGCTGCTGAAGAGCGTATTGGCTCTAGTAGCGGTGACTATTGATATATATCGAACCGTTATTCCAAGGTAATAGTGTGGAAAGGAGAGACATGATACCCTCTTGTGCGAGCAGACTTTTACATCCGTATTTTATAGGACTGAATGTAAATGCAAATGTCTCGAGATTCAGTCATATTGGCACCTTTGGTTACGCAAGTGAGCCTGTCTTAAACTTTACCATGCTGTACCGTGCCAGTACGAACGCAACATAACTCCACAGGATCAGTACGGGAAGACCGAAACTGTGTTTCTCTTGTTTGGTTCGTGTGTGTTCCCGTACTAGATCTACTAACTGTCTAATTAGTCTTGGTTAACGATCGTTCAATGATACGCTCTGGAAGAGCTCTGGACGGACTTGAAGGTCTTATTTGCACACTTCCCCGTTGTAGTTGTATTCTTCACCCCCTGCAAACTCGCACACGAGGAGGTTTTTGATTAGGGCGTAGAAATGGTGCGAACGCACGAATGGAATGAATGCCAAGCGTAGGTGAGGCTTGAGTATACATAACGGAGGTCTCTGGGCCGAGCAGTAGGCCAGTAGTAGTCTCCCCTTACCTGGTGAAAGCTATATACGGAGAACAACTGGGTCTACATATACGTAGAAAGTACTTAAATGCTCCCCTCGCAAAAAGTGGAATTGCAATAAGTTATAAAGTTATATCTAAATACGGGAGAGAGATATATCAACGGTTCGCATCTAAATAGATGCGGCGTGTTTTTCCATTTATTCTATCTACTAAAATCCTACACTTCTTCAGCCGACTAACTAGAAGTAATGCAGAAGCACTGCATTCGTAAAGGACATCGCTACAGGTGGCAACTGCCATCTGCACACATCAGGTAGTGAGGTTTCAGAACTCTGATGACGACGTGACCAACACACTTTTCTTATGACCGATAGACTACACACTGCTAGCGGTGTGACGGATATACGTTCTTGAGCAAGCATGTCATGGCATCCAGCTCCTCTGATGAGGATGAAATTTCAATTAAAACGGTCAACCACACTCGTTCGAGGGATGGATCCCCGTTCGTGCGCTGCGTAATGACCCATGTGGTCGACCTAAGACAGCGGCTTTGACTAACGACTGAACGGTGTCGTCGTTCAGAGTTGGTAAGAAGCCCCATGGCTGTAACCTTGTCCATTCAGTGAGCACGAAATGAATTATTTCCCATGGGGACAACCCGGTGAGTATCTGCAAAGTTAACTCAACAGGTAAAGGCCAAATATGCCCAAAGGCTGGGCCAGCTGCTTCGCCCTCTTCTAGATTCTCTATTTCGATCAATGAAAGCGATGGAAGTTTCACCTTCTGCGACAATGGATGGTATCCTGCAAACGCGAGGTTGATGATTGCGTCGGGCGGCAGATACCCGATCACCTCATCAAAGAGTTCTTGCGGAAGGTTGAATAAAGTTGGGGAGGGACGCGAAGTGGACGACATGGTCGACGGCCACGATAGCAAAGTTTATATGTAAGGGGTAGTTGGAGTGACAGCACGTGCTAAGCCGGTTGAATGGCGACCTCGCGACGGATCCACTATTGGACGGTCTCAGTCGCTGTGAGGCTTTTGTGCTGATGTTATTGGGTCTGGTATTGAGCTAAGCCACCTCCAAATTGCAATTGAGAGGAACCACGCGCAGACAGCCAGGAAGATGATATAGAGAGCAGTTGAGATCAAAGAGCGAGGGAATATGTTTAGTAGGTAAGGGTCGAGGACTGTTATTGGGTTAGAGATGCCCTTTACTACATATTGTTTTTGTATAACTCACTTATGTCAACTTCAACTGGGGGAGGACTTTTCATAAGAGTTTGATTGGACGTGAAGAAGTCGGCAGCCGCGTGTACTTGAAGGAACAATGCGGATATCTCGTCAGGTCTATCTTTTTCTGGATAGTCTGGTGGAGATGTCGCTGCGTGTACGCGCTGTTCCGAAAATTCGGCTAAGGAGGTTGCCAACGTAGGTGTTTCGAAAACAGCAGAGATTGTATGAACGTTCAGTGAGAATTGCGTCGGTTGCTTTGACAGACGAAGATTAGCCTATGAGATACTTTGACTAGAAAACCCAAGCGTAACATACAGTAGCAACCCAGCAAATCCTGAGTTCGTATCTCCTCCCAGGTTCCAACTGTTCGAGCAGATACCAAGATTGAAGACCTTTAAGCTCCTGCTTGGTTGGAAATGCGACCGGAAGGCGCGTTCGCAATGTATGACGGACGGCAGGAGTAAAAGAGATCAGTCCCAGGTCAGATAGACCTGGGTGAACATTGGGAATGGGTATTGAAGGAGGCGAAATGAAAATGACCTTCTCTGTGTTTGCCTTGACGGAGATGGTGAGGAAGAAGAAGATGAAGGTGCAGAGAGCAACAAACATCTTCCACAGGCAAGGAAGTGGGGCACTTATGATACCATTTGCTCATCACCTAGGTGATAAGCGAGAATAATATTGTGAAGAGAAATCACGTTGACAGAATCAAACGGGTGGTGGTAGTCGTGAATTTTCTATATATTCACTTTGTAAGGTAAGGGTAAGGAATTGTGACAGGAGGGTGATGATGTTCCCAAACGGGCCCCGCGGTGGTGAAGGGGTCATGGCACCCTTGGCACGTGCAAGGATATTGGAGCGGTACCTTATGCCTACATTCGGGAAGGTCGGGGGACTAGGTAGTTCTAGGAACTAGAGGTTTGCGCTTGGCCTACTACCCACAACAAAACATCTGCACTAGTCTGCAGGCAGCGCCAACTGCACATAGTATCACCTCCCACCGCCTTTGCTCAACCCTAAAGATTTACAACCGGCTGTACCTTAGACGTTTTCTGAAGCTATCATCGAACCTTCGATAATTATCCCAATATCATTGTTTGAAGGAACCCGTCACCATGAGAGAAGTCATCAGTTTGAACGGTACGCATGCACCCCACGCCGCTTGACCGCTTTACCCTACCATGCCACGAACTTTTCTTCTACAGGGAAATACTGACTCCTTTACGTGTATAGTCGGCCAAGCTGGTTGCCAGATTGCCAATTCTTGCTGGGAGGTAGGTTTCGACACAGATATCTTCTTTCAATTGAGAGCACACGGGTCTTTGGAGGAGTACGTGTTACATGAAGGAGGTTGCTGATGAATCGACAATAGCTTTACTGCCTCGAACACGGAATTCAGGTGAGTGTCTTCGGAATGTTTCTATTAGGACTTGAAATAACATCTTCAGCCGGACGGTTACCTCAGCGAAGAACGCAAAGCTTCTGATGAAAACGACCATGGGTTCAGCACATTTTTTTCTGAAACTGGTAGGTTCGATCCTCGGGACTAACGTGGCAGTACACTCATTAAGCACACAATAGGTCAGGGTAAATACGTTCCAAGAACCATTTACTGCGACTTGGAGCCAAACGTCGTCGATGAAGTCCGGACAGGAACCTATCGTAGCCTCTTCCATCCAGAGCAGATGATCACCGGAAAGGAGGATGCCTCAAATAACTATGCTCGTGGCCACTACACTGTTGGAAAGGAATTGATCGACCAAGTTATGGATAAGGTCAGACGAGTTGCAGACAACTGCGCAGGTTTACAGGGTTTCCTGGTCTTCCATTCCTTTGGTGGGGGGACTGGCTCTGGATTCGGTGCGTTGTTAATGGAGCGTCTCTCCGTGGACTATGGCAAAAAGTGCAAGCTTGAGTTTTGCGTCTATCCAGCACCACAGGTTGCCACATCTGTCGTGGAACCTTACAATTCCATCCTCACCACTCACACTACCTTGGAGCACTCAGACTGCAGCTTTATGGTCGACAACGAAGCAATTTATGATATCTGCCGCAGGAATCTGAACATTGAGAGACCTAACTATGAGAACTTGAACCGTCTGATTGCTCAAGGTAAGTTGATAACGGAATCTTGCTCAAACACTAAGTATTGACACGTGCTCTAGTTGTGTCCTCTATCACGGCATCTCTCCGTTTTGATGGTTCACTAAATGTCGACCTTAACGAGTTCCAGACCAATCTTGTCCCTTATCCCCGTATTCATTTTCCTCTTGTCGCATATGCTCCTGTCGTCACCGCAGCCAAGGCATCGCACGAAGCTCATACCGTTCAGGAGATCTCGATGCAATGCTTCGAACCTAACAATCAGATGGTTAAGTGTGACCCACGCAATGGCAAGTACATGGCCACCTGCCTGCTCTACCGCGGAGACGTCGTACCAAAGGATGCCAATGCTGCCGTGGCGACCCTCAAGACAAAGCGTACCATCCAATTCGTTGACTGGTGCCCGACTGGTTTCAAGATTGGTATCTGCTACCAACCTCCACAATTCGTCCCTAACGGTGATTTGGCCAAGGTTAACCGTGCTGTGTAAGTTTCCACTGAAAGCCTTATCCTCGCGTGATTTGAACAAGATGCTAATGTACATCCAGATGCATGCTTTCCAATACCACCGCTATCGCGCAGGCATGGGGTGCGCTGTCCCACAAGTTCGACCTCATGTACTCCAAGCGCGCTTTCGTCCATTGGTATGTCGGTGAGGGTATGGAGGAGGGTGAATTTTCCGAGGCACGTGAGGACTTGGCCGCGCTGGAGCGTGATTACGAGGAAGTAGCCGCCGACTCTATTGAGGGCGAGGAGACACTTGAAGCCGAGTATTAAAAAAGTCGAGACGTCGAGATGGTTTGGAGAGTGGAGTGGCGATGCTTGCTGATGTGTTGGCGCATCCTATTTTGGACGTTGACGGGGTTGCATGCATGGGCCTTTGTCCGTATGAGCGAGGGGCAGACTGTGTCTGTCTGTTTGTCTGCTTCTGGTATTGCTTGAATTCAATTACAGTCTAATATGATATCCTAAACGCACTGTATCCACACATCCATGGCCATGTATCCTTAACAGCCTTACAATCAATGATAACATGCAATCATTAGTATACACATAACGTCCCAAAACGCCTATCCTGTCTGTTATTCAACCCGACCCACCCCATTTAAACCGAACAATACCACCCCCTAACTCTACCTCAAAACTCCTCATCCTCCTCCCCTAACCTCCCCTCCGCAACTTCCCTAATCTTCCCCGCGAGTACCTCCCTCCCAAACCTCTCCGCGACCCTACCCGCCGCCTCGAGCATCTTACCGCTCCGATCCCGCATCAGCGTCACGATCTCAAGAGCCTTCATACCGTGCTCCTCGCCCTCGCGCGCCTCGATCGCGAGCAGCTGCAGCAGCGCCTTATCGGCCTCCCTCTCCTGCGCGGCGAGCACGGTCTGCTGCTCGTGCGTCGCGCGGGTAGTGGACAGGGCGTCGGAGAGGAGGGCGTGCAAGAGAACGTGACGGGCGTGCTGTTCTTCGAGACGCGCGGCCTCGTGGGCAGGATCTTTGGTGGTATCGGAAACGAGGGCGTCGTCGTCTGTGGCGGGAGGGGGGGGAGCGGCGGAGACGGGGAGGCGGAAGTCGAAGTCGGTGAGTAAAGGGCGCGGGAAGTATGGGTGCGTATCGCCTCCTTTGAGGATGATGCAGTGGAACTTCTCCCCTGCGACGGCAACGGGCCAGTAGGACTCCTCTTTCTTCCCGCTTGCGAGGCGGGAGAGCTTTTTGGTGTCGAGGAGGGGTGCCCATCTTGCTTGACCTGGGAGGCGCCAGTGGAGCAGGACTAGTAGTACGCCGGTGGAGTCGTAGATGCATGGGTCGCCTGCGTCGGAGAAGAAGATGGATTTGAGCTCTGCGGTTGCGGGGAGGGGGAGTATGTCCTCGGCTTGGCAGACATCGTCGCGGCGGACGTTTTCGATGGTGTAGCGGAGTGTGGTGCGCCCGTCGGAGCCGAGGGGTCCATTGCCAATGGTCCAGACGTAGTCGCGCCAGGCGGCGCAGGTAACAGTTGGAGAGGCTTTGGCGCGGTGGACGCGAAGGGGCACGCCGAAGAGGGAGTATATCCTGACATACCCTGTGTTGGTGGTAACGACTATATGCGACTCTGAGAGGGCTATCGCCGTGGGAGTTTCACCAGCGGGAAGCTCGGTACGCCAGTCGGTTCTTGTGGTCCAGGTCTCATGGGGCCGGTAGTATATAATCGCGGGAGACTTGGAGGATGGGGAACAGGAGAAAAGGGCACCGTGCTCGTTGAGGCAGGCTTTGTCGTACAGGAATGGGTCGGTGAAGTGGAAATCGCGGTGGAGTTCACGGTCGTAGAACTCGACGGTTACCGTGTGGTAGGCGTCTTCTTGGCTGACAGTCCAGACGAAGCCAACAAGATTCAAGCAAAGATATCTTCGGTTACCTCTCCAAGGCGTACTTCCTGGTTGGAAGGAGGCGTGAGTTTTAGGTTGCCAAATGCCTTGTGTTCGTGCACGTTTATACGGATACTCATGATCATTTAAGTCGTCATTGGCACGCTTTCCCAGACCATTAGTGGGTTCGACGTATCCCCCGTCATCATCGTCCTCGATGAATCCATCTACATCAGACATGCCATCTCCGTCAATGATGCCGTCCAATGAGTCTGGAGTCCGGTCTCGTGTCCGACGAGGTAGGCCATTTTTCGACCCATCAGTCTCCTGTCGTCTTACGTTTCCTGATATCTCAGATAATGGATCGTGAATAAAGGGGGCTGGTTGCAAATCCTTCTTCAGAGCGGAAATGTACTCCGCAGGAACAAAATCCGGATGGATATATAGCTCGCCGTCATTATTAGTATAAGAGAAGATATTCTCAGTCGGATGCCAAGACATCTCTAGGATCGTTGCTCTAACATCGTCGTACGTCTTGATAACTTTTTGAGACTTAGTGTCCCAGAGAACCAGTTTACGATCAGCACCGGCAGTTGCTAGTAGAGCTCCGTTAGGGGACCATGCAACTGCCGTAATGTCTCCAGAATGACCAGAAGAGAAAGCTCGTTGCTTTTCCCAGTCTCTGTGAGACATAACTTGGAACTCTCTTGTACCAGTAGGGGCACCAAAAGCTCTGCCATCAGGATGCCAGACAACTTTAGAACTTGCTTCTACCTCAGGTTCTAGACTTCTTATCAAGTCGTCTACTTTTCGTACTAGCTTAGGCTGCTCAGAGCTAAGTGAGTATACGTAAACCACACCATCCGTACACGAGGCAGTCAAGTATGTACCGCTAGGGTCGAATGAGACATGTTTAACTGATCTTGGCTGATCCCGTAGGTAGATCACTCGAGTCATATCATTAGTATTGACTACTTTCACGACGAGTTCGCTAGATCCGTGTTAGCAGCTGTTGTTTTATGAGGTCTGTAGCATACTCACTCGCTAGCTACGGCGACCCAATTTCCGTCTGGAGAGAGTGCGACATCTCGAACAGCGACTGAACATCGTACCAAAATCTCATCCAAGGAGTTCGTCTCCAGCGAGTATTTGCACACCGTCCCATCATCTGACCCGGTGACGAAGAAGTCGTTCTGTGTGCCAGTAAGTACGGCCCTGAATGGATGTCGTCGGCTCTAAGATGACTTACAGAAGCGGCAATTGCTGTGTTAGAGTCCTGACAGTCATCTATGTTTGCTGGTTCAGCATCCGAACCTGTCTGAAAGACTCGAATCGCATTATTCAATCCGACAGTAATGAGTTTCCTGCCGTTCGGTGTATAGCTGAGAAATGTTGGACCAGGGGTATCTGGGAAATAATAGTTAGATAGATCATACCATGACCAAGATGCAACTTACGAGCAGGACGACCACGAATTCGAGCAGACATGTTTCGGTTTGTTATAATGTTGAACTGGACGGGAGTGTATGGGGGTTTGCGGGGAGTCGCGTCGTCGCGTGTCGCGAAATCAATTAACCAAGTTTGTCCCGTTTGCTTCTCGTTTGTATTTTTACATTTTACCCCACATTTTCACCATAACAAACACTGGAACTGTGACCCCTCCAATCTTCGATCAAATAATCTGACAGGATACATATGATCGAAGAAGTGTGGCGACCTGTTGGTGAAGCATTTCTTCACATTTCACATCACACATCGCACAAAATAAGGTACTACAGAGACTCACGAGATCGTTTAGCGCGTGGTGCATCTTAAGCGCGGACAAATTCCTTGATCGCGCCTGTCCAGGCCGAGACTTCCAAACACTTCCACACTCACTTCCTACTTTCTACTTCGCAATCCTCCACCTCACACAAAGCCACCAATTTCCAAACGAAAACATTATCGATCTCTTACCGCACGATGAGTGACCAAGCGACCAAACCGCAGGACACTTCCATGGAGTCCGCCCCAGCTCTCGACAAGGGCAAGGGCAAGGCGGTTGAGCAAGATCAGGACATCAGCATGGACGACGATAGTTCCGAGGAGGAGTCCGGAGTCGAAGATGTACGTTCAAAAATCTCAGTCATGATGATGTATAGACCAAGTAATTGACATATCCCAGATTGGAGAACGTAGGGCATCCTTTACCTTCCTATCCAAGACGGTTCCACTAACCATTTTCAGCCGAAGTCGAGGACGAAGACAACATGGAAGAAATCGATACGGAAAACATCATCACTGATGGCAGGCGCACACGTGGCAAAACCATTGACTTTGCGAAAGCTGCTGAAAATGCTGATGATTTGGATGATGACGAGGAAGATGACGATGAAGACTTTGTAGACCCAGATGATTCCATGCAGCAGTAAAACTGTTGTAGGTGCTAGTCCAGTCCTTTAAATCCAAGCTATGGAGAATAATGCAGAAGATATAGACGTGCTAATACCTGAATCCAGGACATCGGGGTGTTACAAGCAATTGGACTACGATACGTCGCCTCTCTAAACCAGTGATATCAATATGGAGACGACCTCAAACATGACTGTCAATGATCAGATGGATAAGGTACTTGATTGGAATTTGGCGGCTGGTGTTGCTATTTGAGGTGACAGGCCAAATGGTATCTTGGAATATATGACTTCCCAGAGGCCTTACCTAGGTATCTCCCGAATTGGAAGTCACCTTGTTTATTCCCAAAAACTCTAAGATCACAATATAATCAAAAGGAATATAGATCTTTCTATTGCTGAAATTAATCATCTTCATGACATGGGTGAAAACCCAACTGAGCAGCTCATGCGCCCACCAAAATTACTTGAGATTTGAGCCCGACAACATGTTATATCGTCGTACTGTACAGTACTTCGCACTTCGGTAGACAATCAATATACAAATGCGGAGGACAATTTTAAGCGAACACCACCGGGGTATGAATATGCTTTCTTGGTATTTTCCACTTGGGAGCTGGACAAGCCGGAATATATTATGTTCGTACTACTAGTGAGTTAAGCCAAGCTAGTCCAAGATATCTTGATTCAATCATTCCCAAATTTATATATCTGTTATAGATGGTTCTCGTTACCCTAAATGAAACGAGGTAGGGCGTGCGGAGGCTCGCACGGGAGACGTGGGATGTGAAGTAGGAATGGCTGTTTGAGTTTTGATTGACATATTACTCGGAAGTGTGCTAGTAGTCAGTATATCAATAATGAGATCAATGTAATTCGAGTGTGCGGCGTCCCGCGACCGAGAGTTTAGAGCCAATCTGGTTCTTAAGCGTCTTTCTCCGTAGTGTGAGGCGACGATTATTCGGGATTCTTTCCAAGACGCTGAGAGGGGTGGAAAGAGTATTTCCAAGCGCATCTCTCTGGTGTATCTTCTACCTAGACGGTAGCGACATCGGCAGCAAATTCCAGGCGAGACGGGACTTTCGGACGGGGTTCTTGTGACAAACAGAAAATATTTTCCCTCGTGGAGTATTTTGGAGTTACACAAGTGGGATCCCGTATTCACCCGAAGGCTTTTTATATTCCAGAATATGGTCCGTCGAGCGGGGAGTCAGCAGTGCAGACAGGGTGGAATTTCCTTTTTTTCACCAGGTGCGGTGTGGACGGTGTAAGTACAGAAGTACATGAAGAGCTAACTTGGTGGAGCCATTTCTGCCATTGAGCCTCGCAATTGTTTTCTGCAGCTGGTCACGTTTCCGTCAGTATGTGGTGCATGCAAGGCAATGTCCATGAGGTCGTTCGTTGGCTTCTTTTAAGTGTCCTTTTGGACTCATTTCTTGCAGTGTGCCCCCCCGGTATCAAGATGGTGCGTTGACTGCGTTACGTCTTAGCTTTGGGGGGATGATAAGGCTAGACAATGATGTATGACCAGGCAGAATTACACGAAAAGAAAAAGCCGGCATGGCGGAGAGCACCTTCCTGGCCAATGATCACCTCGCGAATCTGGCAAGAACGTCAAATGCTGGTAACGGCGACGGGGTGATTTGCGGCAATCTGAATTTAACGTTGGGGAGCTTGGGGCAGCCTGCAGATAAAGCACGGACAAGGCGTAAAGAAGCACATGCAATCCAGTGAATTCACTTTGCTGCTCCGAGGGTTGTGGAGTATATCAACAAATCAGAAAACTCGTATTTACGACTTCAACTTCCACCGCCCTGGTTCCGGCGAGTTCCTCATGAGCAGATCTAGGCGCATTTAGGCCTCATGCATCGCGGAGCCGTGGGGTTAAACTGACAGTTAAGGTACTGTAGCCGCGAACATATGGACATACAGTACTCCGTGCAGAAACCTAAGAATTGTAATCAATATCTTGCTTGTGGCCGTCGAATTGTATTGGGTGATAAATTATCCCGTCTGGTTGAAGAAGAACACTTTCATGATGGGGCCCTCTTTTTGTCCTAATAAAGTAGCTATACAGTACAATCAATGGAAACTTCAAATTTCGTGTGAGCACCTATCCATCATATATAACTTCCCAGTGGACTCTTTAAGCTTATGTCTCGTTCGAGGCTTCAAGGCAAGCTGAGGTGAAGTAAAACATACTATACGAATGGAGACGGTATCCAATATCGGTGACTGGGTGCAATTCATAGCCGTCCATATCTAAAACCAGTGGAGACTAGATCAATTGGGAAGACAGGAACCATACCTTATGATAATATTTCCTTAGGTAGGATTTTCAAACTTTCCCCACCGTCACCTGGGCTGCCTCACTTTTCTGCTAGTCCAGAATAAATTCAACCCACTGCCCACAAAAAAGTCTGTCTGCTCTATTTCTCTCTCTCTCTCTCTCTCTCTCTTCTCTCACCTGACACTGCACACTTCACTTCTTTCGCCTGGCCGAGTTGCTTGAGCAGCAGAATCACCCGACCAACCTCTGTTATAAGATAGCTTGTAAGTTGAAAATTATCCACCAGCCCACCAATTCATCCAACTACCACCCGTCATTGTTCTCTCACCGCAACCAGCGGAAGTTTGTACTGTACTGTACTGTACTGTACTGTACTGTGCTGTGTTGTACAGTATCTTTGGTATACAGTACCTTATGACGGGATGTGCGCGCACAACCTTAACCCACACACAAATTATTTATTGCCGGGAACCCTGTCCCCCATTTCCCCCCCGTCCCCCTCCCAATCTACCCCACCATGAAATTTGATTCGTTGAAGCTCCCTTATCGACAAAAGACGAGCTAGTGTCTACGTCGTTGAGCGACTCTCAAAACTTCCTTTATGGCTGCAATCATTCGAATCTTCGACATCATCCGATGAATCGATCGCAAAATTTTACTCTGCACGCGCAACCTGAGCTTTTCGGCCATTCTGACGACAGTGCTTTCTCAGCACCCGGCCCATTACTTGGCCACGGACTGAGAGACTTAGTACCGACGGATCTCCGGTCCATTGCTTTTTAGGAACATAGACCCTCCACTTCTTTCTATCTCCATTCCAATCCACATCTCTTCATCCCTCTCTCTCACCTTCAATTCGGCCAGGCCCTGCCAATCCACTTCTTGTCGTCTCTTGTTCATCTCATCTTTGTTGCCCTTGCTGATTATAGACCCTATCTTCAGGTCGCAACTTCCCCAGGCGAACCCGTGATCACGAGATCTGATATCTCCACCAACTATAGGTGAAAGCTTCTACTCAGATATTTCCTTCGGCCTTTTGCCGAAAGTATGGGTCGGGTGTCATTCGCAGACGAAGAAAAGCACTACGATATCGATATTGAAGTTGAGCAGACGACGAGTGTCTATCAGTACGAAGAGACACCTGAGAATCGGTCATGGGCTAGTGCATTACCATTGAAGCAGGGTCTTTATGACCCTGAGTTGGAGAAGGATGCATGTGGTGTTGGCTTTGCTGCGTAAGTCCTCCTTGCAGAAATAAAATATCCGGCAGCATACTTGATCTGACACTAACATATATTACAGCCACATAAAGGGCAAAGCAAGCCACAAGATCGTTAGCGATGGTTTGTCTCTACCAGTCCTCTATACTTGGAGTTAATCAGCTAATCCTTTGCTCTTTTAGCCAAAAACCTCCTTTGCAACATGACCCATAGAGGGGCAGTAGGCTCCGATGCAAGAGATGGTGATGGTGCGGGTGTCATGACCTCAATTCCTCATAAATTCTTCATCAAGAACTTCGAGCGGGAGCAAGGAATAAAGTTGCCGAAACAAGGGCAATATGCTGCTGGGAATCTGTTCTTTAAACCAGATACCGAAGTTTTAAAGGATACAATAGGAACATTTGAAGATATTGCAGTGTCCTTGGACCTGAGAGTACTCGGGTGGCGAGAGGTTCCAAGGGACTCATCTTTGCTTGGTCCTGCTGCATTGTCCAGAGAGCCGATCATACTACAACCATTCGTGGTTCTACTTTCCGCTTATGGTGATGGTAACGAGCCGGTGGACACTTTCGAAGAAGACTTCGATGAGCCCTACTTTGAGCGCCAGTTGTATGTGCTACGAAAGCGGTCAACACATATCATTGGTCTGCACAATTGGTTCTACCTTTGTTCATTGAGCAACAAGAACATCGTTTACAAGGGACAGCTTGCACCAGTTCAGGTTTATGAGTATTACCATGACCTTGTAAATGTTGATTACGAAGGTCACTTTGCTCTTGTGCACTCTCGTTTTTCCACCAACACATTCCCCAGCTGGGACAGAGCTCAACCATTACGATGGGCAGCTCACAATGGTGAAATTAACACATTGAGAGGGAACAAGAACTGGATGCGTGCCCGCGAAGGTGTTCTGAAATCTCATCTATTTGGACCCGATCTCGAACTACTATATCCAATCATTGAAGACGGTGGCTCCGATTCCGCTGCCTTTGACAACGTACTCGAGCTCCTTACTATCAATGGAGTCTTGTCCCTTCCAGAAGCTGTCATGCTGATGGTTCCGGAGGCGTGGCAAGGTAATCGGGCCATGGATCCTGCCAAACAGGCCTTCTACGAGTGGGCTGGTTGTATGATGGAACCTTGGGATGGCCCAGCTCTATTCACGTTCTCTGATGGAAGATATTGTGGTGCAAACTTGGATCGTAACGGTCTTCGTCCTTGCAGATACTATGTTACAGATGACGATAGGATCGTCTGCGCTTCTGAAGTGGGCACAATCAGTATCGAGCCGGAAAGGATCGTGCAGAAAGGACGTCTACAGCCCGGAAGAATGTTGCTCGTTGACACTGTCGCCGGCCGCATTGTCGATGATAGCGAACTTAAGAACACAGTTGCGAGTCGTCACGACTTCAAGGCTTGGATTGAGAAGAACCTGCTCACAATGCCTAGTATTTATAATCAAGTCCAAGAGAAAGGAATCGACATCTCACATGCATTGACGGAGACTCGAGTCCAGGAGGATCCTCGATTGAAGGCATTCGGTTACTCACTAGAACAGGTCAGTTTGCTGCTTGGACCAATGGCTGCAGACTCCAAAGAAGCGTTAGGATCCATGGGCAACGATGCGCCTCTTGCATGCCTAGCTAGTCAGCCTCGTCTTCTCTACGAGTACTTCCGTCAACTATTCGCTCAGGTCACCAATCCTCCAATCGATCCCATTCGGGAGGCTATTGTAATGTCTCTGGAAGCTTATGTAGGACCTCAAGGTAATCTTCTAGAAATGGAAGAGAGCCAGTGTCATCGTTTGCTTCTACCATCCCCTGTCCTGTCTCTCGAAGAATTCAATGCTCTCAAGAACATTACAACACTTCACCCGAAATGGAAAGTTCGGGTAATCGATATTACATTCCCTAAGACGGAAGGCATCAAAGGATATATGGATGCTCTAGATCGTATCTGTGACGCCGCAAGCGAGGGCATTTCTAACGACGACACAATTCTGATACTTTCTGACCGCGCGACATCGGCCGAGCGAGTACCCGTTTCCGCGCTCCTGGCTACAGGTATGGTCCACCACCATCTCGTCAGGAATAGATGGCGTTCTCAGGCTGCACTTGTCGTTGAGACGGGCGAGGCCCGTGAGGTCCACCACATGTGTGTACTTGTAGGATACGGTGCAGATGCTGTCTGTCCCTATCTAGCAATCGAGTGTATCCTCAAGATGGACCGAGAAGGTCTCATTAGGAAGAAGTTGACACCTCAACAACTCATTGATAACTACAAGCATTCTTGCGACGGTGGAATCTTGAAGGTTATGAGCAAAATGGGTATTTCGACTCTTCAAAGTTATAAGGGTGCACAGATTTTTGAAGCCCTTGGTGTTGACGACAGCGTCGTCGACCGTTGTTTCACTGGTACCGCTACTCGAGTGAAGGGTATGACCTTTGAATTGATTGCACAGGACGCTTTCGCCTTGCACGAGAAGGGTTATCCAACCAGGAGCATCGTTGAAGTTCCCGGTCTTGCTGAAACTGGCGAATACCACTGGAGAGATGGTGGTGAAGCTCACATCAACGACCCGACAGCTATCGCAAATATCCAGGACGCTGTACGATCCAAGAATGATAAATCCTACGAGGCATATTCGATCTCTGAATATGATCAGATCAAGAAGTGCACATTGCGGGGTCTGCTCGACTTCGATTTCGAAGAGCGCGCCCCAGTACCAATCGAGCAAGTGGAACCATGGACTGAAATTGTCCGCCGTTTCGTAACTGGTGCTATGTCGTATGGTTCTATCTCAATGGAGTCCCACTCAACTCTTGCAGTCGCTATGAATAGACTAGGAGGCAAGTCAAATACCGGTGAAGGAGGTGAAGACCCCGAACGCAGTTTGAGACTTGACAACGGTGATACCATGCGGTCCGCCATCAAACAAGTCGCTTCCGGTCGCTTTGGTGTCACAAGCAACTATCTTGCGGATGCGGATGAGCTTCAGATCAAGATGGCACAAGGAGCCAAACCTGGTGAAGGTGGTGAGCTTCCTGGACACAAAGTTTCAGGACCTATTGCGAAGACTCGCCATTCAACCCCAGGTGTCGGTCTGATTTCTCCTCCTCCCCATCACGACATCTACTCAATCGAAGATCTCAAACAATTGATCTACGATTTGAAGTGCTCGAATCCAAGAGCCCGGGTGTCAGTGAAGCTTGTCTCTGAAACAGGAGTTGGAATTGTTGCTTCCGGTGTGGCCAAAGCAAAGGCAGACCACATTTTGATCTCTGGTCATGACGGCGGTACTGGGGCTTCTCGTTGGACTGGTATTAAATATGCCGGTCTTCCATGGGAACTTGGTTTGGCCGAAACTCATCAGACACTCGTCTTGAACGATCTACGTGGCAGGGTGGTCGTTCAGACAGACGGTCAGCTTCGTACCGGCCGTGACGTCGCGATTGCATGCTTGCTCGGTGCCGAAGAGTTCGGTTTCGCTACAGCACCATTGATTGCTATGGGTTGTATTATGATGCGTAAATGTCATTTGAATACATGCCCAGTAGGCATAGCGACCCAAGACCAAGAACTACGAAAGAAATTCACAGGTACACCAGAACATGTCATCAATTTCTTCTATTACGTTGCAAACGAATTGAGAGCTATCATGGCAAAGCTAGGCTTCCGCACCATCAACGAGATGGTTGGACGATGCGAAGTTTTGCGTGTGCGCGATGATCTACGCACTTCTAAGACCGAGAATATCGATCTCTCCCTAATCCTCACTCCAGCACACAGTTTGAGGCCTGGCGTAGCAACATACAATGTCAGAAAGCAAGATCATCGTCTACATGTCCGTCTGGATAACAAACTTATCTCGGAATCAGAGCTCGCTCTTGAGAAAGGATTACCAACACGCATTGAATGCGATATTGTCAACACTGATCGAGCACTTGGTGCTACACTCTCCTACCATATCAGCAAACGTTATGGCGAAAGTGGTCTCCCTCAGGATACTATTCATGCCAATATCCGAGGTTCGGCTGGTCAATCCTTCGGTGCTTATCTCGCTCCTGGCGTTACTCTTGAGCTTGAAGGTGACGCGAATGACTATGTCGGTAAAGGCCTCTCTGGTGGACGTCTCATTATCTACCCTCCTCGGTCAGCTGTCTTCAAAGCTGAAGAAAATATCCTCATCGGTAACGTTTGTCTCTATGGTGCCACCAAGGGTACTTGCTTCTTCAGAGGCGTTGCTGCAGAACGCTTTGCAGTCCGTAATTCTGGCGTCACAGCTGTTGTGGAGGGCGTCGGAGATCACGGTTGTGAGTATATGACTGGTGGTCGTGTTGTCGTTCTCGGCTCTACTGGTCGCAATTTCGCTGCTGGTATGTCTGGTGGAATCGCCTATGTTCTGGATATGTACCATGACTTTGAGGGCAAGGTCAATCAAGAGATGGTGGAGCTGTCACAGGTTGAAGATCCTACCGAGATTGCATTCCTTCGCGGACTCATTGAAGACCATCACCATTACACCGGCTCCGAGCTCGCAGCCCGAATCCTCCTCGATTTCAACCGTGCCCTACCGCGCTTCGTCAAAGTGCTTCCTACAGACTATAAACGTGTCATGGATGAGGAAGCGAAGAGGGCAGAGGAAGCTAGGAAAGCTACATATCCACTACCTCTCTTGCCTGGGAATCCCGTACGTGGCATTCACGAACAGACTAAGAGGGTGGATCAAGAAAAGGAAACTAAAGAGCAGAAGAAGAATGATCTTCTGGACATTGAAGAGAGTGTTGGAGATGCCAAGGCCGAGAAAAAGCGGTCAAAGTTAGTTCTTGACAAGACCAAAGGATTTATGAAATATCAGCGCCGATCTGAAAAGTATCGCAACCCGAAGACTCGCACGAGGGACTGGCAAGAGCTCTCTACAAGGTTAAACGAAGACGAGCTCAAGTACCAGACAGCACGATGCATGGACTGCGGTGTACCCTTCTGTCAATCAGATACCGGCTGTCCAATTAGTAATATCATTCCTAAGTGGAACGAGCTCGTGTTCCAGAATCAATGGAGAGATGCTCTCAACCGATTGCTGATGACGAATAATTTTCCAGAGTTTACTGGCCGTGTCTGCCCAGCTCCTTGCGAAGGTGCTTGCGTTCTTGGAATCAACGAAGATCCTGTTGGCATCAAATCCATCGAATGCGCAATCATTGATCGAGGATTCGAGATGGGATGGATGGTTCCATCACCACCAAAGTATCGCAGCGGCAAGAAGGTCTCGATCATCGGCTCAGGACCAGCTGGCCTTGCTTGCGCCGATCAACTCAACAAGGCGGGCCATGAAGTTACAGTGTATGAACGCGCAGACCGCATAGGTGGTCTCCTCATGTATGGTATTCCCAACATGAAGCTGGACAAGAAGGTCGTTCAACGTCGTGTTGATTTCATGGGCGATGAAGGTGTCAAGTATGTCACTGGATGCGCTGTAGGTGAGGGAGATGTCACCCTCGACTCTCTCAGGGAGTCTTCTGATGCCGTCGTCATTGCCACCGGTGCGACAGTCGCTAGAGATCTTCCCATCCCTAATCGCAACCTTGACGGTGTTCACTTTGCCATGCAGTTCCTGCACCGCAACACCAAATCACTCCTCGACTCTAACCTTTCGGACGGAGAATACATTTCAGCTAAAGACAAGCACGTTGTGGTAATCGGTGGCGGTGATACCGGTAACGATTGCATTGGTACATCCGTTCGTCATGGTGCAAAATCCGTTATCAATTTCGAACTACTGCCTCAACCTCCTCCTGAGCGTGCCCGTGATAACCCGTGGCCACAATGGCCTCGTATCTACCGTGTTGATTACGGTCATACCGAAGTCAAGACTCACATGGGTAGAGATCCTCGCGAGTACTGTGTCATGTCAAAGGATTTTGTTGACGATGGCAATGGCCACGTCAAGGGCATTAACACCGTAAGAGTTGAATGGACTAAGAGCTCTTCAGGCGGTTGGGACATGAAGCAAGTGGAGGGCAGCGAGGAGTTCTTCCCTGCTGACCTCGTCCTACTCTCTATGGGTTTCTTGGGTCCAGAGGATCGCGTCCTCGGAGGAGCTATTGAGAAGGATCCGCGAAAGAACATCAAGACACCTCCTGGAAAATACAGCACGAATGTGACGGGAGTATTCGCTGCTGGCGATTGTCGCCGTGGACAGTCTCTCATTGTTTGGTAAGTCTTCGCCCCTTTTCAAATCCTATGTGCTGTACGTGCACTAACTAGTCTAAGGGGCATTAACGAGGGTCGCATGGCCGCTCGAGAGGTCGACACATACCTTACTGGCGTAGGTACTCAGCTTCCAGTGACTGGTGGCATCGTCAAGCGTCCACCTTATGAGCTCTTGAGCAAGGTTGATGGCGCGCCGACAGAATTAATCACTGCAGCCGCTTAGAATCGATCAAGATTCACAAGTGGTTTAGGTGGACCTGCGACACCAAATTTATATATATATATATATATAACATTACGTAAGATCATGACGGATGACATCACTCGATAGGGACATTAGTTGTATGGCAAAGAAGGAAGAGCACAGTTAGAACGAATCTTGTACGACGGCGCTTTCTACGATTATGATCACAGACTGTACGATTGGATCTTGGAAGACGATGCTGCATATAACCATATTTACTCGGGCGGTGGACTTTTGTCTCTGTTATGTTGAAGATGATTTACGCGGAGATATGAAGACCTGGAGTGGGAGTTTTCTGCGTTGCGCAACAATTCTTTCTATCTCGCCGTCTTTCTTGCTTATCGCAGTCGTTTCATATACCAGAGATTTGCTTTTTCATGTTGGGTTCACAGTCGCCGTCTAGGCGGAATACTGGATTTCTGGATGGCGACTGGGGAAGCGAGTTGAGTTTGTTAGCTGCTAGGAGAGCATTTAAATAATTAAAATCATTGCATAATATGAATGTGCTGTGACTATAGGAACAGAGGGAGCTTGCAGCAAAACCTTCGCTGTTCCTCCCCCGAAAATGCAATTCTTCCCCTTTTCCTTGTTCACGATATGCTCGCTTTACAGTCCGTTACCTGCGAGATGATTCCTAAATTGAGCTTGAGTGGGTTGTTACCTGGCTGAACTGGATACCAGGGAGTCATGTGGAGTTCGCAGTGACAAGTAGGTATAGTGAAGGTCTTCGCACTCAGAGATACGACAGAATGGGATACTACGGCCTTCATATCTTGCCAGTACGACGATCTGCGTATAGCAAGTAGACGGGGAACCCGGGGTGCGGAGCGTGATGAAAGATATGTTTTATTGGACAACCTAAAATACAGTTGCACCGGCGGATTTGGATACCCTGCGAACTATGCAAGGGGTTCTTGGTACGCCTTGGAACACCTAACATTCCTCCGAACCGATCTTGTCCAAGTAGCTCGGTACGGTCGAGGGAAAGTTTGGTGATGTCTCCTTGTTTGGACAGACGGAGCTTGCTATCATTCGAGCTTCAGGCGAAATATCGTACAGGCCAAGGCTCAACGCCGAGGTTGTTCCTAGGTGATATTAGTACCATACAAGAGGTCCAGAACCACAGTCAAGCGTACATGTTGTACCAGCCGGACATTCAACATTCGCACATACGGACTCTCGATATCGAAAAAGATATCCTCAAACCGCAGTAGATCAGACGCCACAGAATCCTAGAAATACGATGAAGACTCACATCTAATAGGTCATATAATCATACAATGCCATCGTACCGCTTCCTCACCGTAATTCCTCGCCGGGCCCGGGTCCCGTGACTGGTATCGGGGGTTCCCCGACCTCGATCGGGTCGTTCGCCATCGCCATCAGGACTGTCGAGGGAATGGGTTTCTGCGCCCAGAAATCATCGACGAGGTCTGGGATCTTCTTGGTGTTGGAGGAGCGGGAGGGAGAGGGCCAGGCGCTCACAATGGAGAGAATGCTGAGGATGGATAAGAGGGTGGAGAGCTGCATTGTAGATCTCGGGATCGAATTTGGAGTACTGATCGTCGCCTTTTACGCGATATATACGGGGACTGGTATACTGCTCGAGATCGAAGAGGGTCATATAGAGTACAGACTACCTCAGCGATAGAGATATATAGGTGAGAGGTACAGGTCTCGAGATCAGGAGGGGGCAGAAAGTCGCAGTTTCCTTGTTCGAGTGAAGGAAGCAAACAAAGGCAAGGGTAAATACAGGTCTTAGGAGTTTTTGATCTTCTTATCTTTGACATACTTTCTTGGTCCTCTACCGCTCGATATAAAGCTCAGCTCAAGTCACATTGCCCGGCTCGTTGAGTTCAAGCAGGCCCAGGTACGACCATGGTGTAGTAGCCCAGGAACGCGAAAACGTGAAAAGCTCCGTCAAGCATATTGGACAAGAGCGATCAAGGCGAGCGATCAAGCCGTCAAGCAATCCGCTCCTTGCAGTAAAAGTTCGGCTCCTAGATTTTTTGTGGAATGTGAGGTCCGTAAGAGGACTTACAAGACGGCACGTTTTAGAAAAGGGGCTCTGATTGGTCTATGGTTGATCTTGGGACCGGGAAGATGGAGATTGTGGTTGAGGTGTGTGGGGCTTACCTTAGCGCTTCTGATCGAGAACCAGACGCGTGGGGGGTTTATGCCACAGATCCTGAATATGAGTGCGGAGCGGGGCGGGACGGGACGGGGCGGGGCGGAAACTGAGATGCCATTTTAGATATTGTACCTTTGTAACCTTCGACTTGAAATGGAAATTGGAAAGCAAAAACCTTCGAATCCTAGTGTGGTGATTTTAAGTTTACGACAAATGTTAGGGAAACAATCACTGAACACCTCACGGAAGGTTTCCCTTCAGGACAAACTGCGATGTGCATTTGTTTACAGAGATCTTTCTTCCCACAAAAATACCTCCAATATACCATCGTTAGGCGTGGACTTAAACTATACGCATCCCATAACCTCCTTGCAGTCCCCGGACTACCGGTATCTCCAGTGATCGACCTTCTATTAGGCTCCTGCCGCCCCGAATCTTATTCTGTCATGCTTTCCCTACCATTGGTACCACCTCGCGATGTATGTCTCTATAACATTCCATCCATAAGGAAAACCTATACTAAAGCTAAGAAACTTAGGATCATGGCTTCTGGCACACATCATTCTCCCGTTCACACGGCACTACAGAGCATGGCG
Source organism: Patellaria atrata CBS 101060 (assembly GCA_010093705.1). NCBI lineage: Eukaryota > Fungi > Ascomycota > Dothideomycetes > Patellariales > Patellariaceae > Patellaria > Patellaria atrata. The sequence continues at coordinate 1,179,803 of MU006093.1, forward strand.
ATCAACACAATCATCACAACCGCCCACGTTCCCCGCACCGAAATACACAACCTCCGGTCCGATCTTCACTTGCTATTCTCACCGCCGACGAAGAGAAGATAGAGAAGCGTAAACAATTCATCCGTCGGTTTGGCGCCAGCTGGATTCGACCTCCGGGCGTTGCTAAAACTTACCAAGCGACCATGGACGAGATCGCAGAGCGAGAGGAGCAGGATATGTTGGCGAGACGGGAACAAGCGATGATGGACTTGGCGAACGCACAAGAGTTGGAGGCACAGCGACAAGCTGCCGCGGAAGGCGGAGAGGAGGACGAGGAAGGGGAAGGTGAAAGAGATCTGGACGATGATGTACCTGAGGCGGAGGACCTGACGTTCAACGAGGAGAGCCTGATAGAGGGGAGCATGCTGGAGCACGACGTTGAACACATGTTGGATATGGAAGAGGCGGAGATGGAAGGCGTGTTAGAGGAACAGAGAGATCTGGAAAGGGATCTGGATGATGATGTCCCAGAGGCGGGGAGCTACCAACATACTGATACGGAATTGGAAGACTCGAGTAGCGAACCCGAGCTTGAGGAAGAAGAGGAGAGCTTCTCCAACGTGCGACGGGGTGTTGGTAGAAGCGTGCTCAGTGAGGGTGACAGCTCTTTACTGGGTGGTAGCTCGTTCGTTGGGAGTAGTCCAGCGGCTAGGAGAGGACCTGCCGGTGGAAGTGCCTTTCGCGGAAGACTCATGCAGGGAAGACCCAATGGAAGGTAATAGTTCTGTGCCCAGCTTTTTCCGGGAGCTCTACTAGAGCGTACTCAATAGTATATATTACATTATCGATAGCAAAAAGACTCTTCAAATCCACCTGGGCGTAATCATGTACTATAGATGTCTTGTTCCCAAACCAAACGCCATCCGCTTTGTATTGTACGAACCCAATGCGCCATCATTCAGTGCATGTACGCAGATCCTCTCGCTACCCGCTCGCTCTAGAATAGCCAAACGTACCAGAACAACAGTGCAACCGCAGCAAAGAATGCGAGCCACAGTTTCCACCCAATACCGGACCGATCCGCCATCCTCAACATCCTTTTCATCGTCCCTCGTAACCGTATTCTCGCGTCATCAAAGTGCTCGTTCATCTTTTCCGCTAACGCAGACGAGTCCCTTATCTCATCTCCAATCGCAACCGTTAACTATCACAAAAGTCCTGTCAGTCTAAACCTTTACAGAATATGCCGTGTAGTGGTTGTTCTCACCTCTTTCAACGCCTTCACCCTGGCCAGCGCCCCTCCCAGCTGCTCGTCATTCTGACTCTCCAGCTCCGAGAGCACCGCATCGCTGTACTGGCCCTTCGAGTTGGGCGTCGCTGAACGGAATAGCCCTTGGTTCGGGCTGGGGTAAGCGGAGAATGCGCCGCTCGGCGCGCCGTTGCCGTTCAGCGTTGACGGGTAGCCGTAGCCGGAGTCTGGGCGAGAGGCAGAGATAGGAGAGCGGGAGCCGGCGCGGGAGTCATAGGAGGAGAAGAGGGAGGAGCGGGTATCACGGTTGGGGTTGTTGAATCTGGAGTAATGTTAGGAGGGTATGCAAGGGGTTGGAGTATTGGTTTCTGGGGCGGTTTTCTGGGGGATGTTGTACCTGGATGCCATGGTTTTTGTGAGAAGGTTGTTATCTGAGAAGCATGGCGGGAGAAAAGTTTTCTTTATGAGATTCGAAAAAAGTTCGAACCAACGTGCTTGTTGGCTTCTTTTGAAATTAATGGATTTACTTCGTTGTTGGTACGGGAGGTGGAAGGGACAGATGTGCAGTTCTGGTCAAGGAGATGATCGCGTGGCGCATGTCACTTTGATTCGCGCGTCCAAGTCCAACTTCAAACGACTTGAATACCTTTACCTTTCTCACTGTTTGTATTGAAGTCGGCCATCTGTTTAGATCGATTAGTGATGCTCGTCCATAGGGTATATCAATGATGATGGAAATTCAGAACCAACTTTAAAGTCGGAAAGTAATGTTGAATCCTCATCGTCTCCGGTTGCATGGCCGGCCTGTGGCTCTCCCTGGACGTCACGCTTCTCTCAATCAAGCATGGCTTGGCATAAGGTTTGATATTCACCACCGTCTACAGAAGGGATATTGCTGATATTATGATAGGTCACCGCAATGGGGAAGTTCGATTCGATACAGGCCAGGCATTCGCAATGTTGCCTCGGAGGCTGGGGAGAACGATACTGGCCATATCAACCCCGCTGAGAATGAGAATATCCTTTTCTTCGATAGTATGTTTTACTCTTACGCTTGAAAGGCCCCTCTTGAATGAAAGTAGCTAATGTGGAACGATAGACGTATTCCCATTAAGACTTCAATGGCTGTCCCGTTTGCCCTTCCAAGCGGAAGCAGCTATACCGCGTTTATTGAAGCACTTGAACACGACTAGTATACCGAATGTAGACCCTCTGAAGGCTATCGAACAGTCTAATGTTGACAAGACCCCTCTCAAGGTAATGGAAGTCCTGCCTCGTTTGAAGGAAGGCGGTGCATTTGTCAAGTTTCAACATGATCCGAGCGTATCTGCCGAGACCATTGCAGAAAACCTAAAAGAATATCTCAAAGGCCATCCAATGAAGCCGTGGTGGAATCCATTTCAAAGCATGCGCACCAATCTAGTGAGGGGCCGGCCGTGGGTGGAAGACCTGTATAGGCTTCCTAGCTCCCGTCTGAAAGTCGAATTCCTACCTCCTAAACCTGGACAGGAAGCTGCAGAACTATCGCAAGAGCAACTTTACAGCTACTTTAGACCATACGGGAAACTTAGTGATATCATTCCGCAGCCACCAGATTCAAAAGTGCTGCCCAAGTATGCATTGCTTGATTTTGCACAAGTCAAACCTTCAGTAATGGCAAAGAATTGCATGCATGGATACATAGTGCCGGAAAGCGCTGGAGGCGGCAAGTCTGGGACTGTACTGCGGTTGACTTATGAGCAAAAGCGAAAAGCACATTGGCTCCGTGACTGGTTGACAAGCCACCCGAGAATTGTTATACCTATACTCGGAGCTCTTGCCGCAGCTTTCACCGTTGCCGTATTTGATCCTATCCGTACTTTCTTTGTCAAAGCGCATATAACGCGGGCGTTTCACATCGCCGATAACAGGGTTTACCGCTGGTTCCGCGCACAAGCAACGGATTGGCTCTCGTTCCATCGTCGCAAAGAGGATGAGGAGGGAATGCAAGCAGTTTGGGATGATCGCAAGGAGAACATTCAGCAACTTCAGACATGGCTGATGGAGACAGCAGATACTTTTATCATTGTACAGGGTCCTCGAGGATCAGGCAAAAAGGAACTGGTACTCAACCAAGCATTGAAGGACAAGAAGAATAAACTAGTCATTGACTGCAAACCGATTCAAGAGGCTCGGGGAGATGGTCCAACGATCGCTGCGACAGCAAAACAGGTCGGCTATCGTCCAGTTTTCTCCTGGATGAATAGTTTCAGCGGCATGATTGATATGGCGGCTGCGGGTGCAACTGGCGTGAAGACTGGATTCTCGGAAACCCTTGATTCACAGCTTCAAAAGATCTTGAATAACACTGGTACTGCTTTGAAAGAGATCGCTCTAGACTGCCGTAAAAAAGGTGACAAGGATTCGCAATTGGGAGACGATGAGTACCTGGAGGCTCATCCGGAAAAACGGCCAGTCATCGTGATCGACAACTTTTTGCACAAAGCTCAAGAAAACAGTCTTGTATATGACAAGATAGCGGATTGGTAAGCTCCAAAGCGAAACATGTTAGTCATAATACCATCTAATTTCTATTAGGGCCGCAGCCTTGACCACAAGCAATATCGCCCATGTTATCTTTCTCACTACCGATGTTTCATTCACGAAATCTCTTAGTAAAGCCCTACCAGACCGGGTCTTCCGGCAAATCTCTCTGAGTGACTGTAGCCCTGAAGTTGCTAAACGATTCGTTATAACTCATCTGGACGCTGACGTAGAAGACGATGGCGAGCATGCTGACCACGAGAAGAAGCTTACCCATCCGGTCCGCAAGAAGGACCTCCAAGAACTGGATACATGCATTTCCTACCTTGGAGGTCGTCTAACCGATCTAGAGTTCTTGGCTCGTCGTATCAAAACAGGAGAAACTCCTACTAAAGCTGTGAATGAGATCATCGAGCAAAGTGCCTCTGAGATCCTTAAAATGTACCTGTTTGTGGGTGATGACAATGGAAGGAAGTGGACTCCTGAACAAGCTTGGTTATTAGTCAAGCAGCTCGCAGAAAAAGAAACACTGCGGTATAATGAAGTTCTGCTATCAGATACATACAAGAGCGGTGGAGATGATGTTTTACATGCTCTCGAACAGGCGGAATTAATCAGTATCGTGGCCGCGAACGGACGACCTCAGGCTATCAAGCCCGGTAGACCGGTCTATCAGCCGGCATTCAAGCTGCTGACTGAAGATAGGGTGCTGCGCAGCAGACTCGATCTAGCGATCCTGACAGAGCAGACGAAGATTGAGAATGCGACAATCGACAAGTGCGAAAATGAGCTAAGGCTATTAGCGGAGCTTCCCAAGCAGCCGGCTGAGGTGACATCAAGAGTAAAATATTTGTTAGACAAGCTGGCGGCGAGTCAGGCCAAAGTTGAGGCATACGATGCAGAGAGTGGAAAGTTGAAGAAGGTTTTGAAGGAAGAATATTAGGGGGCCTGATTAATGACCAATAGCGGTCGAAGTTATTGTTGATACCACGAGTAGAATCCACGCTTCTTTGTAATCGTTGTAAATAGTAATCGTACTCCATACTATATACTGTATACCTGGCGTCCTCTTTCCCCTAGTGAATATAACCGTGGACCATTCTGGACATTTACGGGCATGCAATCAGTTTAGTAAATATTTCGATACGTTACAGCTGTACAGGTCCATCCAGCCTCAGCCGCCGCACTCGAAATATGCGGGAAGCCGTGCGAAGAAATGAGCATAGAAGGAAGGTTTAAGCAAACAGACGATCAAATTCGCTGAAGAGCTAAAGTGTCTTCCAAGTCTAGCAGACGTGGAAGGATGGCCCATTATATGGAAACGTTGAACCTTATGGCGTGAGCGTACAATCAGAGCCAAATTTGTGCCAAAGCCGAAATAAGGTTTCGCCATCGACGGTGTCATGTACGGGCAAACGAACTTCATAGAAGTTGCTGTACACGCTAATATCAATACCTACTCATACAGATATTTTAGAGTATCCCACTCTCGCATACTGCTTCTTGAAGTCAACAGACAAACATACTAGACGTGCTTGTACAGGCATACTCACGTAGTTGTCATATATGAAATATATCAAAGTTTTTATCTCAGATAGGCCACGGGCTTGTCTTGAGAGATGCCTTAACGCCCGTCGCTCATTGATTCGATAAAATAGGAAGGATACGTGAGATCATCCTTCACTCTCTTCACTCTTTCCCCTTTGCTCCCGCTCCCGCTCTTCACTCCTCTCCCTCTGAGCACTCGCCTTCTCCACCAAGTTAGATTTCAATCTCTCCTCTTGCTTCTTCCAGTGACTCCCCTCCTCATAGTCCGCCCTGATGCCCAGCGCCTTCCTCAACCTCTCACTCTCCTCAATCTTCGCAGCCGCAAGCTCATGCACCTGATGGGTCTTCAACCCCCGCGCAGCTTTCCCCGATTTCGCGCCCTCCCCTTTCTTCCGCTCCGCTTGCAACTTCTTCCTTAGTGCCGTACATTGATCTTCGATTTCATCATCATCCACACCCTCGTCTTCTAGCCGGTCTCGCAGCTCGAATACTTTGACTTCGATCTCGCGTTTTCGGTCGTGCTCGAGGATCTCGGTGTCTGGCTGCCGCTGTCGGTGCTTGAGCATGTCGAAGTCTTTTGGATACGGTGCGGTAGCGTCCCGGGGCTTGAGGTGGGAGAGATTGCGTTGGACGTAGCCGGACGTACCGCTACCTCGGGGGGTGTTGAGGCCGACGTTGGCGGACATCGTGCTTCTTTGAAGGTGGAGAGAGCTGCGCCGAAGTAGTTTTGTCGGCTCGATTTCTATCGTCGAGGTGATTGTTGAGGGTTGTAGGGGTGTTGGTGGTGAGAGGGAGGGAGGTTAATGCGGCAAAGGTTGCTTAGTCATGCACGATTTGGCTCAGGATAGAGTTCTACAGCTTTCTGCAGCAACGGAGTAACCTTTCCTCCCCGTTTTGTGTATTCACCATATCATTATATTTATACAACATAGCGTAAAGGTAAGACGGCATATTAGCTCTACGAGTTATCTCTCTTGATAATCTGGTCCCAAAAGAAGGCATCATGGAGTCGGAAACTCTGAAGAGACTTCAATTTCCGGCTCTGACAAAATCACATATCATGAACTGTTCATTTCACTCCTGGTACCCTAGGTACGCCAGTTTTTTTCTTACAAATACTTCTATTTCTTTGTCTGATATCGTTTCTCTAGATATCGATCAGTCACACCCAAAGCCCGGTTAATCCCCCTTCCCCTACCCTTTCTTGAGTATCTACGTTCGGATGGCATTGTTCTTCCTCCGGAAGAGAATGCCCCTCGGACTGAATGGTCGGATTCGGATAGTGGCATATTTTCCTCCAACGATAATGCGTCCGATCAGGAGGACGGAGAAGATGAAGACCCTTCTGTACATTGGGCCGAAACACATCAAAGTATTAAAAACACCATACAAGAGCTAGGAGGCAAAGTAATTCCGAAACTGAACTGGTCAGCACCAAAGGATGCAACGTGGATATCTTCCACCAATAGTATGGACTGTAGAGCGCCCAACGATATCTATTTACTACTAAAGAGCTCGGACTTTGTAACTCACGATCTGGAGCATGCATTTGATGATTGCGTAGAAGATGATAGCGAGCCGTCATCGAAACTGGAGATTGTTGATATACCATATCATCTCATATTACGCAAGCATATCTTACTTAATCCGTCAGTAGAATTCAGGTGTTTCGTACGGAACAGGAAACTCCTCGCGATCTGCCAGCGGGATCTTAATCACTTCGACTTTCTCTTCAAAATGGAGGACAAGCTGCGGGATAGGATACAGTGGTTTTTCGATGAGAAGCTAAAGCACTCTTTTCCAGATGCTAACTTTGTATTCGATGTGTATATACCTCCACCGCACGACAGAGTGTGGTTGGTCGATATAAATCCGTGGGCTCAACGTACAGATCCTCTACTCTTTAGTTGGCTGGAATTACTTACAATGGCCGAACCACCTTCCCCGGTAGAGGAGCAGTTCTTGCGGATGAGTCTGCACTCCGGTGCAATAATACTCACAACCGAAGAGTCTCCTGAGTCTCAGAACAGTGATGAGTCAGATGACGAAGAAGAAGAAGATGCGGATGATGAGCTATTCATCCCAGAGGTCCGCCTTGTCCATAAAGACGATCCTGAAGCGTACGGCTTCACAACACCGCAGTACAGCGCGCACAAACTACCAAGAGACGTGGTTGACGCGAGTCGAGGTGGTGAAGGTTCTTTGAGAGAGTTCGCGGACCAATGGAAGGAAGTTCTTGCGAAGCGACAGAGAGAGGATGAAGGAGATGAGAGCGAAGCGGATTAGAGCACAATAGCATCCCACTTGTAATTTCTTGAATATCCTGACACATGTAGAGGGTGAGCACGAATAGACGATCTTAGCCGCTAACCGCATTGGTTGCCTACCTCTTCCCCTGCGGTGGATTAGTATGAGACGAGCAACAGTGGCTCTAAAGGAGCGGAACCATGCGGAGGAACTTCCGTTACGCGTCACACGACGTTATAGATGCTGTAATGGGATTCTAGCGCGTTGGTAACTTTTGGGCGAAAGAAATCTCTCGTCCATCAGGTACCAGTTAAGAAGCACACGAAAAATGTGACCGAGACGAAGTGGAACTGGCATGTACAAGGGCGAAATCAAGTATGAGATTTTGGCGAAAATACTCTTCCTCTATGCTTAGTTCCATAATTGCAATTTTTTTTATTACTAAATTCTAGAGATGTTATGAGAAAAAAGAACCAAATAAAAACCAAGAGCCAAAGTTTCGTAATTCAGACTGTGCGCAAGGTCCTAATATATACTCCCCCAAAGCTTGCCCCATTTAGCCATAACGCCTCTGAATGCTAAAGTTGACCATTTTCGGCCTTCCTTTGGAATTGTAAGAAAAGGATACCACCTAGAAGCCTGCATCACTTGATCGACTCCAACTTGAGGAAACCGACATATTCGCAATGTTCCAATCAGCGTCGGGCTTTTGCTTGCGTTGCCTTCAACCTCCTGAAAGCATCGCCAGCAGCACCAGGAGCACGGACGGGTTGAGATCCTGGTACTACGTTATTCTTAGGCACAATCGTGTAGCTCGTCTGGCTGCCAGTAATCCTCGCGCGATTCATAACAGTAGGCGTAGCAAGCATTTTCTCGCGAGCAGCAGCGGTTGCGGCAGAGAGTTGACTGTTGCCGCCTTGTGAAGGACGGATAGGCAGACGACTGTAACATCACAAGTTAGAATTGTAACTCTTTAAAATCACATGTACGCAACTTACTTCGGATCATACTCTGCCTCCTTGAATTCCTTCTTGCGGTAGTCGTCGGTACGCCTGAGGATTGGACGCTTCCATTCATTCACAAGTCTGTCGGCCTGTCGTTTGATATTCGCCTCCACTTTCGGGCTCTTGGTGTAGAAATGAACCACCTTACCTAAACCGCTCGCGATTAGAGTATCTTTCGTGATTGGAAGTTTCTCGAGCGCAGCAAAGAGCTCTCGTTGGATGTTGTAAGCAGGCATACTTCCGTCAGAGAGGGGTTCAAGGAAGAATCGTACACCTTCCATAAGGTTATTATCCGGATCAACGATGGAGTTTTGAATGGTCCTGCGGCTGAGGAGACTAATAACCTCCGGAAGCATACGCAGTTTAAGCATTGCTGGTTCTCCCCGTTCTCTCGCGGCAAGATCTGCTGCTGCTGCGTCACCCATCCTCTTTCGCATATCTTGGATTTCTTCGTCGGCTAGGGTCTCGAGATCCTGAGAAATATATCAGTAAAGAGCTAGTACGCAATAGAATAGGTGTACATACAATGCCATCCTTCTTACGCAACCTCTTGTTCGGGTTCCGAAGCGCTGCATCCATAGCTCTGTCTAGAGCACGTCTCCGCCCTGTTGAAAGTATCAGTATTCGCAAATATCGAAATCAGCACTTATGGATATTGCTCACTCTCTTCCGGCGTCAAGCTCTCATCATCCTCTGGGGTTGCTTTACGAGTCGTTCTAGCACGCTCCCTTCGCTCACCGCCCTCCTTCTTCCTATTGCGCTTTCCCTCTAGCTCCTCTCCTCCACTAAAATTGTCATCGTCTTCTCTCCTCTTGCGCGACTTCTTGGGTTTCTCCCTTTTTCGTTCCTTCTTTTTCCGCGAGGCTTCTTCTCCCTCTGTTCGCTTGCGTTTATGCACCCCTAGGGCATTCACGTTACTCTCATCAACCATGATAGGTCTTTCCTCGATTGCCACATTGGCTGCATCGAAATCCTCAAATTGAGCTTCATCGATTTCAGATAGGTCGGATTCGTCATCAAGGCCGTCCTCTTTGTCTTCTGCATCTTCTGTCACTTCCATGTCCAGTGTCGGATCTGCTACCGGGGGCGTTGGCGTTGAGTTTTCTTCGTCAATCTCAGGACGAAGGGGGTCATTAGGATCATGCCCTGCTTCTGGCCCACCGGATACCATTTCTAACTGGGGAGGAAGCTCGACGTCTTCCATTGTTGCGTGTATGCGACAGCCTTTGATTTTGGAGTCGAAATGTAACCTTTAAAGTTCAATGGTTGTCGGTATCAAAACCAAAGAATAGACTCAGAGAGAGTGAAGGTTAAGAGATGGGCTGGGTGGTAAAGATATGGAGATATGAACAATGTGATTCTGGAAACGGCAACCTTTCGGTCTTGGCAGTAAACGGAATCTTCCGCAGCCCCCCTTACAACGTTATTTGTTCAGAGCTCCGCGTTACCATCGTCCGGAACGAAATTTGAGAAGAACCGCCCACAATGTTTGGAGGAGGTGAGTGTTACTTTCTAATTTCATTAAACAATAATTAACTACTAGTATCTAGCACCGCCACCACCCAGCAAAGCTGAACTCGAAGTAAGACGTCTCTGGGATCTTTGACAAGTGGATAGTAGCTTATATCCATCCTCCCAGGCACAAGAAGCAGAAGCATCACAAGGTCTCAAGATGGCGACAGCAACCTGCATACTCCTCTACCTATGTATGCGATCCCGCTATTGCCTACCTCTAATCTATCAAGATACTAACGTCCAATAGCTCCCTTTGCTATCGACTACATTCGCAAACTCGTATAAATATTCTGCATATGCATTGGAATTTCATTCCGGGCCACTGTACATCAAATCCATAATGATATGGGGATCTGGCGATGCTGTACAATAGAGGGAACATGACGGAGTCAAGTCGGTGTATCATAATTAGTCTACTCGTCAAACCATGTCGGGTATCGAAACCGAAATGGACAATACATGATGTCTTCTCCTTCTCTCCCTTTGCCGATAACACGTATTTTCCGATGATCACGAAACAAATAAGCAGATTGAATTTCAGTTTCCGTTCGCACTAAACTGGGGAGTCCCCGTCTTGATATATCATGCTTTTTATTGCGGCCGTACACTCTTTTCCCATTCCTTGAAGTCGGTCCCAATCTTTTCCACCTCCTTGCGAAGATGGGCAAGCTGAGAATCAAAATCGTTCAACAACTGCTGAAAAGTCAGCAACGTGAGACAAGTGAGAACCACGCGTTCTTACCTGCTTGACCTTCTTCATAGTATCCTCGTCGATAGTCTCCTCGGAATTCTCTAAATTCTTACCCAATTTCTCAGACTCTTGTTGTAGGTAGTCCGCCCGAGTCCTAATTGCAGACATCCGCGCCCACATCTCTTCTTGCCTCCCGTTCAGATTTGGATCGAAAGCTGCTTTTTCTAGGTCGACCAACTTCCTCTTCAGCTCCTCCTCCATACTATCCATAGCATATCCCCTATTTCGTAAGACCTGGACCTTACTCGCTAGAGATAGACACCTTTGACTCAGAATTATATGCTTTCTCCTTGCCTCGACTGCACGCACAGATATCTCCAGGTCGTGCTGTTGCGTGATCCTGGTTAGACTCGCGTTAATCTCGTGCATGCGTGCCTGTAGTGAGCCAACGGCACGGACTTGCATCTCCAGACGCTTAGCAACGTCTCTAAAACCTTTCGCGATGATAGGAATGGCTAGGGCATAAGGTTTTCTCGCCAAGGCGTCCTCCCACTTCTTCTCGTCTTCGTTTTGCCCGGGACCATAGTGGTGCACCATTGACGGCTCCACACTATTATAGAAATAATAGTGAAAGTACGAATTTGGTGATTCGGGTGACCATTTCTCAAAAATTATTTGCATCTGCTCGGTAATTGACTTCTCACCTAGGATATAGTTAGTTTAGTACTCAATCTTAATACCAGGGATGCTTCTTCCAGACTCACGTGCAGGGCCAGGAGGCGCATTCCACACCCCTGATCGCTGTAAAGAGTTTTGCAATAGGCCTTGTTGAGAGCTTAGCAAGGAGTTTGACAGTCCTTGTTGTTGGGGTTGCTGTTGAGAAACCCCAAACAATCCTGTATTGCCAGGTGCCGCATTGTTTTGCTGCGAGTTCGCAAGAAACTGGTTTGGCTGGGTTGCTGGTTGGGTTGCAAATAGACCGAGAGGTTTGTTCGCGGTATTACCTCCAAATAAACTACTCCCACCTTGGGCCGTATTTGAAAACATGTTGTTGAGGTATTGGAATAGCGGCACGTACGGAGAGGTGCAAAGGATGAGTTTGCGCGTTGGAGAATGCTGAGAAACAGCTACCGAAAGATAACCATAAACTTACCCTCTAGAACACCAACCCCGAAAATGTTGAACGCGCTTTGTCCGCAACAATTCATCGACGTTCAGGTTGTTTTCAAAAGGTTTGGCTTGGCACAATCCCTAGCTCACACTAGTTCGGAGCATATCCGAACGTCAACCTGAAAACTCCAAGTATCAGAAGCTTCACAATAACGATCAATTCGTCTGCTCGTGTACCGGTTCGATACGATGGCGGCGAGAGCAGCGAGGTAAATACCCAATCGAAGTTTGATGTCCGTTATTACTGAGTCAAGTTCACTTTGTTAGGTTCAACCAGCAGGTACTGATCGATACCACCCCTCTTCCGGACAGCATCCCCAAAGTAAAAGAAATCGGTGCTACCTCCGCACCGTTACTTTCCGCAGCCTTCTTCATCGGGGCAAGATGCAAACCATACAACGATGATTACATGATGTGCAAGACGGAGGCAAACGGAAGGGGTGAACTAGAGTGTATGAAGGAAGGCAGAAGAGTCACCAGATGTGCGGCGAGCGTGTAAGGGGTTGCGCACAAATGAGTGCTCCTTGGGTTTGCTGATATATGGTACCAGGATTGCGGACGTCAATACCCACTGTCTATCAGAATTCAGAAAACACTGGATGTGCTTAGAAAATTGGAACCAACAGCTGTGGCAATGTCGACGGTTTGAGAGGGATCTGAACAAATGCGTCTTCGAAAACCTAGTGAGTTTCATCCTAATGCTGTTATTATCGATCACTATTAATTTGATGGAAGAAACTGGAAAAGGTTATCCCAGGTGCACCAGCTGACGAAATTCCCGTTCATCTGCGGAAGAGGCAAATATATGCGCACAGTTATGCAAATATGTAAATATATCATTTCCTATAACAGTAGATCAATGGCGCAAACTGGTTCTGAATCGAATTCATTTTCTCCGTATCTATAGCTGGGGTGTGACCAATGAATATACCTTAAGCCCAATAACCGATTTCCTATGTCATTTGAGGAGTTCATTCACACTTACTACGAGAAAATGGTACTCATCAGTCTCCCGTTGTATATGCTCGTGAATTGGGCTATAATGGCCGCAAGTGTGTGATATGGTTCACCGTATACGAATTCCAGGGTTCCCAAAAAAAAAATCGCCTTAGGGCCCATTTCAATGTATGTGCTATCGAGTAGAGTCCTGGGGAACTTGGTTAATATTAATAGTACCTGTATAGTGTATGCTTTGTTCCAGCAAGTTGCGACCTCATTAAAGTTGACACGATTTATACAAAGTGCACCAGTCCCATATATTCAACTTTTAGATATTTTATACAAGAGATATGCCGTTTTATCGATACATCAGAAGGGTAAAACGATCCACCGGATCATAGTAAGGATTTTAGGCATCTTCTCGCGCCATTGAATTCCGTATATAGATAAGGGGTATCTCCCAACAACGCCAGTCTACCGCAAGCCTTAGCCCGAAAGACACCAAGAACTCCGCTCTTACCAATCTGGGACGTGCAACCCGTACGTGATCCTTGCCCCTAGTTTGCGCAAGGCATCCCGCATCTCCGGACTACCGTACCTATGTTCCTCTGCCACAATTTCTTTGGGAATGTCACTCTTGACATCAGCCCAGTGCCATAGATCTAGGGCGAGCTTCTCGCATTCGTCCCTCTTGTTCCTATCCCACCATACGGGGAGAACCCCACGCATGCTCTCCGCTTGCGCTAAGTAATTGCGCAGGTGTTGGTACGAATGGCCTTCGATATATTTCGGAGTGTCAGCTTGGATAGATGGTACAAAGCTCTCCGGCAGCAAGGTTGCTGGTTCGGAGACACCATGGTCGAAGGAACCTGTGGCATCTATCGAGAAGATTGATTGTACGGGAGAGTTCGGTTCCGTCTCGGTAACATGGAGGCCCCTCTCACGCCTCAAATCCTCACTGTACACTCGGAAGCTATCGATGAGAAGCTTCAGTGCGATGCGCTCCGGCTTGTGGTACAGGAGGCCCTCGATGGGTTCCCCTTCGTACGGACGGAACATGTCGGAGAGATGATCGTTTCCTGGCCAGACTCGAGCGGGCATCTGTTGAGCTTGTACAGTAGAGCTTGTTGTGGTCTCCGTGCGCATTCCAGAAAGATTTACGCCTGAAGGGATAGCAGCAAGGCGTCCGAGGCTGCTTTCGTACCCGGGTTGTGATATCGTCCGTGTGAAGATTGAACCACCGGGAGACTCTTGTAGAGTGTTTACGTTGGAAGCGGAAATACGCCGACGGTGGATAGGGGCAGTGAGCTTGCAGTGCATTTTGTGCTCAGGCCAATCGTCGGTTTCGCACTTGCGAGAACAGTAGAGAACCTCATCGCACCGGCTACAACCTCGAAGGATAACATCGTCTAATTCGTCTTCCTCTTTCATACAATTGTTGCATCGTCGTACATGCCTGGGGGTTTTGAAGTGCTTTTCAGAGTCGGGGGTGAGACGCTCTGATGACTCTTGAGGCTTCTTAGAGGGTCCTATGAGGAGGTGATCATAAGAATAAGAGAGATTCATTATGTATCGTGTAAGTTCTGCGACGTACAATGTTTGTTCATGTACATGATTCGGAGATGTAGATGTGTTCTTCGCAGAATTTATGGAGCTCTGAGGGATGGGTAACGATATAAGCTTCAACAATAGACGCCTAGCAAAAGGTGAAGAAGGAAGTCAGATGTCGTGGTCAGATGTTTGATGTTGTTGTTATTGTTTTGAAGATATGGCGTCAGTGTTCATTCGCTGGAATATAGTCACCTTACTCAGGGGAAGGAACATTTACAGAATTCACAGAAGCGACTAGCTCAACAGACACAGTAAAAGCCACGGGAAATTGCAGAAATGTCCCGTGAGAGAAATTATGGAAATGAAGCGTAAATAGAGCCACATTTCTCAGATATCATATGGTCATGCGTTTAAGAGACCGGTGGACAGCAATAGTAGATTGAGCTAACAACCTCTTTAAGGGTAAGAACTGAACTTAGAAAGCTTTGATATGCATTGAGAACGCCAGTGTCTTTATTTTATGAACAATGATATGAATAGTAGGGATATAGTTTAGAGACCGGTACTCCAGTAACAGACCCAGAACATAACTGTTTGATTCAGAAACTAGCTACTCGTTCCTTATTGCATTGACCTAGGGCATTAAAATAAACCCAGTTTGTATACAAAATACTAAGGTAATATCGTACTTAAAGGACTCAATACGCGGGAAAATCTACATTAGAGAAGTATCATGAGCATAGCTCGATTTAGAGGGACCAGGACTACGCCTCCTAGTTCCTATCAAGGACATTCATAACCACTTATAATACAATACCACGCTTTTACCGCACCCTAGACACGACAAATATAACTCTAGTCTCTTAACTTATCGTAGCATACAGTCTCGTCGCTGTAATCTTATTGTAGCAAACTGCTGGTTAGCCCAACATGATAGCCACGCTCGAGATTGCTTTGTTAATCGCGGCATCATGTGGTAAATACATTTTAGCAACTCTGAATAGTCTTCTTGCTTCAGATTTATCACCCATTTCTCTGCAAGCTAGGCCGGTTCTATAGTAGATCTTACCCATCTCATTAGCGGCCGCAAAACCAAGCATTGGAGTGTCCTCTTCAGCTTGCATACCCATGGCGTCACGCATTGAGTCACGGAGGATGTTGATTGTACGCAAACCCCAGAAGTGAGCTTCGTCCCACTCTTGGAGTTTAATGTATGCGAGGACAATGTTGGCGACAAGTTTGACCTCAAGGGGAAATCAGTTAGCAGACGAAGTAAACAATTGGAAAGAACTTACTCGGAGCACGACCCGCACCTGCTGTGCATGTTGACCGTCGTATTGCCCACCCTTACATTGAGTCTGAAACCAAGCGTCGCCCCAGATCTCACGCCGTCTTCCTTTACAAATGATGTGAATCGCAAAGAATGCTTTCTCGTACAGTTTGATTGCCCCCCAATAATTCTGTTGCCCTAACGCAACATTTCCTTCATCTTTAAGTCTTGTCGCTTCCTCCAAGCATTCCGTTGGCGTCTTATGCGGCACCGCCATAGTTTCTTGCAGGTTCTTTTCAATAGCATCATAATGTGGCCCTTGGATGCGGAATGACCGTAGGTTTTTCACAGATCCAAACGGTAGTAGTAATTGCTCTTGGAGGCGCTTCGGAATTGGTTTCTCCTCAAAAGATAGAGTCGAAGGGTTGTTCAGCTTGAGATTCAAGCTAAGATGCGAGTTTAGATCCGGGGTGGAGAGGTCGGAATAGAACCACATTTGCGTGAAGGCGGGTAGGTCCTTCAGTAACAAAAGGACACAAGTCGGGTCATCGTCGTACCAGTCGTGATCGGGCGTACCGATCTTCACGGCGAGATGGTAGTCCTTGAAACCACTCACATCATCATTATGAAGGACGATTGGAACTCGATGTTCAATACCTATGTGACTTCGAGCCTCTGAGCTAACGTTAGTGATGTATGACAGACTAAGTACGGTTTAGTTTGGACAGACCTGGAAATGGTGTTTCCACCTTGATCAACACATTTTGGCGCCTAAACACGCCACGCGCTTCTTCGTGTAGCTGGCGGTTGAGGAGAAATATGGTGACTATATGATCAAAGCGGTATCCAGTCAACGAGTCAGTACCGTGCTCTATGCGCTCTATTTTCGGAAGGACTAGATACGAGAAAATATGCTCCCGCAGTTCTATCGGAAGACCAAGAAAAGTGGGTGACATGGCTGCTTATCATACAAAGAGCAACATTTCAAAGGAAAGGGTGAAGGAATGACGACTTATTATGATACGGGAGTGTGCGGTTGAGTCCAGAACCGTCTCTGCCGCCACCACCGAATGCCGAAAGCTGGAGAAGACCGAGCCGACTCCCGACCGAATGAAGCTAGTCGCTCACATGGCTGGAGTATATTTCCACCTCACTTCATCATCTGCCACTACCTTTCCGAATTTTGTTTAAATTCACTCGCATCTCTGTATACATTATGAAAACTCAATCTTTCCCATCAGATATTTCATGTATTCCTGCACAACCAAATTAATTGAGAACGTACGGGGGTGCTCTAGTTCGCACGAATGTGTCAACTGTATTCATGGAGGAGTTCTGTTGCTACTCTAGTCGAAATAGCTACTAAGGTACATAGTGGAAGTGGAGCAACCATAGCTATACCCAAAGATTCTAGTTGTAGTAGTGAGGAGACGTGTCAATCTTCCACTTCCTAAAGAAATTACCCGTCTGATGTTCGCTCGCTATCAGCAATTCAATCATAGCTTCCATTCTACTTTCACATATCCTTCCAGCTAAAACGATCATAGACTTGTCTGGTGCATAGTGTTCAGGAGCAGGACGAAAGTCAATACTGAATAGTGGGGCGACGACAAGACACTGGATCCTGTTGCGCGGGTGGGTGTCATCCCAACGGATTGACGTCGTGATGACACGCATGTTGGATTCGAAAGGGTAGATGAAAGTCAAATTATCTAACATCAGGTTAGTTGGACGGGTCAGGCTACTGACATAGGGTTACTTACCTTTGATCTGCTGCTTCATCCTTTGGAGAGCAGGCTCATCATCAGTCTCTACGCCCACTCCAGGATCACTGGTGCTTCGTTTGATCGTATAGGGACCATCGCGCTTAGGGAGAGCCGGTTGTGCCAGCAGTGGAGCGGAGGGTGAACGGTAATTGGCCAAGGTGCGCTTTACAGGAATAACAGCAAGAGATCCGGCGGCTTTGGATCTGGGGGGTCCTGCTGCTGCAGCATATCGTACAGGAGTGTCTGGGACCAGAGGTAAGGTGGGTGGCGCCTTTTTTGGGGCCATTCCAACTTGATTGCGAGGTCGATTGTGGATCAACTTGTCCAGCTTCCTGTACAGGGACGTGATTTTGCTCGAACGAAGAAAGCTAAAGAGCGCGTAAGATCACCATGCATCTCTTTTGTTGATATGTTGACAACATTGACTTACGCTGCGAAATCCAAGTTGCGGATACGCGCGCTTTCCTTGCTCAACTCCTTCTGGTTACGCTCCATGTCAAGCGTGTACTATTTTGTTACCTTAAGCTTCAAGTTTGTCGTGGGTAGCATATTATGATGAATTTGAAGTGCGATGTGAGGGGATCAAGGGTTGGGTGTGAGAAATGTTGTGAAGAAGTAAAGGGGTGGAGTCTGCAGTAGATATTTACCTTGGAGCATCGTCTCTCGTTTGTCTGGAGGAGACTTGACTTACCACCCTGAGAACACCTGATACGTCAGAAGATCAAGAGCAAACGAGAGTCTCCCAGGCTCAAATTTCATCTTACATTATCTACAATTGATACAATCACTTAAAGATTTTCCTGAGATTTATGTACAGTACCCTAAGGCCCCACGACGAAAGGAAATATATCCTTAGCCATATAGACGACCTTCCGGTTACTGTTTGTCACTTATTTTCTGTACTTTGTGACATCGAGAAGACAATGCACTATGTATGCAACCTTAACCATCTAAGTCTCTAGCTGTGGACGTGAGTCGAATGGGTTGGTAGAATTGAACCTAAATTCATCAACCTTCCCTTATCTCTTCTCTAAGTCGATACGCAACGCCCATAGGTTAACCCCCCGGATATTTTCCCTTCTTGGTAAATTACCATCTCCAGATGCTGTATGAGACTCATTCTGTACACTCATTTGTATTATATTAATGAAAGGAATGGTCAGTATAGATGAGATAAATGAATAAGCCACCTCATCTCCGGACTTCCACGAGCATGAAGAACCACACTCCTCTCCTTATCTTATCAAATTCTAAACCCAAACCCGATCCTGGTCGCTCCTGCTGCATATACACACCCACACTTCTATTAAGCTCACGGACCCTTCAAGTGGCTTCTAGTTCCTCATCCCAATGCTGATCCTTCATCAGATTCCATAGTTCCCTCTCCGTGAACTCCAACAATCCCTGCATTGCGCCTAGGCGACCCTGATTCGAGGAGTACCAGCACAGATTGAAGACCTTGTGGCCTTCTTCCTTCTCCCTTGTCACATACGTCGTGTAACCCGCGACGAGAATCGCGTGCCAGGCCCACTTGCTCTTGTTAGCTTGGACTGTGATGACATCGAGATTTAGACCCGGGAAGAGGGTGCGGGAATTTGCTATACTGGGTCAGTAAGAGAAGGAAGACGCGAACGAATACACACAGAGAATTTGTCGCTTATATGCCTCTACTTCGATAATTCCCCCAGCGAGAGGTTTGGGAGGGGAAGGAGATTGTTGAGGCGGTCCAGAAGGAGGTGGGGGAGGATACATCGGCGGTGCGCCTCCATTACGATTATTTGGTGGGATGTTTCCTGGTGGTGCACTTGCTGCCGTGGGTGGAGGTTGCTCTAGGTCGGCAGCAAATGTTGCATGTTTGACTGGACGCGCTGCTTTAGGGATCTCAGGACTCGGGAATGTATTCGAGCGAGTTGGAGGACGTGTGAACGCTGCGCGTGGGACGGAGGCTGATCTACCCTCTGGCGCAGGTGGATCAAGGGCTGTCGATGACATGGTGCACTAAAGGCGTTCTATAGCTAGTGATGCTGATTCTGAATATGCGGTGTGTTGGTTCTAGTAACCGTTGATGCTGCTAATTTATGTGATAGGTCTAGGAATACGTTAAGGAAAGAGACTTGAGAATGCCCAATGGGAAGAGGTAGATTTGAAATCTGAACGTATGTCTAATGTCGCATGACTTGAAGCATCAATTGGCGAGGACAAAGATCAAGGTTTAACTGGAAGGAACAAGAACACAGTACGTGGTGCCAGTTTCCTAGCTTGGTGATTCATTATGCAAATGCTAAATATACAGGTACCGTTAAAAGTTTGGTCAAGGGCACCTAAACTACTTAATTAGAGAATAATGTAATGGTGAGTAGAGCCCAGGTGGAAAAGGGGTATCCGGATTTATCAATCTGCCATTTAAGTCTATATGCATAATGACATCGAGTAGATACCTGGGGCTTGTTTTCCCTCATTTAAATGATTGATGTCGGAAATAAGCTATCAGTATGATTTCTGGACATGGAAGAGATTGAGGTTAGAATGAAGTTACAAAAGACGATAAAGATCTAATCGATAAGATAAGATAGGGCGGCCAGTGATCCTTGCTGATCCTTGAACAGGACGACAAATGGCCATCCCACCCCTCAACATCCGAGATGTCCTATCCTACGCTCACCGTACCTGTCCTTGCGACTGTCAAGACATGTCTTCCCCCCAAGAGGTTCCGCCTCCCCTCTACCACGAACACTCACCACCACCCTCATTTCCAAAGCAGACCATCCCGGGACAAACGCGCGCTGGAGTTGATGAAGCCTTTGTCGGACTTGAAGAGAATGACGTGGATCTTCCTCCCGCATACGCATCCGTAGACACGAGGGCCTCGGTGTTCCGCGCAGACCCTCCGCTGCTATATTCTTGCGACTTCTCACATACCCCACGCTACCAGCTTCATCTGAACTTGACGCAGTCGGGGAAACCCTACCAGCTTCGCATCCGGCGGCTTCGCCCCAGTGAAACCCGTCGATTGTCTCTCATCAGCGCCGTCAGTTCTGCGTCGAGCAGCGGCAGCAGAAGTCGCTGTGGCATCGACTACGAGGACGATTGCACTCTTTATGAGATCAAGAACGTAGCCGCATTCGGTGGTACCGGCATCGAGATTAGAGGATGCCGACTCAGCGCTCTCCCCGGCTACATCAAGCTGGAGAAATGCACGGGCCTGACTGGCAGGTATTGGAGATTCTGGCATATGACCCGAAACCCCAATGCCGACAGCTTAAGAGAGGAGAACGAGAGGAAGATGCAGAAGTACGGTTACCATGCGGATAATGAGTGGTATCGGGATCTGCTGTTTGATGTTAGGTTCAAGAAGAAGCAGATTGTATGGACTGATATTGCCGGGTATGTTGTTGCCCGGGCGGTATCGATTGAGCCAGGTAGTGAGATCACGGTTCAGGTTGACCTACCACCGAAGATGAAGGACGTCTTGTTAACGTGTTGGGTTGCTCATTCTTGGTCTGTTGACTTCGCACCGTGGGCGGCTTGTAGAGAATGACAATCAAATGCTTTTCAACTTGAACTCAGTGGTCTTACCGTGTTTCATTGATATTGGCCTTTCAAGCATGATGGCACAGAATAAGACAAGGTAGTAGGACTGTTCTGCAGATAAGCAGGCAAATTCTCGAAACGAGTGCTATTCATTTCTATGAAAATTCGTATTGAGCTAACAGATCCGCTCATGTCAAAACCTAAACGATAACCGGACCATCTCGTTCACTGATTAGGCTAATTGTACACCTCCAATGCATCCAATAGCCCAGCTTAGTAATCTCCTAATCGCAACCGTCTCCCGATCTCGCGTCGTTGCGAGACTTTCTCTTCGGCCTGATTCTCATCCTTGAGTTTCAAGGCGTTCATCAAAAGTCCCGCGTCGAAGAAGCCGTCTAAAGCAAATAAGAAAAATCAGCACAAATGAAAGTTCAAGAGTAGTGAAGTGTAAAGTGTAGTGTATGGGGGTATATGCTGGATAAATAACAAAAATGAAATGTGAGATTTGAGCCAGACACGCCGCAAAGCCGTCGTATGAGTTCAGGGTAGAAAAAGAGAAGAAAGGGAATATCTCTATGAAAGGGTTTTCGCGTGCCACACTCTCGTGTGCCGTCTAATGATAGGAGGAGCTTTTCGTGTAACG
Source organism: Patellaria atrata CBS 101060 (assembly GCA_010093705.1). Classification (NCBI taxonomy): domain Eukaryota; kingdom Fungi; phylum Ascomycota; class Dothideomycetes; order Patellariales; family Patellariaceae; genus Patellaria; species Patellaria atrata. The sequence continues at coordinate 1,201,429 of MU006093.1, forward strand.
GGGGGGTTGCTCAATATCGATGGTCTGAACTGCGGACTATGCGGCGGCGTGGGTAATCCACCACGGAATAGTGTAGTTGAAATAGGGGAAGGAGGGGAGGGGGTTTTCCTACATCCGCCCAATCCTTCGTCATCATCTTCTGTGCTATCCTCCTGCGGCGTTAATGTCCCCTTAGCCTCGCTCATTATGATTCTACCACGACTCTTCACTCGGTGACTCTTTGGTCTCTTCTCTTCAGCTTCACGGGCGCGGCTAGCGTGTTTGTCTGCGGAGGTGCCGCGACGTTTGATCTGGCGGAGGAGTTTTCGAACCTCAAGGAAGTAAGCTTCAATAGCATCAATGAACCTCGACGTTTGTCGATGTTTCGATGAAGCGCAAATAGAAACTGAACCGTCTTTGATAATATAACCAATACCGAAGCCATCTCCAGACGTTGGCCCGAAGCCGAATTGTCGTAGCGATGGGTTCCCGCAATTTGATGTAGAAAGAATGGTTGTATTCATGCGGTCCCAACCACTGTCAGCGAATAATGCCGGCATCGTGTGGTGATGTCCTTGAGCAGCAGGAGAGGTAGAGATTGAGTCCTCCGACATCATTGAATTTCTATTAGGCGATCCAACAATCTTTTCCGACCCATCGGGACTTGAACATTGAGCGGAATCGACGCCGTTATTGCTTTGGAAGTCTAGGTCATCAAGGCCACGTTGCCAAATACAGTACAAGGCATAGAGATGTCGATCGTGTCCTTGCCCCTTCGCACACTCCTTCGTAACCGTAGTGTGCTTTTGGCATGCTTTTCTTAGGGCTTCTATCTTCTGGGCTGGTGGATTTTCGCCCCAAAAGGTGCGCACAAATTCCACTGACTCAGATGTTACCGATCTGATGGCTTCGGTTCTACCGTGGTAGAAGAACTTGGTCATGGCAGGTTCGTAGACATTTTCTATACGACCATATAGACCGTAATATGCAGCTTGGAACGCCATCTGTACAAATGCATCTGGGGAGAATCCCATTGAAGTGATGAAATTTTTTCCGTACGCCATGAATTCTAGCGTCTGAAACTCATTTTGTTGGATCAGATCTGCAAGCCTTGTCTCTGCAAAACGCAAAGCGGTGCTTAATTCGGGTACCATATCCCATTCTAATTTATGCGGCGTTGTGCTCACATCGCCGAAACTGTCAGGGTCCCGTTTGGACGGATCGGGACTTTGTGAGGCCCAAAGGCTGGGTGCGCCACCGTTGATCGTCCGAGCAAAGCGGAGAATGGTATCGGTATAAAGATCGCTAGCGAATCGTAATACAGTGTGACCATCCACACCAGTATGCTCAAAGTTGATACCAGCGCTTCCATTCTTACATACAATGATCTGAAGTTTGTCATACCATCGATTGGTGCACGTGCCCACTTGAACCCCCTTTTCAACCTTACTGGAACCACATAGCATATTCATGCATAGTTCAGCGCCAGTCTGAGGCTCAGTGTAATCGAGGCAGAGTACAAAAAGAGCGGAATCAACAATACTGAGACAGTCAGAGTTATTGGATTCCTCGTCTCTGTTGAGCACATCTCGAAGTCCCGACCAAACTTTGCGGTTTTCAGTACTCAACACTCCTAGAGCTCCCTTGGCAGCTTCTTGAATGGGGATCTCGGTGGCATCGTCTATAATCACCTGGAGATTAAGTGCAACATCCTTCTCTGTCATGATAAGATCGGAGTTGTCATCCAGGACATCGAACCAATAAAATTGACCGTGGCACAGTACAACAATATGTTTTGCATTGGCGTCCTGGCCAATTTGACAACCATTTTCAGTTGGAATTCGTGCAGTACCGAAGAGTCTCGAATATTGGTACATGTCTAACGGTTGTCCGCGTACGGTGTCGGGGGGGAGCTCCTCCTGACGAACAGCTCTGACAAATGATAACGCTGAGATTACCAGGGATGCCGCTCGAGTGACTTGATTATTCCTTGCGGGGGTCGGGTCATCCTCCAATAGGAAAAAGGGGTTTAGATTGAGCACGACGGGATTATCGAAGTTCAAGTAAGAATCATACCCTTTATACTATTAGTATGGTCCGGGAAAAGTAACAAGTTCTGAACTCACAGAATTGCTCTATGTAATTTGATCTTCCGGAGGCATATTTCTTGAGCTTCTCATGAAGTTCAACACCATCTCCTTTAATGAAGTCCTGTACCGCCGATACGGTGTCTAGATGTTCTTTTTGTGTCTGTAATGGTTCTAAAGCATCGACATATTTCTTTAACGTAGACTCAAGCTCGGGAATAGGGAGCTTGGGTAATTTCTCCTGGGCAGCATATGTAATACCAGGTTTTGAAGCCGGATTCTTACTAGCTTCAAGAGGTTGCTTACTCTCCTGGGGAAAAGATTGGGTCTCCGCCTTTGCATTCTCCGAAGAACGTTGGACTCCGTCAGTCTCAACCATCTTGGCCTCTAAGGTGGGAACCCCTGGTGAGGCGAGAGAAGCGTTGAGAGATACGGGGGTAGTAAAAGTTCTAGTCGCCATGAAAGTGATGATGTGTCAGCCTAACAGCATATGGGTGATATAAAGGTAGCGATGGAGAGCAACCGCAGTGCAGTGCGGTAGAAATAGTGACAGTCGTAAAGGCAGTAAGCTGGCATTGGAAAGCGCTGAGGCTATGCTAGCAGCTGTAAGAAAGAACTACCAAGAAGCAGTATGGGAGATGGTGCTCTTATAGAGTACATCGGTAATGGACGGATGGGGGAAGTTTGGGTCAAAATGTCACCTCGCTAGCGCAGCAGTGTAGTGATTGACCCTTGCAGAGCTTGCGATAGGCTGTAAAGAATTGCGTTTCTGGAAATTCAACATCTGATAGTAACGGACCGTGCTTGCGGGAGCTGACCAGAATTATGGGGCTTAAGGTTCTAAGAAGAGACAAGGTACTTACCGGACGAGCCACTTATTAATGTCTCGGATGGATACTGAAGCGTATGGTTTCCCTGACAAGTTTCTGGTATTTTTAGTCAGTTAGTTCTTCGTCTACCTACCTATCTTTCTTTAGCTATTCCAGATGAATGCCGGAAAAGTACTCCCGCTTGCGATGACAGCTTGAACAGTCTGTGCAAACCCAAGGGGATAAGAGCAAAATGGATTCCGGTCAACAGGATGTTACTGGAGCTCTATGTCCTCTGCACCGAGGGGGTCAGGAACCCCGGAAGATAGCGATAGACCTTAGATAGAGGGACGGGCGAGGGGAACAGATGGTTTGAGCGAGGTAACGAGGAACGAGCTCCCACTGATTGGCTACCGGGTATTTCAGGTTTGTATGAAACTGTTCTGTATAGAAATAAATGAATCACTGGACCAGTAACGGTGGTGAGCGGTCTCTGCTCCAAACTCAATCCTTTCTCATGCGACCATAAGGTAAGGTGCCAAAAAAAAGAGCACACGAATGGAAGGACGATGACGAGAAAGGGATCTTTATCGTCTGATGAAGAGTTCAGCTTAGCAAGTGCATCACTACCTACTAACATGTCATGAGAGCACCTTGGCAGCTCATGACACGCCTAAAGTCCTTTCAGATGGTTCAATTTCCCCGCAGGGAAAGGTGATGGGTTCGCATGTTATAAGCGCCATATGGCTGGCATATAGGCACTGAAAGCGCACCTTAGGCATCCAGAACCCTCTCGTGGCCAGTAGTGATTCCCTAATAATGCTGTCAGTCTGACAGTCTGGAGGATGACGGCGGAGGCGTCGGTTGAGCGGAGGCAAGTCAGGCAATATGAGACGAGAAACGCTAGAACCAAGATAGTTAGATTATAAACTGTCACATGCTCTTGGCACCTGTTTGCTTGTTTTGCATCCTTTAGAATCACCAGTTCACCACCTCACTCAGCTTTGGTACCCTTGCTCCCATCAAGCAACGTGGCAAGCATCCCAAACTTTGAACAAGCGCTTCTCACTCAAATCCCTCAACCACGATACGCGAAGGTATCATAGATTTGAATTCATTTACCCCATGTTGCAGGGCCCATCTATGGCTGCTGTGGGAAAGGCTTATCCATGATAGAGCCATGCCCGCGTATTGCGTCCGCCGAGCACCCCGCCTCCTTGACTGATGACCGATCTCCTGAACGTCCTACCTGATTTTGGGACTTCGCCGTTTGCACATCTTCTTCCATCGTTGGACAAGAGTCTTGTCACCGTAAGTGACATTCTTACTCTCGATGTTGTCGACGTAGCCAAGCGAGCCCAGCTGCCCTCAGCGGAGGTTCAAAAACTTGCGCATGCAATTCTTGCAGAGTTGCACTCTCAGTATGAACCTACGCGCTCAGATCATGCTAGTGACAATATTGCGTCCGTTGGTGCTGTCGCTCCGTCGTTATACAAGCTGGGATTGAACGATGCGTGGGATACAATTAGTACATTGGATGACCAGCTAGATACCGTTCTCGGTGGTGGCATATCTCCTGGTTATGTGGTCGAAATAACTGGGGAAAGGTGAGCTTCCTGCTTGGAGACTCTGAACCGTACAGCGGCCGCTTCCATACAATGGTTCAGCTAACGTCAAGAACAGTGGTGCGGGCAAGACTCAGTTTCTTTTAACCTTCCTCCTGTCTGTTCAGCTATCACCCCCTAATGGTCTTTCGAAGTCGGCGCTGTATATCTCTACAGAAGCAGCGCTTGCAACCAGTCGGCTTAATCAGCTTCTATCCTCTCATCCCCGACTTTGCTCCTTGACTCCGAATGAAAAACCATCCTTGAACCGCATCCTCAGCATCCAAACTCCTGATCTTGAGTCTCAAGACCATATACTACGCTATCAAGTGCCAGTAGCTATCAAACGTCACAATGTTGGATTGCTTGTTATTGACTCGGTTGCGGCCAATTACCGTGCTGAGTTTGAAAGACCAGGCTCTCGTGGTGTTTCTGCAATGGCTCAAAGGAGTGTTCAATTAATGCAACTAGGTGCAATTCTGCGGAGTCTCGCCCGAACGCATAATATTGCAATAGTTGTCGCCAACCAAGTTGCTGATAGGTTCAGACCACAGGAAAACACCTCAGTCGCAACGTCGAGAGCCACCTCGTTCAATAGCTACAATAGGGACATCAGTTTTAACTTTTCGGCTGATCGAGAGGAGCTTATTCCTCCTCATACCGACGCACCATTAGAAGCAGCCTCAATCCCTTTGACATCTCCTGATGCCCTGACATTGGACCACCAACAACGTTGGTTTACCGGTTGGGGGGATGTTGAAGTTCCAAGTATCATTGGCACACATAACAACCTAAAGACTCCCTCTCTTGGCCTCGTCTGGACAAATCAGCTCTCATGTCGCATTGCTCTACTGAAGTTTCCCATTTACAGCGAGGGTCAACATCTGCTCCGACCCAGTGGGACTGAAAAGGGTTATGGTCTGAGTTTTGAACACGAGTTAGCTGGTTGGAGACGATCATTAAAGGTTGTATTCGCGCCATGGATAGGTCCTACACATACGAAGGGAATTGACTTTGAATTATCGAGCGCTGGTGTAAGAACAATCGCGGCGGAAGAACCTAATGTAAAACCACCCTGAAAAAATCAACTGTGCATCTGAAAGTAGGAAGTTATCAATACTAGCAAACTGGTAACGTTATCTATAAACTTCGGAGGCATTTTGGTGGAACGACGGTGTACTGGACCCGCGTGATGAAAGGACTCAGATGATAATGTACTACCTATTCAGAAGGCATGTAGTTTTAAGCAAATCTCCACTGTATTAGACGCCAAGTCTAGTTACAGGATTCTATGTTAAATACTTATTCTTCGCGAGATTGTGACGATATCTATTTTGGTAATTCTATTTTCGGATCGGTATTTTATCGGGAAATTACCAGAGGCCAAACTCACGTCAGCCGAGCTCAACGACGACTCTCGACGTGTCGCACAGTATTCTTATCGTACCGTATGATTGTACGGTAGCCCTTCTCTATATCTCTCTCAATGGGGAATGGCGTGCATAAGTCGGAGTTTAAGAGCATCGCCGCTGCATTTGCTAAAGCAAAAGCGGAGAAGGAGAAGGAGGACGCTCAAGCGCTGAGAGGAGCAGCGCAAGATGCTAGAGCTTCGGACAAGGAGTGGGAAGTTCGTTTTAAAGCAACACATGGTTTGATAGTGGCCTTCTTTATTCTAATACTGTAAATTGATCTAATTGATCTCAATTCTCGCATTACTCGGCCCTGACTTTTCGTCGTAGACTCTTTCATATCCTCGGCCTCTACCTCTTCACGAGCGGGTTCCTCTTGACGAGGCTGGTACTGAACAATAAATCTGAGTGTCCAGTCCCTCCAATAGAGCCACTTGGTATATTTGAACCCGGATCTTCGGATAGAGGGTGCTGGCACCCTAAATCTTTCCAAAAAGCGATTATCGTGATCGTGGACGCCCTCCGTTACGACTTTACCGTCCCCTTCAAAGCACAGTCTGCCGAGGACAAGCCTCACCACTATCATAATTCTTTACCGTTTCTGTATGAAACAGCCCTACAGTACCCAAACAATGCTTTCCTATTACCATTCATTGCAGACCCGCCCACGACCACTCTACAACGATTAAAAGGTCTCACAACTGGAACATTACCTACATTTATAGATGCTGGTTCAAACTTCGCAGGAACAGCTATTGATGAAGATAATCTAGTGGCTCAGCTTCGGGATGCAAGTAGAAGGATTGTGCACTTAGGAGACGATACCTGGCATTCTCTGTTCCCGGGATACTTCGACCCCAACTTAACGCATGCTTATGATTCCTTCAATGTATGGGATCTTCATACCGTGGACAACGGAGTCAATGAGCATCTGTTCCCCCTTCTCGACAAATCTAATGCTGGTAAATGGGATGTCATCTTTGCTCATTACCTCGGGGTTGACCATGCGGGTCATAGATACGGCCCTGATCACCCAGCCATGTCTGCCAAATTGGAGCAAATGGACGGCGTACTAAAGCAAGTTGTTGATGCCTTGGATGATGAAACGCTTCTTGTTATCATGGGAGATCATGGAATGGACTCCAAAGGTGACCATGGTGGTGAATCGTATGACGAAGTCCAAGCAGCATTATGGATGTACTCCAAGAAGGGGATTTTTGGCCGTACTTCATCGTCATATATCGAACCACCACAATCTGCGAGAGAGAGACCCGTGGCGCAGATAGATCTGGTCCCTACGTTGTCGCTTCTACTCGGCATGCCTATTCCATTCAACAACCTTGGGGCTCCGATCGAAGAAGCATTCATTGGACGTGCTGGTAATGACTACGTGAATCTTGCTAAAGTCAGACGACTAACTGCAGCTCAAATTCATCGTTACCAAGCAGAATATGCTCTTGCGCGCAAGCTGGATGCCTCCAGCACGGCACTGCCCTTAAAGCTCTGGGAAACTGCAACTGAAGTCTGGGCTAGCGTTAAGAAGAGAGGAAATCCAGACAAAGATTTGATAAAAAGCGCAGCTATTGCATATTCCAAGTACCAGTTCGAAACTCTAAGCATCTGCCGTGGCTTGTGGGCAAGGTTCGATGTTAGCAGCATGGTCTGCGGAATCGTAGTCCTGACAAGTGCTCTGATTATGCTAGGTTTCTACGCACGTGGTATTGATGGCGATAGGGTTGATGTAACGCCGACTTTCCTGGTAAGGGGATTTTCGGGAATGTTCGTTGGTGCGACCATTGGCTCAGTCGTCGGAGTTTCTGTTTCGACTCTTCCACTTATCTCAACTACTATTGTTGCTACCGCGCTAGGAGGCAATCTCGGCATGATTTCAGCATTCTGGTCCATCCGAAAACGTATCTCTTCACCGACTCCAACAACATTATGGGGCTGGGTTTCCACCGTCTTTCCGTTGTTGCTGTCGATTGGATTTGCCGCTAATTCGTTCACCATTTGGGAGGACGAGATTTTACTCTTCTTCCTTAGTACTTTTGGTGCTCTGTTGGCAATTTCCTCGTTCCGGCAGAAGAGCCTCTTAGATCGATCACTTGGAGTCTATCATTCCGTGCTGTTCATAATACTAACTAGAATTGCTTCTCTGTCACGCCTATGTCGAGAAGAGCAAATGCCTTATTGCAAATCGACATATTATGCGTCTGCTAATTCTTCAACCTCAGCTGGCTGGCAACTGTTGATTCCATTCGGGCTAGCACTGTTTCTGCCCGGCATCATTCAAACATACTATAATCGAACAAAAAGCCTCCAGGGTATGGCAATTCCATGGCTCAGCTTCGCTCTCCGCGCATTCTTGCTTCTCTCCGCTGTATTCTGGCTACTCGATGCTGCGGATGATGGTGATTGGCTCAGTATCGACAATACCGTATTGAAAACGATCAAAATATCTCTTTCTCGAATCGTACTCTTCGCTACCTTCGGTGTGGGATATATTGTGTATACTCGGTCACCTTCGTTTTTGAATATCGAGACTCATACTAGCCCTACTGCCAATGGTACCTCAACACCGTCAGATCCTTCCCAACCGGTCATCGCAAGCCCTGCTCGCTCTCGTGTTAGCATTCTCGGCTATTCCAATGTTCACGGTTCTCGATACTTCATTCTTATTACCATCTGGCTCGTTGCTGTTACCATGGTACAAAAGCCCATGGGAGGTGGCGCAATTGGAATCCTCGCGCTCCAGATCCTTGCCCTACTTGAAATTATCGATCATAATAAACTCACGGACACAGCCGTAGGTCCTGTGGTTCTCGGTCTTCTTGGTTCTTTTCACTTCTTTAAGACAGGTCACCAAGCTACACTCGCTAGTATTCAATGGGAGTCCGCATTCATCCCGTTGCGTATCATAGTTTACCCTTGGTCCCCACTCCTCGTTGTCTTGAACACATTTGGGGCCCAAATACTTTGCGCAGTTGCCGTTCCAGCTACAGTGTTATGGAAACAACCACCCAAGAAGCGTGGTCTTCTAGGAAACATAGCCAAAGCAATGGCTACGCATGTACTATTTTATGCAACAATTGCGTTAGCGACAACAATGTGGGCCGGTTGGTTGAGAAGGCATCTCATGCTGTACAGAATCTTCAGTCCAAGGTTTATGGTGGGCGCAATAGTACTGGCAGTCGTGGACGTTATTGCAGCATTCGTGGCCGTAGGTGGTGTAAGATGGGGGTTTCTAAGCGCCGCAGAGGTGTTTGGGCCTGAAGTGGGAATGTCAATATAAATGAAATAGTTCGTAAGCTGTTGAATAGGCCTGTAAGTAGAATCCATGTCTTATCCAAACACAGAAAACCCCAAACGAAATATATCTTTGGTGTTATGTCCTCTCAGATCTAGATATTATTAGTAGAAAAAGCATTCATCATGAATATATGCAGTAGTGTAAGTGCATTCTTTCCCTTTGTTATTGCATTCATAGTAGTCATAGATACATCTCATTCCTATGGAAAGCACCTGCAATACGAAGAGTAAACATCCGACACCTATCCACAGGATGATAGCAGCATCCTACCATGTCTTCATCGTCGATAGAAAAGCATACATGTTCTCCTCCGTCATCTCAAGTAGTCTCTCGACTGCTTCGGTTCGAGTGCCTGCTTCTGGACCTTCAAGGTAGATCGAAAGATCCGGTTCATAGTTATCACACCAAACGGGAGGATCTTTGGGCCATCTACGGGTCTGGCCACTGTCCACGCTCTAACTTGGCGGAAAACTGACTTGTATTTGGGTTTCTGCTGGTAATTACGAGGAAAGGTGGGTCCTGATAAGGGAAAAGGATTCAGCAGTAGTCTATAATAAAAGTGACCGGGTCAGTAGATTGTAATTGGGGCTTGATAGATAGGGGGCGCTATGCTGCCTATTTGCTGGCGTAAAAAAAATTCTAAATCAGGTGTGGAGAACATTGTTAATATGTGAGTAGGGTTCTTAGAAGAAAGGTATTGTGCAAGCCACAAGATATTTCAAAGTTGAATTCAAGAGATTAAGACTAACATGGTTTGTGAATGTAAAGGGGAACTTATACCTTAATTGTCCAACGCGAACTGTAAGTGACAATATCCAAGTGGAGCCAACACATGCCTACGGTAAGGTAGTCACCACTAATACTACACTGACTGGTAATTTCATTTTGGGGGTAATATTGTTGACACGTAGGATGTGAGTGGCTCCTGATCACCTTAACTGTCACTTAGGGAAAGAACCTTAGTGCGTAGGCAGCCCAGTCAAAAACCCAACGCACTGTGTATAAAGGCTCTGCCATCCCTCCTTCTCTCCTACATCATACATCACAAATCACAAGATCACAATGCTTCGGAAATTCTATCACAGGTCACAGAAGATCTAAGTCAAAATTGCTTTGACCAACATAACTTACACTAGAACTTTCTAAGTACTGTACGTCAACTTTACTATTATACATCTCATCATACAATCCTCGCTATCTCTTATCCTACTATCTCAAGACTCTATCTTTCTCTAAACACCTCAGACTCTACCACCTAAATTCATCAAACCTCTAACAACGCCACCAAAAATGGCTCTTCCGGACTGGGCGATTAAAGCGCGTGAGCTGTACCTCGAGAAGCCACGCTCCCTCCTCGACATCGTCCGCGAACTAGAGTTCCTGTACAGAGACCCTGGTGCACTTATCCCGGGCGACTGGGCCAACGGGATATCCGAACGAGATCGTATAAAGAGAGTTAGGGAGTTCCTGCAGGATGCGGGTCTGTTCAGGGTGAGCCTATCTAGGTTGACTCTCGTAAACTGACTTGTACTAGAGAGTTGGCGAATTTTTATGTCTCTTGTTTGCAGAAACTAATTTGGAAAGGGTTAGGTTCCGCATTTCATTATTGTCAATGGGGAGGAGCAAGTTGAGGAAGAGATGGGGGAGGAGTCGGAGGAAGAATGAAGTTAAGATTCTAGTGCAGCTAGGACTTGAGTTTGTTTAATACCCCTACTCTTCAGTTGAGATATTTCAATCGAGTTCGATTGTTTCCAAGTCTACCTTAGTCCACACCAAATAAGAACTGGTACATTGAGCCCAGGAGCATCCGTTGTGTTTAGTGCGGAGACCAACCTGGACTTCGAGGATAGTGCAATGTTTGGATTTCTGGACTCAATTATGGTATTGACTTTCAATGGGGTTGGAAACTGACAGGTGTGGTTATGGGATATCTTGGTGTCTCGGCGAATTCTGTCGGCTACACTTATACCAATAGACCTGAATAAAAACTCGAGATAGGGTCAAGATTAACTTTTCCTTCTCCAAAAAATAAAAATCCCTTCTCTTCTGCTGTCAAGACTACTTCCCGCTTACTGTATGGCCACTTGCACTAAGTCGTACGTAGAGTACTAGACTGGACAGAGGACCCCAAACTGTGATATGGTCAAAATCGTACATCTACTGAAGGATTCAACAATATTTCGTATCTGGGGTCCACTAGTCAGTGTATTGTAAGCGTAAGGTAAGGTGCCTTACCTTATAATACGATAGTAAAAGCCAGAAGTCCAACTGTGCTGTACGAGGGAGCATTTTGATTGGTCTCTTCGGTCCGGCTGAATTTGTACCGAATTTCCCAACTTCAACCTCAGATAATCAACTTCCGCGCATGAACTTGAAGTAATACACCCAGAACGATGTTCGAAATACCCGAAGCAAAGCGGTATGGCCGGTCTTACCTGAATCACACCTTTTCAGAGAATCTATACTGATATCGTCAGTGTCCGCCGCGAAGACCTCTACTCCCCGCAATCCTCCCCACGCTCTTCGCCAGATCCAGAACTCACGGAGCTCTTCCACGCGCACATCCAGCAAGAATTCGAACCGACCACCGTAGTAATAGAGGAAGCGCAACATATCCTCGCACCCATCGGCAAGCAAAAGGATGATAATAGCCCCGAATTAGAGTTCCGTCTCTTTGCGCGAACGAAAAACGATGCGCAAGTTGCGCCTCAGAAGATACGGCTCGACTCCCCTACGGCAGAGAACGGGGAACCAGGGTTCATAAACCCGGAGCGTGATAAGAGTTACTATCTCGCGGATCCTTCGTCTAGGGAGAGTTTGGAGTATGATGCTGTAGCAGTGACGGGGAATGAGGTATCGAAGTGGGCGCGGAAACCGTGTCCTGGCTGCGTATTGCCGTGGCGTGTAACGACCATTACGATGAAGGATGTTACTGTGCATTTGGGACAACCGGAAGGTGATGCTGGGCCGAGGAAGAGGAGACGGCTGGGTAAGAAGGGTAGGATTGTGATGCGGAAGAGACGGGATGCGAGAAATGCGGAGAGGGATCTTGCCAGTAGGTTGGCGGCGGAGGAAGAGGCTGCGGAACGGGAGAAGAGAACGAGGAGGAATAGGGAGAAGAAGGTCAAGAAGAGGGAGAGGGATAAGGCGAAGAAGAACGCAGGTACTGAAGGAGAGGCTGGGGTTGAGGTATGAAGTTATGAAGTGTACGATAGACTGAGAATCAATAATATATCGATTACTATGGCTCTAGCCTCCATGATATGGCTCGTCATATGTTTTCATTTTCAAATTACGTGCTCTCAGTTGTAGCACAAGAAAGCCTGAGGTCAAGCTCATAAATGCAATTTTTTCTACCCAAACTCTTGTCAAACGGCGTCCTCTCGTCTTCACATTTCTCTACCACGGTCATAGGTTTATGGTACATTGGAGATTCTCTCTTAAAAATCTACATTGTTAATTCTCAACTGATCTCTCATTACTCTACTGCGTATCCGCAACTCGGGAGCCATCAGTATGTAATGCGAGAGATTATAGGTAATTCTCTAGATGCACATTACCATGAACGGAATTAAGGGGCCTAGAGGTATCAACTCACATCTAGACCTCATAGTGGTGGGCAGCTTATGACCTGTCCTCTCCAAATGGTGCCGAAGCCTTTAGTATACGGAAATAGACTGCTATGTGAGAGAGCAATTGCTAACCCCTAGACCCGTTCGCATGAAAGGTCAACTTCTAATATCTTCATAGAGCTAGGGTTCTGGGCTTTAGGGATTTCCGTCTGATTGCAGCTCTTGCCCCTAATGTCAGAGGTAAATCATGCGGTGTTTGATATTGGCCATGAATAAACGAGAATAGACGAATATTAGCTGAGGTGGTGCGTGACGACGACTTATACCTTATATGACAGTTGATATCCTCGGTTTTTTCGTCTGACACGCCTTCATTCTTCATCTATAACTGCTCTGAAACTCTTTACTGCTTCATTACCTCCACCCCATCACGGGAACCCCGCTGGACTAGTCGTAGACTCTTTGAGGTATGGATATGGAATTCGAAAGCTTGTTGGATGCATACTTCAATTTCACCAAATCTTGCTCGGACGAGACCCTGAAATCCGTCCGTAAACCCGCTATCACTAATACCTTTATCATCGGTGAGATCACGCAAGCGCTCGGCCTCTCCAGCTCCTGTGTCACTCATTACCAAATCACCTAATACCAGAGAAGCACTTCGACAGCTCGAATGCACAGTTTGTACGGAAGAAAAGTTGTGTCTTGACTTCCCATTCCGCAACACGATCTCATGCCGCCACGACAGCACCCCATGTCGTTCCTGTCTCTCAGTGTGGATACCACGCGCGCTGGAAACCGAGACGTGGGACAACATCCGCTGTCCTGATACCGATTGCAATGCGGTATTCCAATATGATGATTTCAGCAAACACGCAAGCGAATCAGACTTTGAACGGTAAGTAGACGGGGTTCTTCTCTGAATGTGTTGTGTTAATGAGGAAATAGCGTATCCGATCTCTCCGTGCGCTCAGCACTCAGCGAAGTTCCTAACTTTCGCTGGTGTCAAGCTATGGGTTGCAAGTCCGGTCAGAAGCATGCTTACGGCACTAATGAGCCGATATTCACTTGCACAGTATGCGGACGTAAAGATTGTGTAGTGCACAATATGACATAGCACGCAAATGAGACGTGCGAGGAGTACGATGAGAAACTGAGAAAGGACTTTCAACGAAAGGAAGAGAAACGCAGGAAAAAGAAGCAGCTGGAAGAAGAGAATAAGGCATCTGAGAAGACGGTAAAGGAATCCAGCAAGATATGCCCGGAGCCAGGATGTGGTTATCGAATTCAGAAGAACGGGGGATGCGATCATATGGCTTGTGAGTTTGCTCCTTCCCCACTGATTTTCTCGGTCGCGGAGTGCTTACATAGAGAATGTCCAGGCCGTCGAGGTCATGAATTTTGCTGGGATTGTTTACGTCCTTACAAGTCGATTCGACACTATGGTAACCATTGGCATCTGAAAGGTTGTAAGCACTGCACGCCTCTACTTCATTTAGCTACCGCTCGTGCAAATCGAAATTCTGCGAATCCGGCCGAGCTTCCCCTAGCGCCAGGTGGGTGTTAGATGAAATACATCCCCACAAGAAACGAAATTGTACTTTCATCGGCTATCCCGAGAAATAGCCGCCATTAAGGTTTTAGAAGGTGAGAGCATGGGACTGAACGGGAAATTTTTGTGGGATTTATGACAGCGACTAACAAAATGATGGGTTCGGTTTGATGCTGAGAAATATTTGCTCCTTTGGTTTGGGTTGATTATTTGAGTCGAGAGGATCCTGATTTGGAATATGCTCTTTATGGTTTACTTTCTACTCTTCTCTACTCAAAAATATCTATTCCTCAGGCTAGGCAATGCAGACTTACTATACATTTGAAAGAAGAAATAGTCTGTTCTTATTCCTAGTTCCTAACTCAGTCTAAATCTGATAGTATACCCGTATCAACTCAGTCAAGGTTAGAGAGCAGCTATCGAGAAATACTAACCATGCGGATTGGGGATAGACCTTCTGCCGTACCTTAGACATTAATATATCGCGTTCCCCGAGTCCATTTCAAATGCCTGCTATGCTCCTAAAACCTTTATTCGTGATAGTTCTTCCCTCACCCTCAATCCCAGGCCCTTTCATCGCTTCCCCATTGCCCGCAGCTAAATTTACCAAAACTTCGCCAAGCTCCTTCGTTGGGCTGTTCATATTTTTATACACCACCCTGAAAAATGCGTGGGCAGGTGGTCCAAGGTTACCCCTCCAGCCTGTCCTCCACCTTTCTGGCATATGCTCCATGACTTCCGGTTGTGCAGTTGGATCTACGCCACCTGGACGAATGCTTATGGGGCGTAGGCAAGGGTATGAGGGGTCTTTCATCAGATTGAGGAGCTCAGCTTCTGTTTCGCCTTTGACGCGCCCGAATAGCGTTGTGAAGATGCCAGGTTTGGTCGTAGCGCCTTCACCAGAGACGTATACGAAGTTGAAGGGTTGTGGAACGTTGAGAGAAGAAAACGTTTTCGCGGCGTTGAGGGCTTGGGTCTTCGTAATCTCAATGTAGTCCCTAGTGTTCTGTTAGCATGGTGTGCATTGAGGGTTGACCCTCACGATTCACCTACTCCTTGTTGACATCATTCTGACTCGGTCCGGAAGCCCAGACACAGCCTTTCGCGCCTTTGAGCTGGTCGAGAACCGAGTTCTCCCACTCTTTGAAATCTTTCTTGATGATGACCTTGACCCGGTCATCGTTCTCACCCATCGTGACCGGCTTACGGCTGATGATGGAGATTCGGGATATGGTTTTGTTCGCTAGCATCGCCGCGAGTGCGGCACTGCCCACGAGGCCGGTTGCACCGGTTAGGATCAGATGCATCCTGATATCTGGATGATAGTGTATTACTGCGATAGAAAGACGCTACAAGGAATGCTACATGGCGGGAGGGACACCAGGAGAAGGATCAGCTCAATTTATCACATTCTTTCTACCTTGCTCAACCGATGTCTAGGTAGCAAGGTCGTCGTGGCAGGAGGCCTTAACCCCGTAAGCAATCTCCGGATCCATCTTCTGAGCTGAGTGCTCCAGTCCTACAGTACTTGGAATGTTACAATCTGGAGGCCCGCTACTGAAATGCATAAGAATTTGAAGTAGTGAGATAATTGTTCATTTTCTCTACATATTGTCGGTTGCAGTTAGGAAGAATACGGTACCTTAGTCTCATAGAACTAGTTCTATTCCATTTTAGTCTGTATGCACTCGGAGCTCGAATTTTTCCGGAATCCAACCTCATCTCTATTCAGAAATACAAGTTCACTGCCACCCGTGCCACCTTTTGCACTCATGTAAATTCGAGTGACTTTCTATTCTTTGCGTACTGCTTAACCCCCTTCTACCATTCTTATTCCTCCAACAAAATTAGAACATCTTCCATTGCATCCTCATCTGTAACTCGATTTCAATAGAAACCCTTCATAGGCAAAGTTCCTATTTGATCCCCAACATCCCATTATGATCGCTCAACCCATCGTCTTTCTTCTCTTCCACAATACTCTTCATTTTCAAGGCTGCTTGTATCGTTTTGCAAATGTAAAACGGTTCTCTAATTGCTGAAAGGGATAGAGGTTCGATAGGTAGAAGCCGGTCTCAAGATGAGCGTAAACCTTCAAATGTCAGAATGTAGAGCAGCATCATGGAGAAATTCATACCGTGTTTTTGCGCAAGTCTGTACTTTACTTAACTTCCACACTCCATAAACCCATGTCGGACTCTTCTCTCTGCTGATGACCGTTCTCCCGCGCCGAGTTAAGTAGAGTCATCAAAACCACCGAGTCGGAACTGTACTGTCTGCTTTCATCATTCCCGTAGTTTCGTATCTCTTTGCCCCTTAGAATACTGCAGTCCAACAGCTTTCCTCCCTTGAGTTTCATATGGGGACTTACCTCTGAGCAAAAACTGCAAAATAAAGGAAAAAGGGAAATGAATGGTAGTAAATAGTTGTCACTCACTCCTAGTTTGTTGTCCTTTTATTTCTTTGTCTTTCTCAGCAATCGAATCGAACAATGTACCGCTATTGTTTCTGTGGTACTACAAGAGTTTGGTTAGTTCTCCATTCCGGGGACCATCCTGGTAAAGGTCCATCTTGGTAAAGTTCGATCCTGGTAACGGTACCTCCTCGTGGCGGTCTGTCCTAGCAATGATCATTCGCCGCGTGGATATCACACCTCCCCTAATTGTTGAGAATGGGACCCGTGGACCACATCTCACCCGCCACAGAAGAAACTGGGTTTGATAGCATCAACTTTAACCGGTATAACTCAGTTCAGCCTAGGCGTTACTGCGTTACAGTATCCAGTATGTTAAGCTGTGATATCAGCAACATTCAACATCATGGTTGTATGACTGGTCTGAGAGATGTTTACCATCTTTCTTCAGACTTTGAGTAGCTTCACTATCTCAGAGAACAACATTAGGCATCGGTACTAAATATTGCTTAAGTAAGCTTCATTTAGTGCCTGGCTTAACAGCGTTGTCACGTAATCCGACAAGTGGCAGCTGCAGACTACTCGGTGAGAGCAGTGTTCTTACTTGTTCATAGCCTACTCTTAGAAGAGCAGGGTCGGTTACGGGCACCAGGGCGAGAGAAACAGAGAACCCGGATCTGACTGATTGCGCTGGTCTGGGAGATCACCACGATCTTTTCCCAGACTCTGAGTAGCATCACTAGCTCAGAGAACAACATTAGCCATCGGTACTAAATGCTACGGCAAAGAAGCCACATTTTTAACCTTAGCTTAACAATGTTGTCAAACGGTCCGATAAGTTGCAGTTACAGACTACTTGGCCAGAGTAGTGTTCTTACTTGTTCATAGTCTACTCCTTAGAAGGAACATGGCCGGCCGTCTGCACCAGACCAATCAGAAAAACCACTTCGATTCCAGAGCAGACCCGCAATTGGGACAACAGGGCTCTCAGTGCTAATTGATATCCGCCTAGGATCCGCTATGGACGTTGTGAACCCTAAAGAGAAGAGGAAGTCGAGAAAGGAAGCCGGTTGAGAACGTTAATCTAAAGAGAAAATTCGTCAGTGAACCTATTCAAATGTTGATGTAAGAAAGAAATTAAAAGGAAGAGGTGAGGCAGAATATATATGTGCGTGCAGCCAGGCTAAGCTTGAGGAAGAACGTGACCAGGCGCGAAGTTTAAAATGAACGTGTATGTACACGGGCCATTAGAAACGAGCTTGATGATGTGCTAGAAAACGGTTGATCACATGCCGAAATGTAAGTACGTCTGTCACGCGAGGTTACTGCCGTCGTTTGTCTCCCGCACATTACCGTACAAGTGTCCATTACCTCGAACTTCTTATTATTTGCTTGGAATTCTTTCTATCTGGTAGCACACTCTACGAGCAATACATGTTTTGAGTTGACACGACCGCTTTTTCGACTCGTAAATATACGCTTATCTCAATACTGTCAATCAGAGACAATCGACATCGCCACAAATGTACGCTTTATTCCTCGCTGCTGCGCATTTTACCCAGAGGGTGCGCTAACTTATGATCAACTAATCTGCACAGATAATTTTTCTCCCACAGACCAGGTGATCATGTCGACCAAAGAACCGCCAGATAGCGCGTATCTGAAAGATGCTCAAAACGTTGTGAAGCGTCAATGGTGCTTGAAACTGCTTAAGAACGTCTTGCCAGGAAACCTGCGTATTGTCGACGCAGGACAGGACTTGGAAGTTAAGGGCTGGACCCGGTGCCACTAGGACTTGTTGCGCAACATCTCCGGAGAATCAAAACGAACAAAGGCAATTGAAGCCATTAGACTCTTTGCCGCAAGGGATGCTAGAAACCGAGGCTCTTTTGACAATGGGCAAGTTACAACTGACATCCTGGAAGACGGACTCACACACCTTAGACGTTAGCATTCGACTAGATAGCATGTCATATAAGTACAGCTCATAACTAAAACCTCTCAGTCAAATTCCCTCAGAAACCTCAGTTCGAACGCGATTCGTCTGATGAAGAAGGTTCCATTGGTTTGACAAAATGTAAGTTTCAGCTCTGTTCATTTTCGAAAATATACTTCTCTTATGTCTATTACCCGTACCAGATACCCGTGCGCCTGCAGTCCGATATAGCTTTACGATGTGCTAACATATTATATCACTATAGTCGGACCTAAGTCCAAGCGACCTTCTACAGCTCCTAAGCCCAAGCCCCGTCAGAAGCAGAACGCCCCCAAAGACACTGCAGGGTCGAATGTCCCTGAAAGTAAGGGTGAGTTGAAACGGAAAGGGAAGTCAGCAACGGCCAAGCGCGCCGATGAGGTAGTTGAGAGTACCCCGAGCCCGGCACAAATCGGGACCGACGTTACCGATGATGAAATTGAGCCGCCACCCGTTCAAAAGTGCGCCAAGCGTACCGCCACTTTCAAATAACGCGGCGCGAACAAGTCGGGTACGGAAGCAGCTGGAATTGTAGATCAGTCTGAAGCCGCCTGTCCGATCAAAATAAAGTCCAGAAGTACGAATTCATGATGGGATGTTCACTTGGGCCAAGGAGTCAGATGGATTGGAGTCAGTGATGTGGATAACAGGTTTCAAAAGACATATGCTTCTCGTGTTGTGGAGGTTCAAAAGCAAATAATTCGATTGAGTCGTTCAAAAAGTACCAGCTCAATAGCGGCGAATATGTAGCAATAAAGCTTCATATCCTACATAGATCTCGTTGCATGTGTCCGAACTGACTAGTCCAACCCCGCCACAAACCCTTCCCTCCCCTCCCTAACCCTCAAATCCATCACAAACTCCAAAGGCCCGCCAATGACGTTGCTAGTCCACCGATCCGGATCGACGCTCACGCCCTCCCTCTCCCTCCACTCAAACCCCTGCACCAGCGCCGCGCACGCGACCAGCATCTCCGCCTCGACGAGCGGCACACCGGGACACCGCCGCCACCCGCTGCCGAACTGATGGTGCCCGTCGAGCCGCGGGTGCTCCGTCAGCGGGGCGCGGTAGGTCGGAAACGCAGGCTCGAGCCAGCGTTCCGGCAGGAAGGACTCAGCCGAGGGATACAGCGCCGGGTTCCGCGCAAGCGCGAGCTCCATGACGTGCGCTTCCGTCCCCTTGGGGATGAAGTAGCCGGCGTAGACGTTGTCTTCGGTCACAAGGCGGGGGACGCCGAGGGGCACGGGCGGCCGCCAGCGCATGCTTTCCTTAATGGCTGCGCGGAGGGTGGGGAGGCGGGGCGCGTCGGCGGGGGTCGCGAGGCGGGTGCCGAGGACAAGGTTGAGTTCATGAAGGAGGCGCGTCTGCCAGGACGGGTGTAGTAGTGTCGCGAGGAGGAAGGTTGTTAGGGGTCCGCTGATGGTTTCGATGGCGACGTTGCAGAGCATGCCGATTGCGTAGGTTGCTTCGTGGTCGTCGGGGGCGAAGCCGAAGCCTTTAGGTGGCGTGTCTGCGGGGCAGTCGGGAGGCGTGGAGGGGGTTTTGGAGAGGAGGTAGGATCTTGTTGCGCATTGGGGGGTGGGATGGCCTTCTTTGAGCTGGGATTTCACTTCGTTAAATTTGGTTTTGAAGAGGGCGTGTTCGACTTCGCGCCTTTCGCGGATCTCGCGTTTTGCTGGGACGAGGAATTCGGGGAGGTGGTTGAGGAAGGGGAGGAGGTTTGTTATGGGTCCGCCTGGGGAAATGTGGGGAATGAAGATCTCGACGTTTTTGATGAACTCTTCTGCGTCGTCGGGGGAGCCGTAGCAAAGCCGACAGGAAATACGGGCGGTGTATTCTCTGATTAGGCGATAGTAACTTTCAGGGTTTCGTGAGAGCTGGAGGATGAATCTGCGGACTTCGAACGCGATGGACCCATAGAAGTCGTTTTGATGTGCTTTGGTGAGAGACATTTGGACGAATCTGCGTTGTCTTTTCCATGGCTCTATGTGTGGTTAGCATATGATAAATATAGAGAAGCGGGAGTAGTACCTCCTAGCTCCATCAAAGGTAACCATTGGTTATTCGTGTTGCTATCCGGAATGCCTGGTATTGCCGGCCGAGAAGAATATATCGGGGCTCGCTTTGCCTTTCAAAAGTATTAAACGGGTTTCTGCAAGCAAAAGGCGCGAAACCGTACCAATAGGTCATGAGCAATCTTGGGATCTCCAATCCACAAATGGGTAGGTCCCATCATTGTATTTGCGAAGAAACCGTTATATTGATCACTCCATTCCTTTAACTTGATCCATGGCTTTGAAGGGTCCAAATCATGAACCCGACCAATATACGGGAGTCCTACGAAGTGTTACGAGAATTCGAAAAATGATAGTATGTATAATTACTCACCCCATGGACCTGGAAGCGGTTTTGTGCCTACTGGTACGCTATTGCTTCCCCTTGACCAAATATAAAGTATAACGATGGTTGCTACTAGGGGTATAAAACTTAATTTACCAAGTTTACATAGGAAGAGATAAGAAACGTCTAAGGGTTGCGAGAGAAATTCCATCTTTTGCCAGCAGAAGAAGGATGGCAGTACAGTATGCGGAATCAGAAGAGAACACTGAAACTCTGGAGATACCCCTGGTTAAGTAGTGCCCACTGAACATCTTCCCGTCAGACGCTTCAGGCTATGTTTGTTCTTTACTGGGAAAGTAAGGATCAACAAGCTTCCAACTTAAGCCATATCCTGACACCGAGAAGTTCGAGAACAGCTCTAGGCTCAAGTCATCGACCCATAAGCTACTGTCTCGTGCGTAAAGCCATAAAAGATTGAGGTTTCCAGTTCGCTAAAGACCAACGGTATGGTAGCGGTCCCATGAGAATAGAAGTACTCGTGCTCCTGTACGGGAATTGCATGAGTTACATGGGTCAAAACGGGGGGCAGCAAGGATCGAATTATCCCTTACCGAGATGTTATTGGACATTCTCTAGGTCGGAGTTTGAAGCATGTAAGCTCTACTCCATACTGGGTACTGCTCCTCTGAAGGTGTGTGGTTTGGAAACTTGCCTTCTTTCTGCCCTATTCCGAGTGGTTTTTGACATTCGTACTGTACATCAGCTTCTACACCGGTGCTAGTTCTGTAGTAAGCTCAACATAAAGCTTGTTCACATCTCGATTGCTAGGTCCCTACGAACAAACAATATCCTTAGCGATTTCCAGTCCTCTGGATATCGGTTTCGGTTACTTGTTCAACTTTTCGAGAACTGTGAAGTTGTAGGCTTTAGCCCCCGATTTGTAAAACTGGCAAAGTTCCTGAGCCATGCAGTTCCTACGCGTCGATCGTATAAACGAGCGCTATGCTTATCCGGGCAATGCTCTTTGAGCAATGCAACGTAGTTGCCGTAGACAAATACAGGTACTGCTATAATGCGGTAAGATCTGATATGCGATTGGGGCTTGTTTTGCTGGTATCAAACTTGTGTGTGTAAATATATCAAAATTTTCTTAAAACGAGGGATTTTGTTTGCCATGAAGACGGTTCATGCCCCCAAAGCTGGCGTGCTGATTAAGTATAATAGGCGTGAGGCTACAGTAAGCTCGCCTGCTGATATATCAAGATCCCTGTTTTCATAGTAGATGGCTAGAACTTCAGTAGTATGACAAGGAGAGGAGTCCTTTCAATATCCCAGAATTGTATTCGAGTCTGCCACTTATATTTCATGAGACAAGTACACCACAAATACAAGACGAGGTCAAAACTAGGTTCTTCCGCCCCATCTAGCCGATATGTTGTGATACCATGTAAGGAGAAACATCCCCCCAATTTGGGGTAGAAGGCAACAAGCCCCCTTATTCATATTCTCCGATACATGCATGTCCATATCTAACCCAGCTCAGCATCAATAACTAGGGCGCTACCTCAAGCATTTAAACGGTCAATTGAGATGTCCCACTGTTAAATCGCACATATGGTCCGTACACTTGGTATTTCTTAACTAACATCTTCCTTAGTAAACAGTTTGCTGGGCTTGCGGGAGTAGGGACTCTTCCCAACCGATGATGGGATCATCTATATCGTCAGACTGCTTTCTCTTCCCCGACTCCCAAGATTCCGGTCAGATTGGCTGGGAGTGCGTCTTCGCTAAAGGGGAAAGGCAATTTAATAGCAAAATCTGAGTCATAGTAGGAATAGGGCGAAAATTCCAGAGAGCTTTTCTTCGATTCCGGAGAAGCGATGGACCACCAGGCGAATACAAGGGTTTGCAGGACTCTCTCCGCCAATGCTCGCATTTGTCCTCCCCTAAGATTGTAACCGCAAGATGGGTCTCCTGCTCCTCTAAGTAGGAAGATCTCCAGAGGAAAGATAAATGCAGCAATGAAGAGAAAATCAACGGCTGTCGACTTTCCGAGCTCCTAAGATTTTCTCTACGAAACCCCATGACCAAAGAGCGTAATGAGCCTTTTGAGGGTAGAACCGATATCATCCGCACTGAGTGCCTGGCGTTCGTGCTTGAGCCAAATAGGAGAGAGCAGCACAGTAACCATCTCATAGATATCGGACACATGTTCGTCATCACCAGAACCTCCTCCTATACATTCAATACTGAGTCGACATGCCCCTCTAGGCTGACCGAAGGAGATCTCCAGGATCACAGACCCAAATTTCGGGGACCGGTTATCAACGAGGATGATTCTTATCGTATTTAAGTCGTCTGAATGGCAGCCCAAAGATTCAATCCAGGTCTGAGCAGCGGGATAGAACAAGGGAAGAGAACCCAAGAAAAATTTGTTGCGGTGATAATACATGGACAGGCATTCATTGCGCATCTGAGAGCAGACCTGGCTCATGACTGGTGGGTTCACACGACGCGGCCATGTCACTGGGACTATCTGATCCACTGGCATGGATTCTTCATAAATCTGGTTCCGGATCTCCGCAGGAAGGCGAAGTAGCGACATGGGTTTGGGACAAGCTGAAGTTTCCATCTTTTGACCGTATACTGTGTCAAAGAAGGTATCCTTGCGTTACAATGGCGGTAATCACAATTTCAGCGAATCAGAGAAACTTTTATTGTGAGGTAGAAGAAATGGATCTCTGCTTTACACTTCACGCAAAGCTAGTTCTATAATTTATGGTATGGGAATAGAGATAAGTGATACTCAAACAAGAAAGCGAGAATGGTACTTATGATGAAGGACTGACGTTCAGGAGAATAACAAAGAAACCGTCCGCAACTGGGACACACGTCCTTAAATTTATCGCACAGTGCGCAGCTCGCGTGGCCTGAATCTATTTCCCCGTACGAATACGAGCTTGCTATCGGAGAAGATCCGCGGTGTTGAGGATCGTTCCACTCTGTCTGGCTTCCTGGCAACACGGTCGGAAGCTTTTGAGCTCTCTGGCTGGCTGTTCAGGCCCAAGTAAGGCTGAAAATGCAAGCGATTTGTATGCTAGGCCTTCTAGCTGACAGCAGCAAACATCATCTGCTCCACTGGCTATCGGTTATCTTTGCCCTATTCGATTGACCAAATGGCGAGACCAGTATGGGCTTTCATCCATCTTCGATTATGGTTAAGATGCTGTTGTGCGGTTATCAGTCCGAAAAAGTATCGTTAAAAACCATAACATGAAGTCAAAGACAGCTCCCGTGTATATACAATTGGATTAACAACTATCATTTGCTTAAAAAAAATAAAAAAAATTGCAAAACAGTTCCCACCCCTCCGAAGAGGGTGTGGTACATCTGCTGCCCTCAACTTAAGGCCCGAGATATGGGGGCTTTTTGCCCCTAGGGGAATCGACCCCGGGGTTGTCTAGATATCCCCAGTGGTCATTACCACTAGGCTACCCCGGGAGATGTTAAGTGGTTCTCGAATTATTGCTTATAACCTTACTGATGGGAAATCTGCTCCGGTATACAGCACGAGTGCCAAGGTAGTCACGTGGAGAGTAAATAGTGACTTAACTCACGTGGTAGTCATTATATTTACACATGTTAACTGGCTAGGCTATTACTTCAAAATCTGGCTCATGCACTCTACAGATGAATTGATTCATAGCAGAATTTAGAATTGTTGACCGGCGATTCCAGGTTAGGAGAAATCAATCGGTGTCCGATTAGACGATAAGTTCCTTATCGATAAGAGGTCTCCCTTAGATACTGAGCTTGGATCATTCCGCCCGCTAAGGTAAGGAATATATGGGATCACACTTGTAAAATGCCCCAGCAATTCCATGCCATACTGTCAGATAAGGTAAAGTCCGTCTACTGTCTATCAGGATGCGGACAAGTACAACACTTGCCGTAGCAGCGCTATCCAGTATCGCATTTCCCACGCTGTACCTACTCTACGTTCGGCGAGACTTATCACGAAAGATCCACCATGAAGCGCAACGCGGGAAGCTCTCCCCATCGATAACAGACGCAGTCAAATCCATCCCAGACGAAGCAATCGCAGAGGAATGTCCCATGGTATATGAGTGCGCATGGAAAGCGGTATCTACATCTCTCCTCCCGGATATCGCAAGGGAGAAACTGCTCGTTCAATACCTTCAGCGAAACATGACCAAGTTCTCCGCGTCACCACAGGCATTTGCGATTAAACGTATGTGCTCACCGCAGGTTCTCAAAACATTCGAGCGAACGTATATTGAGTCTTTGGGATTTTTGGAAGCTAGCCTTGTCTGTGGAGTTTATCAGGTTCAGCTTAGGGGAGAAGATAGGATAGAGCTTTCGATGGAAACTCATATGCCGTTCAGTGGCCGCTTGGTCGTTACTGTCGAGGAGAGGGACGGGAGGACCGTCTTCGGTAACCATGTGGTACAATGGAAGCAGCCTGGGGAAAAAGCGTCAATGCCACTGGAGGGCACTGTAGCTACATGGATCCATCAATTCTTTGTTTGGTGGCTACTGGATTCAGGGACGAAACATTTTATAAATCTCAAGAAGTCATGACACAGCAGCTGAACAATAAACTGGAGTGATTCAAGACTTCAATTTGTACCTAGGGTGCTTCTGACCGATAATACCGCCCTAAAACTCCGATCCATCATTGATGTGTAGCCTGGTCCACCGAAGCTCGTACATTGGGTATAAAGCTTGTACCGTTACACCCAAACCATCCCGACGCCTGCAAACATCTTAGCATAAGCATATGCTTAGAGGCCCTTCTTGTGCGCGATAGGCTTGTTTTGTCGTTGCGTGAGGACCGTGAAGCCGACGAAGGCAGCTGCAAGGACTCCAATGATGACGATGTTCTCTGTAAGCATACTGTTAGCCAAATCTGTGGAGTGTCGTTAAATGATATACAAATGAATACAGCGGGACATACGAAGCATGAAGTTGATCAAACCTTGGAATAGCTGAAGTACATCCTTGGCTAAGGTAGTGAAGACGGCCAAGAAGGACTGAAGGGTGCTGAGGACAGTGTTGATGATGCCACCAAAGATCTCAAAGACAGAGGCGACGAGGTTTTGAAGACCGTTTATGATGCTCGTCATTGTGGTGGATAGATCTCTGTTGAGAAGGTTGTCTCAGAAGGGTATTAGACTGATGGTATTAAACTCTAGTATGAATGGCTTAGATGGTGGAGGGAAGTTGTTGATGGTGAGGTCTTTCGAAATCAGTCAAACTTATATATTCTTTGTTCAGAAATCACGGTTGCAGCCTGCGGAATGTGGCAGGTGCGACTTTATGTGTGGCTCAGTTTCACAGTGCAAGTGATAAGGTAAAAGGCTCGCCCATGTAACTTCTGGCTACGTAGTAGTGTATCGTTTCCTTGATTTTTGTGCAATAATGACAGAACTTAGGCCGTCAATCGTCTGTAAATCGTAATGGTGTTCCCCTCCACCAGCTCAGTGACTGTGAGCATCCTTGCTATGACGTAACTGGGGTAGCTCTTTCAGATGGTCAGTTTAGCCGGGATCACGTGACTACATACAATTCTTTAAGTATCGTGAGATTGGCCAGATAAGTTTGATATTGCCAAGACCACTGTATAGAATCGATGCTGGGGAATACGGGGAAATCATGCCTTTCTATAAGCTTGCAAGAGAGGTGTGACCGAGGAGTTTAATTCTGGATCCTATTTTTACTACAACTTAGCTTTGATCTTGTCCAAAAAGCTCCTGTCTAAACCATCAGGACCATCATAAATCTCCCTCTCGACAGCTCTACTATTAATCTACAATACTGTCAGTCGCATCGAGATTCTAAGTGCACAGTAAGTAGGAGATACTAACATGTTGCGGGCCTAGCTCATCAATCTTCTCACAGCCCAGTAGCCTGATGCACGTCTCTGTTTCTGCTTTTAAGACTAAAAATTCTTGTTAGCATAATGATTCAGGAACACAGGAAGTCTGCGTGAAGAACTGAGACTTACTTTCAAGTACCCTTTCAACTCCTTGCTTACCACCAGCACCGAGTCCAAATAAGGCTGCTCTGCCCACACCAACGCATTTCGCACCAAGACACAGCGCTTTGACTATGTCAGTACCTCTTCTGATACCACCGTCTACCCAAACTTCGATCCGGTCAAAGACTTCAGGGCAGTACTTCCTTATTTCCAGTAATGTATGCACAGCAGGGGGTGCTGTATCTAACGCTCTTCCGCCATGATTTGAAAGAATAACAGCTTTGATCTGCGGTGTATGGAGCGATGCTAAGTAGGCATCTTCATGCGTTTGCAAACCCTTAAGCACTATGGGAAGTTTAGTATGCTTAGCCAGCCAAGGAAGAGTCGTTTTCCATGTCAGATCGCATGCGGTGCCGGCGAATAGAGTTTGTCCTATGCCACCCAAACTCTTTGCTTCTGGATTCGTCCCGGTATTACTCGCGCTGCCACTCTGCACGGCCGACTTTATGGGAAGGTTAGCCCCTATGTTATTCATCCTCTCATCATGCTCACGCTTTCCTGGCACCGGCGCATCGAGTGTTAGAACTATGAACTTAATCATTGGCAATGTTGCTATCCGTGCCAGCATGGCTTCCGACTTTGCCCTATCATTCTGCACGTATAATTGCCATCCGAAAATCTGCCCTTGTTTTGCGTCCGCAACAATCTGCTCAGGGGTCATTGATGCGTTGTTCGAGATAAGTTGCATGGCACCGAATGTGGAGCAAGCCTGTGCTATGCCATGTTCGCCGTCTGTATGTGCCAACCTGGCCATCGCGGCCGGACAGACATAGAATGGGACATTGATCTTGTGGTCGAGGACTGTGGTCGACGTATCGCACCGGGTGCAGTCGACGAATATCTGAGGACGTAGTAGAATTTGTCGATATACAGTGTTATTTAAGGTTTTCGAGATTAGGTCATCCCCCGCTGAGTAGTAGTATGCCCATGCTTTCTTAGATATCTTCTTTGTGGCCACTTCCTCGATATCATCCAGATTAAGTAGAGACTGTAGGTCTACGGGTCTTTCTTCCCCGGCTGTCGCCTCCGCAGGCGCTTTCTCGACAACTGGGACGGTGGATGGATCTATAGTACCGAGTTTCGCGGAGGATGGTAGCGACTCCTCAAGAGTCCCTGGAGGATGTACTGGGTCATACCATTCCGTCGCGTCTGTCCCGGCTAGCTGAAGGATAATCTTGGATCCACCAGGATGCTCATTGAGAAACGACGTGACATCGTATACGGCGTCGTATAATATTACCCAGCAGCTCTCAGGAGTGTTATGTTTCGCAACTATCCATCTGATTTAGTGTCTATTTGGCCGTAAAGCTTAGAACTAAGATCATTTACCTTCTGTGTAATCATACACCTTTGACATTGTTGGCTCCTGAGACCTTAAAACTACTTCCAACCATGCGCGCTAAGTACCGGGACTTACAGATTATACCTGAACTAGGAATGATATGTACAATATATTTCTTGCCGCAGAAAACTTTGCGGGTCTTTTGATGACCTACATCGTGGTGTAGCTGGAGTGAGCAAATACCGGGCCAAAAGCCGATAAACGGGAAGATCACTCGAATTCAACCAATTGAAGTAAAGATTATGTCAACGAATTTACAACTTCGAGCACCAAAAAGAATATCACCACTGAAATATTTCGAACATCAGTTCCGTTCTAGGAAAGGTGGGAAAGTTCCATCGGTGTTCAGGAAGGCAATGTTTGGACCGGGCCGATGAGTTTGTCTCCTATTAGGCCTGGGATATACTCTGAACAAATCGAACAATATACATAATATTCTGATTATTTCTCTTAGATTCTATATGCAGGATCATCTATATTCTTTAAACCGTTTATATGCAAGAACCGCAAGAATCCCTATTGAGGAGACTCTTGTCACCAGTGTAACAGCAACGGCCTTTCTTACGATATCATAATAGCCTTCTAATAGGATACCCAGACCACTTGATCTCGAATTGCGTTGGATTTGTCGTATGCGACAGTAATATGCGCCTACACTTGTACCAGCCATTCCGACTTCCCCAAGTTTCTCACTTTCAAGTGGAAGAGAGACAGAGTCCAGTCCTTGCTCAACTGCTGCGGGAGTATGATGGTCGCCATCTTTCAGCTCATTCCACTTCTGATTTCTTAGACGGTAGGACATAGCCCATAGAATGAAGCGCAAGTCCCAAGGCTTGAATGTAGGGTACATCCATAACTCCAGTGCGTTATGAGGAGGCATCAATTCCAAGAAGTCGGCCATTACACCTAGAGTGAGGCCCCATAATAGTAGAGGTTTATCAGTGGGTGTCTGAATCTTCTTCGCACCGGACCACCACCGGTTTAGCTGTGTGGGAATGGATCTCGCATTATCAATGTACGATTTACCATCATCAACCATGAAATCGGGTATTGTACTGCAATATATACTCTGAGCGGGCACGAGACGAATTGCAGCGAAGATCATCTTCCCAAGCATGATCCGCATGAACCATCGGCCAATGCCCATTTCGAGCTTAGCAACTCTGGCAGAGACATCTTGGTATTCTACTGTTCGTAAGGAGGCGGAAAGAAGCGCGCGGAGAGGAACCCAATGTGCGGACCCAACCTCAGTAGGTTGTAGCCTCAATGGAGGCAGACTGGGGTCGGTTATGAGAAAGACGTAAGGGCAGAGCACCATGAGCCTGGTTAGGTAAGCAATAACACTTCAACAACCGCTTGTGGACCATCTCTACTCACGGAACCTTGCCCCAGGAAGTTGTTACAAGACGTTGCGGCAGGTTTCCAACTGTTATCGAGTTCTCCTGCTTTAACTCTACTCCCACCTCTTCAAGCGCTTCTCGAACCGCGGTGACCTGATCATCTGCATCCTCGGGGTCTTTTCCTCCACCCGGCAGTGCGACATGTGTCGGCCATCTGTCCCCTTTTCTTGCGGCGCGTTTTATGAAGAGTACTTCAGGATCACCATATTTGACCCAGTCCTGTTGAAAGAACTTCTCGAGCTTTTGTTCGACGTGGGGAATGTCGCTAATAGAGCGCAGTACTTCTATGACGCTTTCGGAGGGCCAATGCGTGTAATGAGGTTGTATACGGAGTATGAGAGCGACAGAGGCTCTCTTGTTTAGGTCTGGTGGACTAGGAATATACGGGTAGGGATGAGCGGCAAGATCGAGAAGGACGGTCTGCAAATGTTGAGTTAGTTCTGAAGGAAAAGGCTCTTCGACCTTAGCGGGCATCTTCGAGCACTCTTTTATTTGTTGCAACAGAAGATTCACGAATTGATAGCTGAAAGTCTCTGAGACGCGACGACACAAACCTCGGTATTGCTGTAGGATCAAGGATGCTCCTTATCCTTGAATGATCTCTTTTCTGCGGCTCCGCATCTGAAAACATGTCCCCCATTAGCACGTGCGTGATGTGATTGGTCGAAGCTCTCCAGATATCGGCGAGCACAACGCAATTCAGATGTGATTTATGATCACATTGCTTTTCCACTTTACAAACCTTCGGTTGTCTGCAGGTAGAAATAGTGTCAGGGTTCCCTCATATACTCAATTGATCCTTTACCTTACCTCCCACACGCGAGACACTGAGCATTATGAGGTTCGGACGCCAATTACGTCGGTCCATCTACCCGCCATGGAAGGATAAGTACATAGATTATGATAAGCTGAAAAAGTTACTCCGAGATACCAATGGCTCGGACAATGCTGAAGAGGAGAATGAATGGACTGATGAGGACGAAAGCGCTTTCGTCGACGAGCTCGTCACACAGCAGTTAGAGAAAGTCCATGGCTTTCACCAGGAGGTTTATCAAACGATATGGGATCGGACTTCACAATGCGAATCGAAACTGGATACCATCGTAAAGAGCTCTAAAGCAGCAGAAGGTGTGCAGGAAGAAGATATGGATGACGACGCTGACGGCGGAGACCGTGCTGAAGATGAGAAGGAGAAGCCTGAAATGACAGGCGAGGAGCGGGACAAGATCCTGAAAGAAGTCTTGTCCGAATTAGATGGTATAACAAAGGAGATACAAGAACTAGAGAAGTATAGTCGTATCAATTATACTGGCTTTTTGAAGGCTTGCAAAAAGCATGACCGAAGGAGGGGTGGAAAGTATAAGATTCGGCCGTTGCTTAATGTTCGCCTGGCTGCATTGCCGTTCAATAAAGAAGATTATTCAACAGTGCTGTTCAGACTATCTACTATGTATTCCTTCGTGCGTCAGAATCTTGAGGGTGATCCTAAACGAGGACTGTCTTTTGGGGAGAACCAAACTGGAGGGGAAACGTTCACAACGCACAAATGTAAGCGTTTTCGAACCGATCATACACAAAATGCTAATCATAAGTAGTCTGGGTACACAAGGAAAACCTACTCGAGGTCAAGACAATAATCTTGCGTCGGTTACCAGTACTCGTGTACAATCCTCAAACTGCAAAGGTAGCCGAGGGAAATCAAAAGGATCCTACAATCACCTCCATTTACTTTGACAACCCAAACTTTTCATTGTATACGAATAAGGTGAATCACGAGCCCGACGCGGCCTCTCTACGGCTCAGATGGTATGGTCAGTTGTATGACACGAACGAAGTCTTCCTAGAGAAGAAGATCATCAAGAACGAGGATTCTAGTGAGGAACAGAGATTTCCCATCAAGCAGAAATACATTCAACCCTTTGTCAAAGGCGAATATAACATGGAAAAGAGCGTCGCGAAGATCGAAGGATTACAGAAAGAGGGATCGAACGCGGCAGATGAGCTGAAGAAAAGCGTTGGCGATATCAGAAAGCTCATAGATGAAGAGCAGTTACAGCCAGTATTAAGAGCCAATTACTCTAGAACTGCCTTTCAGATCCCTGGAGACGACAGAGTTCGCATCTCTCTCGACAACCATCTAGTATTCATTCGAGAAGACGCAATCGATACCGAGCGACCCTGCCGCGACCCCGAAGACTGGCACCGCAGAGATATTGATGATAATAAAATGGAGTACCCCTTTAAACAGATCCGCAAAGGCGAGCGCGTCGAGTTCCCCTTTGCCGTCCTCGAGATCAAAATCAAAGGCAAAAAGCACTACGAATGGATCTCCGACCTCATGGACTCGCACCTCGTCAAAGAAGCGCACCGCTTCTCTAAATTCGCTCATGGCGTCGCCATCCTCTTCGAAGACTACGTCAATAGCTTCCCCTTTTGGCTATCTCAGGTAGAGACTGACATCCGTCGCGACCCCCAACAAGCCTTCGAGGAGGAACAGGAGCGCAAAGCCAAAGCCGCAGAAGCCGAGTTCGCAGTAGGCAGTTTACTCGGTGGGAGCTTCGCCGGTCCCCGCTCCAGCCCTCATTTCAAAAAAGCTATCAGCTCCCCCGTGGGATCGCCCAACGAACCTTCCTCCCTCCAGAAACACATGTCCCACCCCAAAATCACCGCCGAACTCACGCGGAAAACCTCCATCGCGGACGGCACCCACGACACAGCCGAAGAAGCCGACTCGGACGACGACGGCCCGCAAGCTTTCCGAGACGGTGAGGTCAACACTACACTCGACTCCTTGGGCCTTCGGGGCCTCTTCACCACCTTCAGCACCTCCAAGTACGCTCGCTCGAAACGCTTCCGCGACCAAGCGGCCCAACTGCCCCCCGGCGTCCGCCATCCCGGCACCTGGATCAAGGACCAAGGCCCCGTGCGCGTCGAGGCTAAGGTCTGGCTCGCGAACCAGCGCACTTTCGTAAAGTGGCAGCACGTCGCCGTCCTCCTCGCCACGCTATCTCTAGGCCTGTACAATGCCGCCGGGGAGAAGAACAGAGTCGCAAGAACTCTGGCTGTCGTATACACGTGTGTAGCGGTGTTTGCGCTCGCGTGGGGCTGGGGCGTCTACTTGTGGAGGAGCAGGCTCATCAAGGCGAGGAGTGGACGGGACTTCGATGCCATGCTGGGCCCCTGTGTGGTTTGCATCGGGCTCGTCGTCGCGCTTTGTTTGAATTTCGGGTTCAAGGTATGTGGAGTTTCCTTTGATTACTATCTCGCATCGAGCTTTGCTAACCCAGGGTGTTGCAGTATCAGGCCATCTTGGAGGAGCAGAAACGCAGCCGAAACGAGACGACGACGACGGGTTTTGACTACCTTGAGCTCAAATAGGCAGCGTGTCGTTCTTGTGAGATTGGTATAGGCGTGGGAATGAGCCAGGGATCTGCTTGTGTGGAAATGGGGGTAGTGCTTGGTATAATGTGCTACCGAGTGTATATACAAAAACCTACGTACTGGACAGTACATATCTCATACCCTACATCCGATAGCTAGTGGTATATCACGGTACAAAGTTTTCATGTCAAACCTCCTATCACACAAATTGACGCTACTTCCAGGTTGTCCTCTCCCATGTAACCAGTCCATATTCTCATATTTTATCTACGTAAATTAAAAGTGCTTTTACCCAATGTAAGTATGACGTACATGCTACATCCGTCCCAAAGAGTAAGTATGGAGGGTGGCCTCAGGCACAAGAACCCCGCAATGAAGGAAGCCGCGCCTTTCCGCTAAGGTAGATATGGGGGTCTCACATTCAACCATCGCATTTGCATCCTGTTCCATTATATTCTTCTCAGTCGCAAGTTGAAAAGAGCCAACTTTTCTATTTTGTTCATCGCCGTTAAGAATAAAAGATTGAAAGCTGCTAGCAATCTATCTATCTAGGATATCATGGTCTATCAAGCAAGCAGTGACGCGAGCGAGTCTTTTGAATATCAAAACCTCTGCGAGGAGCATGCGCAAGAGCGCGAGAACCAGCTCGGACTCGATGAGTCCAGCGATTGACGAAGAAAAGAACATCCCATAACCGTTCGAGCCGTTCAAACATGCCACTCCGGTGAAACGCCGTAACCCCTGGGTACAAAGCTGGATCATTACTCGTGGTCGCTCTCGTTTCCGACGATTATCTTCATCGCGGACTTCACTCCCTCTGACACTGTTGGCTTCTCGCCAATCTTGACTGGAGGAACACCGAGACCGTTCCTGTTCCTGAAAAAGAGAACGCCTTTCCCTTCACCCTGGGCACCTTCACTTGGTTCAACCCAGTTGCAGACGCGAGCGCTGGTCCAGAGAGCCTTGAGGAATCCCAGGGGACCACCTTTAGTATCTGATCGGTAGTGGTTACCCATTACCGGCTTGATAGCCTCGGTAGCCTCATCAGCATGGTAGAAGGGAATAGTGGAGACGTAGTGATGTAGGACGTGAGTCTCGATGATACCGTGGAGCAAAGTGCGGCCAATGAAACCGAATTCACGATCAATAGTAGCAGCGGCACCGCGAGTGTAGGTCCAGGTGTTTGCGTCGTAGTGAGGAAGAGTTCCATCAGTGTGTTGAAGGAAAGTGATCGCAACAAGCCAATGGTTCACCCAGAGATACGGGAGAAGGTACCAGACGAGCAAGTTGGTAAAACCGAAGTTCCTCCCGATGTAGACCAAGGCAGAGATTGTGAATGCCAACCCAAGATCGCTGAGGAGGACTAGTTTCTCCTGGTTCTTTTCATACAGAGGAGATGACGGGTTGAAATGGTTGACGCCTCCAAAGAAGCCGTTCTTCTTGCCGACGCCTTTTCCTTCCGGTTGACGGTCGTGGAAATTGTGCCCAGTCACATTGGTGCAAATATACATGGGCCATCCAGCCAGTTGTTGACCGATTGAATGGATGATCGTAGCAATGGGGGTCTCCTCCGTCAGTTCGTTCAGCTCGTGGGCCAAGTATCCCATCCTAGAGGCATACTCTTCCCTTGTCTTTGGCACGAAAACCATATCACGCTCCATGTGGCCAGTCGCCTTGTGATGTTTGCCATGCGAGATCTTCCAGGAGAAATACGGAACCAATAACGCGGAATGGCAGAACCAACCAACGGTATCGTTCAGAATCTTCGAAGGAGAGAAGGACTGGTGACCACACTCATGTGCCAAGACCCACAGGCCAGTTGCGAACAATCCTTGGATAAAGGTGTACAAGGCCCATAGACCAGCACGGACGGGAGTAGAAGGGATAGTCTCGGGCGTAACGTAGTTGTGGAAGATGTAGAATGTCGTTGCAAGGGAGACTATATCACGAGCCACATAACCGAGACCACGGAGGCCGGATCGTTCGAAGCAATGCTTGGGGATCGCATCACGGATCTGCTTGATAGTGTAATCGGGGATTTCGAACTCGTTGCCGTACGTGTCGAGGAGTACTCCGCGGGAGTTCTTCACGTCAACGTCGTCGACAGAGCCAAGCGAAGACAAGGATGTAGAGGACGCTGATTGAGTTGGAGAATCCGAGGGCGATGCGTTTACGGAAGTGGCATTCGACGACATGACCGATTCGGCAGTCACCGTCCTGTGAAGGAGAGCATTGCGAGGTAGAGCGGTAGTTGACATGGCCAGGAACTGAGCACAAGAGATGTATACTCGAGAGAAATGCGAACAAACTGGTAGTTTGCTTATTCGAGGAACGAGGTTGTTGACCGAGGGGGAGGGCGTTATTAGGATATTATTTGTTGGGATGTGGAGGGGTCTGCGTTGGGAAAGGCGAAACGTTTTGGGAAGGATATTACTCTCCACCGCCAGACAACCTAAGTGAGCGAGTCGTAGGTCTAAGAAGGGTAGGAAAGGGAGCGAAAGTGCGATTGAGGGGGATCTCAGGCTTTTTTAAAGAGGAAGGGCAAAGGTCTTGGAGGACCTTGTGGGAGTCTGCACAGGCTGGTGTGATCCAGGGAATTATCGTGGCAGCGTGAAGCTAGAACTAAGGTACCTAGTAGAGTACTAAAGTACCGCTGTTGCACTGTTGCACTGTTGCGCTGTTGCGCTGTTGCGCTGTAGCTGGTCTTCTAAAGAATTCTAGCCGATGCCAAGTCCTGTGAATCTGCAGGTAATTCCCCATCTACTTGTATTTCTTTCCACCCTTGCCCCGCTGCTACTCGTTATCTATCCATCTCTCTCTTTCACCTCGTTTATATACTTTTACCTTTTACCGTTGACATGTCCAGAGCGCTAGAATAACTTGATACACACGTCTGCTCAATCGATTTCACGAGTTGTCTTGACCTTCGAAGAATACACGTATTCAATTCTTCTCGAGACCGTCCTGGCAACAAAGAACAGTAGCGAGATGCGATCTTCACTCATGCCTTTGCAGCACACCTTCCCCGAGATCTAGGCTCACTGTAACATACCAATTGAATCAGCTTGAAACATATTGCCTCTTGAACTCCGAATTTGGAGATGATCCCTCATGGCCCACTTTGTCCGTTGCTCTTGGCGGACTAACCTTCACAACTGACCGCCAGAATGTCTGGAAGTTGATGTCTGCTCGATGAATATCATCTGCAGCAGCATCCCTTGATCCTAGAGGTCATGCCAGATGTGCGGTGGGGTATTGGCTTCCAATTCATAATCGTCTTCGTGGCTGGCTAATCGGTATTTTTCATAGTACGTGTCGAAGGAATCTCGGTTCATTCATGTGAATCTAGATGTACATATTATGTACCTGAGAAGGCTAGAGCCGAAAACAGCACCTTCGATGCACGATGATGATGTTCAATATTCTTCGTTTTGAGGGGAATTTCGTGAGAATGTCGAAGAGACAAGTTCAGTTACTTCTCCAATGACGAAAGCAATCAATCTGCGTTGTCAGGGTTTCTTCTGCAGGGACTGAGCTCACTTTCTGCATTTTGCTGCATTTTGCTGCATTTTGCTGCGTTTTTCCGCATTTTTCTGCTCGGCGATCAGGGCGGAATCCCGCCTCGTTGAACCCGCTTACCGGCTCGCAAAAGGAAGTGGGGCGGGGCCGTCGTTTTGTTGGGACATGTGCAGCTTCGAGACTCTTTTTGAATATCCATGTGAAGTGCCGAGGGAACTTGTTCCACCAACAACAGAGCCCGTGATGTTCATTACCACTCATCAGTCTGAAAAAGGAACTGTGTCGTTCTCGATTCGAGCTGAAAACCAGAGAGCCGAAAGTCTCGTACAGCATACAGAAAAAAAACAAAGATGTGGTTATTAGATTCGCACTCCCGTCTCAATTGGGCTCTGCTTGCAGCATGCAGCGTCAATCGCATCCAAGCACATGGTATACCGCGTTGCCGGACCATACGGATCACATTACCTTGGTGTATGGTTCCTCTATCCATCATTCCCCCAGAATGTTTCAAGTGCTCTCTGGCCTTGTTGGACCACCAAATCGTAGAACTAAAGGATGTGGGTTGCGAGGTCTCGAGATGTCTTCACTCTCGATATCTTCACTCCCGATGTCTTCATTCTCGATGTCTTCACTCTCGATGCTGGAGAGACCTCCAGTAATTACATATTGCTGCATCTTAGACAGAAAGAAAAGGTTGAAGGCCTATGCATTCCTCATATTATAATATCCCCCCGAATACTCCGTTCTTCATAACGTTCTTGAATCGCACATATTGCGAGGAATAACAGACGCGGCGGGGCAGTTACCGTCCCGAACCGTTTCCGTCCACACTTTCCGCTGACTAAGCCACCGGATCTTTCAACGCCCGATCACATGCAGTCGCGTTAAACTACTTGTACTCTGCCGTGTCTGCACAATAAGGTACAGGAAACCTCAACCGTACTCGTTACGCTCGATAGTTGGAATTGACTATGCCACAATGCTTCCTGAAGAAATTCTTTTAACCGCATTGCAAGATCGATATCCGTGCCGCGAACTACTGATCCGCCAGCTCGCGGCTTTGTACGCAGTATGCCTCCTTTTTACGCGCCATTTCTCGATATTAACTCTGTTAGCCATCACTGCCTAGTCCATCAACTCTCGTCGTCCACGGCCTACAAGCCACAGGAAAGAGCTCTATCCTTAAAGATTTTTTAACGGCAAGGCGCATCTCTCATGCAATTGTCAACTCGGGCGAATGCATCACGGGCCGCCATCTCCTTGAGCGTACCGTCAGCGCATCTCTTGATGCGATCGAAGATACTGTCGACCAACGGATCGATCGAAGTCTCTATAGCCGATGCCAAAATATTAGTGCCCTAGCTGTACACTTGCAGCGACTACTGGAGAGCTGCGACAACTTTGTACTCGTGTTCGATGGTATAGACAAGCAACGAGAAGCACCTCCAACACTGCTGGCTGCACTGGCACGATTTGGGGAAATAGTGTGCATGCCTGGTAATAGCTTACAGTAAACATACTAATGTCAAAATAGATACCTAGCCTCAGCGTTGTCCTCATCGTAACCTACCCTCGTCCGCGCTTCCTCCATGCCGCAGGAGTCCCCCATATCCATTTTACCCCCTACACGCGCGACCAAACTATCCAAATCCTCGCCAAATCACCTCCTGAAATCTTCCTCGTACCTCCTTCTCCTTCAATGGAATATACTGACGATCTTGCTGCGGAAGACAATCATTGGGTCTGGGTGCGATTCTTAGCCGCAGTTTGGGACTCATCAGGCAAAGGCGCGGCCAGAGACCTCGCAAGTTTCAAGGCCGTAGCAGAAAATTTATGGGACCCCTTCATCCAACCAGTCCGAGACGGCACATTCGGAACACGTGACTTCTCGCGCCTAATCGTCTCAAGGCGCGCACTTCTCCAAAGCGAAGATGCCCTCGTGGACAGCGTGATCCCAAAAGCCACAGGAGACACAGCGAGAACCGTCAAAACGGTATCGCACGACCTGTCGTACTACTCCAAATACATCCTCTGCGCCGCCTACCTCGCCTCCTATAACCCGCCCCGCCAGGACCAACTCTACTTCATGAAGTCGACCGACAAGCGCCGTCGCAAACGGGGCGGTGCCACAGCTGCCAGGAAAAACACACCTAAAAACAGGAAAATTCCTCGGCATCTCCTTCATCCCTCCCCTTTTCCACTCGACCGTCTCCTGGCTATCCTCCATGCTATACTCCCCCATCCGCTACCGCATACTGCGGATATCGACACCCAGATCGCGACGCTCGCGTCGCTGAGACTGTTGCTGAGAGCGGGCTCGGGCGGGGGTGTCGATGTCCTGGATGCGGCGAGTAGGTGGAGGGTTAATGTTAGCTGGGAGTATGTTGCTACCGTGGGCCGGGGTCTGGGGTTTGAGGTCGAGGAGTATTTGGCTGGGGGTGGCGGGGTGTGATAGGCGTGTTGGGCAATTTGATGGGTTGAGGTTCAAGGTGGGATTGGGGGTGTTCATGTTAGGAAATATATGGAGTATCGTGATAGCTATGTTTGTCCAATTACATATAAGAGTACCGTGATGGGGCGTGTTTGTTTACATATCTAAGAGTATCGTGATGGAGGGTACAACACCACGCCGGTACAGTCGGGTAGGTTGGAGGTGGAGGAGGACGCGCGGGGACCACGGGTACAACGTACGGTAAATTCCCGTTCCGATGCTCGCCCTCGACGTCAGTCCCACCGAGTTTCCCCTTTAGCACACAGCGGTATGCAGTACCTTAGTTCAATTTCACTTCTGCGCCAGGGCTACCGCGTGGAAAGTACGAATAGGGCGCGTGCCGAAGAGGGTGTTTACGTTAAGGATAGATTCTAGGGATGTCGACCGGATACGCTCGGTGTCTCGTTGGGGAAGGGTCGCTAGGTAGGAGGCGTGGGTATGGATAGTTCTTGTATTCTCAGACGCCCCAATTCAAACACGTTTTCTTTCCACGGTATGAGAAAAGACGAGTGTGCCACATGGAAATGAAGTCCAATTCATGATAACTTATAGGTTTCAGCGGGGCTGTGGGTAGAGGGTAGAAATTCCCCTGTTCCCGTACAGTCTCTTTTAACCATCGATATTCTACATTTTTGATATGCCTGAGAAAATGGAGGGTATAATACTCACTGACAACCGCTCTCCCTCACGAGCTACAGCTACACTGCATGGCACGACTGGTCTTGGGGACATCGCCGCAGAATCTCTCTTCCTCTTCCTTGTTCCAGCTCCAGCTCTCTTCGAACGGATTCAGCGCGAGGGTCATGATGTTGTTCAAGATGTCGCGCTCGCCCTTGTGCTCGACGCGAGAGATGACCTCGTCGAGGATCCAGCCCTTGGGGATGAACTGTGAACATAAAGATAATTAGTCCGACTCCGATGTGTGATGTTTTGATTGTTGTTACTTACCTTCGGATTTGTCTTCCGCATCGCCTCCATCCTTTCAGCGTCGTGTCCCTCTTTCCAGTCACCCAGCACCCTAGTCCTCCAAGTCTCCAGCCATGCGGCCATTCGGGCACGCGCTTCATCCTCGGGAGTGAAACATGTGAGACCCTCATGGTGAAAGAACCGGCCAGCGATACTCTTCCGCTTCTCTTCCGTGTCGATCTCGGCCAGTGTGAAATTGCCCAATTTTCTGAAGGACTGGTTGAAGTCCAGTTCCAAGTCCTCCAACGTGTCTAGCCAATCCGAGTAGACTTTGTCGTCTTTCGGTTGGAAGTATTTCAACCCCAAACGTGCCGTCATGATACGCCTGTATTCCCCTTTGAAGACGGCTTGGTATTCCTCGCCGGCAGCAGTGATTATGGTTTCCGCGCGCTCGACGAGTGTGGCGGCAAAGTCCTTGTGCACGCCTTCTGTGATGAATTCCTCATCGTCGCAGCGGTCGCCTGCGCCTATCAACTCACCGAAGCTCTCTCCCAGTCGGACGAGGTTCCACCAGATGATGCTGGTTTGGTTTTTGTACGAGTAACGTAACATATGATCGTCGTGGTTAGGGGTGTATGAACGATCGAAGTTGTCCATGAAGGCGAAGGGACCGTAATCCATGGATAGGCCCATGATAGATGTGTTGTCTGTATTGAGGACGCCGTTCATGAACCCATAAGCTTGCCATGCTGCAACTGTCCTCGCGTTGCGCCGTACGATTTCACGATAGAGCCGCGCGAAGCGGTTTTCCTGCTCCTTTCCTTCGCCCTGAAGTTCGTCCTTAGGAACTGCTCGTTCAGGCGTGGCAGCAGTCACTGAGATATCGCCGGGCGGTAATTTACCGGGTAGATTTTCCCAGCCTCCTACCACCTCCTCTGCGACATACTCTGCCGTCCTTCTAAGTAACTTTCGGTCACCCCGAGCGCGTAAGATATCGAACGTCCCTATCCTAATCCAGCTTTGGGCGAATCGGGAACAGATTGCCCCTGGCTCCATAGTCTCCCTGCGCACATGCGAATTGGGCGCCAACACCAGTGATAGTGCACGCGTCGTTGGAATTCCCAGAGCATTCAAAGCTTCACTGACCACGAACTCACGTAAACTCGACCGTAGTACAGCTTTGCCGTCCGCAAATCGCGAATAGGGTGTTTTACCCGCACCTTTCAATTGTAATTCGTATCTTATTCCCGTAGTCGGACTGTTGATTTCAAACAATGATATAGCACGACCATCGCCGAGTTGTCCCGCCCACTGCCCGAATTGGTATCCGCCATAGCATTGCGCCCAAGGATATATACCTTCCTCTTTCTCTTCATCCCAGGTCAGGATCTGGTTCCCGGCAACCGTAGCGAGAAAGTCTGGATTCGAGGGCTCGGAGGGGTCAATTCCGAGATCTTGTAGAGCCCGTGGGCTTACGGCGAGGAGTTCGGGTTGTTCGATGGGCACAGGGCGTACGAAAGTATAGGAAGCTTCTTTGACGAGTCTCGGGCCTAGGCTATCACGAGGGGCACGATGGGAGGCGGCAGGAGTTGGGAACTTGGAGTCAGGAGGCAGCCTGGTGGTAAAGACCTTCGATTTCGGTAATGTTTTGATGGTATATGTCTGAGGTTTTTCGAAGGAGTTGTTCGGCTCGGCGGTGCCATTGCTGGTACTGAGATGCTCAGCCATTTGTGTTAGACGGGTACTCATAAGTTTAGTATTATGACGGTGGAGGAAATAGGATGCTCGACGGAGCATAGAAGAATTATATGAGTTGAGGTGAAGGTGTCGGTGAGCTCCAGGGAGAGCTTCACGGACTAATCCCCGACGCAGTGATCTGGTCCTTTGAAGTCAGGGTTTAGGGAAGTCTTGAGGTCGTAAAATGGAGGAAAGAATTCTCATCATTTATTATTACACACAAGGAATTTAGGATGCTGAAAATGTAGGAGCAAGGTATTTAAGAAATTGTTTCCTCGGAGCAGCAGCGATGTCATAATACCGTTATAGGTCTTGGCCGAAAACGTCGGAAGCAGCAAGTGGGGCTAGTCAGACTCAAAGTTACAACGGGATACAGTGCTAGCAATACCAATGAGGTAAGGTACTTGCCCAGCATCCTCCTTGTTATGCTGACTCCGTCATAACAGGTTCATAACACCTGACGTACTTTGTAACCTAAGGTAACACTCAGGTCTGTGTAATCCTTATATCTCAACGATGGAATATCACTTTTGAGGTTATAGTCCTACACCACACCTCAGTCTTACCTTCACTATGTAGGACTTTAGTCCTTCACAAGTCTACTTATCTACAAAGGGGACTATGCGCTTATCGATAAAGCTTTGAATAGGTATCGCATGTTAATCCTATTTGTTCTCAGATAGAGCTCTAGGTTAAATGTTCAATCGCGTCGAAGAATACAACAAAGGTCAGGGGGATAATTAAGTAAAGTGAATGCATTCCGTACTTACTTCTTATCACCTCAGGTGACTCTGGGTAATTCCTTCTCTATTTGTTTATTTCGCCTCTCTTTCTGATTTCAACCTTCTTGTGCACCTTGCAACCTCTCCTACTTCCGCTTCCTCAAGTTCAGTTATTCCCCGAAACTGCCTCCACAAACAGTGAATCATTGACGAGAATGTCTCGTGTCCCTGGGTTTGAGAGAGAGCCTGTAAGGCCAATTGATCGCGTACAGCGCGGTGTTGATAGAGTAAGTTCTCTCACTCCAATAACAGCCCTCCTTTCCTACACTGTCCAAAAGAGAAAACCGTCTCTATTTTGTAGACATCGCTTCTAATTGTCCGAATCCGTCGTGAAAGCAGTGCTAACAGCTACAAGTATCCTGGGTACGAAATACATCCTGGCACATGGGACTTTTATCTGACTCATATTCAAACAGCGACACAGCGAACGAGCCTCAGATTTTGCATTGGAGATGTAACCTTGTAAGCATTCAGTACCTTCATTATATATCAGTCATCTCTGCGCAATTTCCCACCATTCATCTCCAGCGATATTTGTCGCCATACACCTCCTGTCCATATACTCAAGCAACAGTTGCTCTCATGCATCTGAACCTTGATGATATGTACAAATTCGTACAAGAATATCGGAGGTCTTCTGATTCAAGAGTACTATATACCAGTCGTTTTCTGTGATATAGAAATAGTGTTGTGTACACTCATACATGCGCATAGTTGCGTTCATCTTCCTGTCTAACAAAGTCCTAGACCGCACTATCGCACGTATTCAATCTTTTCTTCGTTGCTTGCGTCGATCGCGTACACATCTTTCAACCGACATTCCCTCACCAGAAACTCCTTGGAGACCCAGATTTGATCCTTCCAATTGCAAATTCTGGCCAAGGTAGTACTCAAGCACACATAGACCCGGTTCGACCCCACGCCGCTAATCGTGTTCTCGTTGATTTTCTTGGTCATGACGAAATCCTCCTTTTGGCCTGTGACGATGGAGATGTGATAGGTTATAGGACAAGAGATATTCAACGAGCTATTGATCTTGGAGAAGGGTATGACCTATCTCCATTCTTCGTTAGGAATGTGCTGCGCAGCGCTTGGGGTTTAGCGGTTCACACAACAGCCCGGAAGATTGCTGTTAGTGCCAATACGCACGAGATTACTGTGTTCGCCTTCGGCTTGACCGGACAAGAAGCCGAACTGTATTCCTTGAATTCCTTCTCATTGGAAGACCGCACTACGAACACTACGACCACGCTCAGAGGCCACGAAACAAACATACCTGACATTGCATTTTGCAACACGGGCGATGACCCTATGGGAAGATGGTTGTTAAGCTCCGACATAGGAGGTATCACGTATATATGGAACGTCGAGGGGTACGGACCCTTTACTGGCTATCAACATCGATTCTGTAACGGTAGTTGTAACTTTTGTCAATGTAATTCGGACCAAATTATTCAACGCCACGCTTGTAAGTTCTTGATACCTAACTCTCCCTACCCTGTCTCTGCTCTACTCGCAGAAATAAATGTTACGGGGAGGAGATCACCTATTATTTTTCCGGAATTTGCAAGGTCTACACCTGATTTTTGAAAACAAACTGACATCGGATATAGCTTGGGGCTGCATGTGGCTGGATAAGCCTTCTTTCCGTGAGACCAAGACCATCGAGGAGACCACCGGGCTGTACGGCTCAAATTACAGTTTGGATAAACATCCTCCCGAAATATGGGATATCACGGCAAGCCTAGACGTAGTAC
Source organism: Patellaria atrata CBS 101060 (assembly GCA_010093705.1). NCBI lineage: Eukaryota > Fungi > Ascomycota > Dothideomycetes > Patellariales > Patellariaceae > Patellaria > Patellaria atrata. The sequence continues at coordinate 1,245,855 of MU006093.1, forward strand.
AGAATGCCGCGACAACCTATCCCCCTCCTCCGGTCGCAACGACTACCACTGCTGTCGACAATAATGATGGCGAGGGGCATGCCGACATGCCAGAAGGGAGCCTCACTGAGCCGATGGATGCTGACGAGGAGGATGACAACGTACCGGACATAGGTGACCCAGAAGAACAGGCCAGTACAGCGGATCAAGAAGAGGGCAACATAGAGACGGCGTACGTACAATAAGCGCATAGCGGCCCAGAAGTCCCAATTACAGCAGGACACGGGATGCTTCTCACATTGAAATTCACAGCTGACACCATTCCAGGTCCGGAACCTCCGAATCCACGCTCCCAGAATACCCGGAAGACCCCCTCGCCCCGCAACCCCCCGACTCACCTATCCTCATCACCTCCGTGCGGGACGTATTCCTCACCCACCCGTACCGCCACCAGAACCATATCATCAACTTCGCTCCCCCGCCCTTCCGCCCCCCCTGGATCCCCTTCCACGATCCCCTGCGCCAATCCGTCGGCGCAGGCGCCAGCGCCAGCTTCCACAAGCAGCAGCGCAAGGACCGGATGAGCCTGTACGCCTACATCAGGGATCTCGGCGTCGTTGTGGTGGGTTCCCCCAAGGGCCGCGCTGCCGTCTTCGTCCTGACGAAAACGCATGTTGTGGGGAGGGCGGTGTACGCGATGCGCTTGGAGCATTTGCTCCCGTTCGCGAGCGAGGAGAGGGACCGGCAGAGGCCAGAGGAGACGCTTGTTGGTGTCGCTGCTGGGCCTGTACAAGGCTTCCTTGCGTCGGGGAGGGAGTATAACCCTCTCAGGCGCTGGAGGCTGTTTTTGTACTATAAGCACCACTCGCTGCTGGCGTATGAGCTCGGGAGGAGGGTCGGGGTGGAGGGGGATGATGTTTTTGTGGAGCAGTTGGTCGTGTGAGGGGTTAGGTTTGGGTTTGGAGTCTTGGGATGGGATGTGCTTTGCTGATGCTGTTGTGGAGGGGATCCTGGCGTCTGTGGTGGTGTTCTAGTCGAGGTTGCATAGGGTATTCAATATCGGGTATCATTCTAGGTGGGGAGTTTGCTCTACATAGGGGTATGAAGCCTAAGGGCTTCTAGTCTAGTTTTACAATTCTACAAGTCCTACTACTCATACAACCGAGTCTCTCATGGGTATATTCTCCTCCAACAACCTCTATCTACCATCCTATACACAGCCAACCCCCCAACCCATCTTATTTCCCCCTGAACAAGCCCACCCGAAAACCCGCGCACACAAAATCAACCATACACCCCACCGTGGTATATGAACCGTATCAACCCCCAACCCCTCAAAACAACAGATCCGCAAACTCTCCCATCACCTCCTCCTGCCCCTTTCCCGGTGCAAATTCCCCTTCCAGCCCGTCGAGTTGCGACCAGGCTTCTGCGAACTTGAGGCCGCGAAGCCGTTCCGCCTCCATGGTTTCCCAGGTCCACACGTCGGGATCGGGGTCTGTACTGGGGTCTGAAGGTGCTGGCATTGCCGGGGAGTCAGGCACAGGCGGCAACAAGCCGCAATCGCGCCAGACCTGCTCGGGGGGGATGGTCAGGCGGCCCCTTTTCACGACGTATTTGGCCACGGTGGTCGCGAAGACGGTCGGCGGGTCGGGATCCTTCTTCCCAGCCTCTACACTCCCATCCTCCGCGGCGGAAACTTGCGTGCTTCTCCACGGCTGCATCACGGAGGGCGTCTTTGCGGCGGGTGGGGACGGCGCGACGAAGAAGGTCACGGTGTAGATCCACTTGCGGTCCCAGGTCAGCACTCTCGTCCACAGCTCGTACGGTCGGTAGGGGGCGATTTCTTTCCTGAAGGAGGCGGTCACGCCGCCGAGGATGATGTTGTGGGTCAAGCCGGATTTTTTGATGCCGGGGCGGAGGAGGGCGGTCATGAGGTGCGAGCGGGAGACGTCGGCGTCGCTGAAGTAGGTGCTGTTGGATTTGTGTAGGTTGTAGTCTGTTTCGAGAAGAGGGGCGCGCGTGGTGGTTATTATGGGGGTGAAAAGGCCGCGTGGGGGGAGCGGCGTGGGTTGGAGGTAGAGGTGGTAGAGGAAGGAGCGGAGGATGCGGAACTGGGGATGTTAGTTGGGTTTGAGGGCCTGGAAGGGCCTTAGGGGTTGGTGTAGAGCATAGAGAGTGTGTTGAAGGAGATGAAAGCGAAGGCCTAGAGGAGAAGAGGGGTTGGGATAATATTTGGGGCGGAAGAGGAGCACGCACATGCCATACGAAGGGTAGATTTTTGAAATTGAGGATCGCGAAGAGGAGTGCGAGCATGCGCCATATTCTTTCTGACTTTGAAACTCCTAGGAATCGCGAAATGGAGTCTCGGAATCGAGGGCTGGAGGTGAGAGCGAGGAGGGATGCGCCAAAGCCTGATATGCTGGCAAGAATAGGACCTCGCTGTATGACAGACATCTTGAGAATATAGGGGCTTTATAGGATCTAATTGCGGACTTTGATGAGACGGACGATATCATTCCATGTCTGTAACCTGTGATCTTATCATCGCTAGAGCTCTTATGAGGTAGTCAGACGAGTAGAGTTAGTGATGATATATTGAGTAAGGAAGGCGTCGTAAGGGTTACTCCACATAAGATTCCGCAGATAATATTTTACATGAACATCAGCATATAAAGTAGAATTATCTGAGAAGTTGTATAGAACATTTCTGTATACGGAGTATGGAGTACCGTGTCGTGAGCATCTCAGACACCCCTGATGTCGTTGTTTCTCTTTTGTGAGCCTCGGCTCGATGAACGTTATCAGATGGGACCAAGAAAAGTCGGACAAGATGAAAGTGCACGTGAATGTGTCTTACCCGACGGGAGATGCCGTATTGATCCCTACCACTAAAGGCAGCTGCTAAGCTTAGTACGGTAAGGCAACGCACTTTATTCTGCCACTCGAGCTCCTTGGCGCAAGTCCGCAACACTCGCAAGTCCACCTCGTTTTTGGTAATACATGATATTGTTCATTAAGATATCTTACCTTCTGTTGATGCTCTAAGGTAGGTCTCGACTTTCTGTGACACCTGCCTCGACTCCTACTCAATATATATATCACACCCCGCGAAGTGAATCATGAACGATATATACCGTCAAGGATGTATCACCAGTGGTCTTTTGATCATGAAGAACGGCATCTTCCTTCTTACCGTTGAATGGGAGTATCACGAAGTGACAAAAGCTATTGCTAGCCTTTACACGACGCAGAACAGGTTTCAGACGATAGATCATGCATTCGGTGACCTCAACCCCGTCGAATCAACTGCCAATATATGCCTACATCGAGATGTTGGAAAGATTGGAATCATTTATTTGATGACCCTTGGCCCAATAGATGAGGACGGCATCCGCATCGTCTCAGGAGCCGTCCTCTGCTTAGGCGCTCTCGCCGTGAACATCCTGATATAGGCTACGTTGGCAATTCGAGCTGCAAGCTGTATCTTTCTGTTGTACGACGTCTGAATGTGACCATTCCCTGGTCAAGACAAGAGCGATGAAAGATGCACGGATCCTAAATTGGCTATTTGCACCTTTTGGGACGACTATCGTTGCGGGGGTGACAAAAAACTTCCGTTGAGAACGCTGAGCTTTTGCAAGTAGTTTGGCGAGCTTTTCTGCGACTGATTGATAAATGGAAAAGTAAGGTGTGCCATTCTCACGGTTCTCTTGGTTATACAGTAGGGGACTGCAATGGAAGGCGTTGACGCTGTGCCTTAGCGGTGTAGTCGGCCCGGACGGCTCAAGGCGGGAGATAGCTCTATGATGAATCAGCTACCCGACTCGGACTGGCGGTATTCGATCTGGTAGGGAACTTGGGGAGTGTGCAAACGCTCCTCTCCAGTCTCCATTAGGCTTGATATTGGCCCTCTCCACGTGCATCGTCCATGGAAACTCCTCACTGCATCTTCTTAGATCCTTTTTGATCCACCAACCAATATCACCTCTAACGTAGCAACAAGGCGTTGCGTGGCTTCGTTATGCTTGCCAATTCCCCCCACCCTCAGCTGGCGGAAGTGGAATACGATGGAGCTGATGATACACAGCGAGTGCTTTTTCTCCCTCATATCTTGACTTTTCGCCATACTACCCGCTGATTGAGAGATGGCCTGTCCACTAGTGTGTGTTGATCTGTATTCCATCTCCCCCTCTGGGGACATGGACTTTTATATCACGTTACACAAGCTTTCTCCAGGACGATTCAGTAGTCTGCTAGACTTTCAAATCGAATTCAGCCGTTGCCGACTTTCTTCCTCTACTCCATCTTTGTCTACGCACTAGAGAAAGTCTCGAACATACACATGCCGTCACACCCTCTCAATTGGCAGAAATGATGCTGCTTAAGCGGCAAAGTCAATCTCTATCGACTCCCCCAGGCGCGTCAGGCTCCAACCTTTCGAGCAAGCCTGAGCAAGCTTGCAGAATTCGAATCCTTCGTCCTGCAACCACCATACGGCTTGCACACAAAAATAATGCTTCCCCAGTCGCGGCACACACGGCTTGGTCGCGAAGACATCCGGATCGCTGATGATCTTCCTACTATCAGGCCCCTCGAGATATGCAACACGCAACCTAAGCTTGTTCAGATGTAGACCTTGCCCCGAGCCGCCAACTCTGGTTGAGAAATCCAGATAGGATGCGTTGTTTAGACGTATGGTCAGCAATTACAATATAATTTTGGTACACCGTATCTGACTTGAGGTTACTAATAAGTCGAGGCATCGAATATCGCATGCATGTTTACGTGCTGTCGTCGCATCCTGGCAGAGATGGTTAACCTCTCGCAACCTCGACACCTCGTGATCCTCAAGTGGTAAGCGGTCAAAATATCTTTGTTGCTGACCACAACCACCGTGTGTAACCAACTATGTCCTTGCTGAGGGATGCGTATGCGGTGCGATTGAGGAACGTATTGATTCTTTCCTTCTCGTGCCCTACGTCTACTTGTCATGTCTCTCGTTTCTTCGGTTTTAGCCGTCAACCAGAATCATTACTGCCCAAATTCGTAATTTTCTCCACGCTGATGATGTTGTGCTACCTTTGAAATTTCTTCATCCATATCAGTAGCGCTAAAAGGCTTAATCTATACATAATAGTCCTAACGTAACACATTTCAACTTAACCTCTTCCTTGACCAAAAAAATTCTTAATCCTTAATTTCCAATCGCTACCATCAATCAGCTTTTTACTTCGTGTATCTTGATATTCTTAATTTGGGCGGGACAATTCTCAGCTTTCAGTTTGTATTTCTACAAGTCCATTTCTTCCTCCATCGAATATAGAAATATCCTCAATCTACCTTTCACAAGCTCATATTCGCCCAAGTCGAACCCCTTATTTCGCAGGCACAGTGGTTCACAAAAATAACGCGTACACCAAAATACCACGATATTCAAGGCACGATAAATTCGCAACACACACAATATAAAATAAATATCTTTCCGGGATAACGGTAGAGTTGCTTATGCTCTATACTATCTAGCTTTCAGGCTTTGAGAGCGTTACGTGGTCGCAAACCTATCGAGACTCGAAATTACCGACTCTTGTAAAGTTGGTCTATTTTGGTGAGGGGACGGCCTTTTGGTATATCAATTATTTTGTGAACCACGTGGCAGGGAGTGGAAACCCAAAGTTATCCAGGTTATCCAGGATTTCAGATCATTTCGGTCAATCACAAAGCTACGATATCTCCGACTTTCGAAAAAAGCCAGAATTTACAGCTCCGGTTTTTGCGGAAAGGATTTTAAGCCTACTGCTGGCTTTTTCTTAAACCGCACCCCTTCTTCCTACAGGGACACGTCGTTGCAACATCACTTTGCTATAAAAACCCAATCGACCTCACAATCATGATGGGGGAGCTTAAATACCGAGCCCCTACTTCATCTCACCATCACGTGACCGTTCCAGATCTCGCGATGCTCTTCCAACGGACCAATCTCAGCAAGCCGTCTTCTCCGCCCCAAGGCGTCCAATTCGCCAAATTTTCCGCCGAAGCGCTCACCGCCATTCGCAAGCTCTCCCCGGACAAGTTCTTAGTCTTGTTCACACCTTTCCTCCCCGCTTGGCCCCAGCTTAGTGGTAATCCACAATCTACCGCTCCTTCAACGAACGATCTCAGCCAGCGGAAATACATGGATCCATTCGAACCGCTGGGGAGGGCCCTCAGCTTACATCATGCAAGTGTGCGGCATGTTCCGTACGTCCCCGATGTTGGAATTCTCGATATCCATGTCTCTTTCCTACGGAGTGCGGGGGCTGCCATAGTACTGGTCGCTGGTGACGAACTAGAAGACGAGGGCGTAATGGAACAGTGGGATTTCGCTTACGACGTCTTGGATGCGGTGGAAGGGTGCGTGGATGTACCTGTGGTCGCAGTTCAAATCGGGCACGAGTTTGGAAGTGCAAGAGAACAAGAGGCTATATTACAAGGGTTCGATACGGTATTGAGGTGTCCATACGACGCTTTGGTGGGCGACCGTGGCGTTGCCCAGCGTATCTTTGGGGTCTGAAGAAGTAATAAGGTTATAACGGCGTTTCTTCGGATGTTGATACCGGTGTTCATATTGTGTAATTATTCTCGTCTGGGTTTTTTGTGGGATCATCAGTGAATGACAGCTGAGCAGACTGTCATGGCATGAGAAGGTAGCATATTGTTTGGTTGGTTGTCGGTATGTTCCGTCATGTAAAAATGCTATTGCGACGTCTAATCATGGTATCTCTTACAAAGCGTCTGAGAGCATAGTCCCCTAATTATCAATTAATCCATACATTCCACTGGTTAGAACGCCATTTTCACCCAATTACGGAAACCGAAAAGTTTAATATACTTCCAAGATGATAGAGATCTACACCGTCCTTCCAGAATTACTGTTCCATATAGGCAGCTCCGTTCGGTCTAATTTTCCCAGCATCTCCAATGGCTGTAGTAGCGCCTCGTAACGCGCTGGTCACCGTTCGTGTTACGGTGCCCAGATGTATGGTACTCGCTTGACCGTTGGTCTCGTCACCGGCGTAGTAATAAAACGCGCGTCTTGCTATCGTCGAGATATGCTCGGGCAGATATAGAGAGGTAGCAATTATAATCATGGAAAGGAATAAGAATAGGAAGGAGTCTGTTCCTGCATTAGCGGCCTCCTTCGTCTATGGTGAGAAGGGAGGGACCAGAACGCTGGGAGGAGCGGAAACTGGTGCACTCGGGTAGTAGAGAGGTTCCAAGGAATCAGAAGGGGAGACAAACTGAATATGACGCGCTCAATGGGTGTTAACATGTACAATGCTAGTGTGACATCGTACTGGTACTTTTTAAGCCGGAGCCAGCGGAGGAGGTTCGAGGGAAATAAGAACGTCGCGGCGAAGACTAGAATAATCGACGCGGCGATAAAAGAGTATGTCGTGGTTTCGAAGGTTCCGCTCATGATGACTGGTATTGCACTCGACATTATTAGGACTAGAATAGTGAAGGAGAGATCGGTGTTGTGCGTGCTGTTGAACTCCTTTAACAATCCCTAATCTCCGCCCTATCCCGCCAGCAGAATTTCGTTCACCGCCAAGATTACGCTAAACAGAGCTCCGTTGACGTTCAGCGACATCCCACGAACAAACACACGGTCTGTAAGCAGCTACTATGCGTCTACCTATAGCGACGGCAGCCGCCTTTCTTGCTTTCCTTTCTTCCTCATCCGCCATTCAACTCAGTGTCCTCATAAACCCCAGCGCCCTCCTCCCCAACCCATCCGTCCTCCCAGCGTCCACGCACGCCTCGCTTCATTCTTCCGGCCCCGAAATCGATGTTCCTCTAACACGTCAAAATACTTTTGAATTCGACAACCTCACCGCTGGGAGCTATTTACTCACGGTTTACAGCCGCGACTTCATCTTCGAGCCGCTGAGGGTCGATGTAGCGGGCGAACCGGGCAAAGAGACGGTTGGCGTATGGCAGACTTTTAGGGGCAATGAGTGGGATAATAAGGGTGAGAAGAGGGGAGAGGGCAGAGCGGGAACGGGCGCTCCCATCGTTACGGAGGTGAGGGTTGTGGCGCCGAAAGAGTTTTATCAGGAGAGGGGTGGATGTGAGTGGATCCTTCCCCATACGTTCATGAATTGGGAATGCTAATATCACGCTATAGTCAACTTGCTGGGCTTTTTGAAGAGTCCGATGATTTTGATGGCACTCTTTTCGATGGCAATGATCTTTGGCATGCCGTATTTGATGGAAAATAGTAAGTTGCATCAACCCACCAGTGGCCGTCCGACCCTAGGTTTCTTTTGGTAAAGAGTTTGAGGCTAATAGTTGCTTATAGTGGATCCGGAGACCAAAGCTGAGTTTGAGGAAATGCAAAAGGCTAGTCCGCTTGCGTCTGCTAATAATCCCGCGGCGCAGCTGCAAAACTTTGACCTTGCGTCCTGGATGGCTGGCAAGACGTCCGGAGCGGATAAACAACAGTCTAGTTCTTCTTCTAGGCGAAAGGCTTCAAATTAAATGCTAAGTATGTATAATAGAACACGTTCGTGTCCCCAAATCATAGTCACTCGCGGTTTTCAGCCCAGTCCTTTACAGTGCATATTGAAATGATATTTCCTTTGGTACAAACACATCTGAGTTATCTCCGCCAAAGTCGTGTCTTGTGATCTTTTCTAGGACTACTATGCGGTTAATCTCTTTAAGAGAACAACCCAGCCACTGGGAGTTTTCTATGAACATCTCCTAGTGTGGATGTCCGTACTCTTCACCGAAATTTAAGGTAAACTCATATATCACATTTCTCGATACTTCTGGTTTGTCTCCTTCTCGCTAAATGGCTAATTTTCGCACTTCCTTCCCCATTCTAGCATTCTAGACTTTCTCCACCTTTGGGGCCAAACTCTTTCCGAGCTGACTATACAGACCGTTAGACTCTCACAAAAAGACCAAAATATGTATTTTCCCCTTGTTTGTACAGAAACCGTACAGGGACCGGATAGTATTTATCTTAGCAGAGGGGATAGTCCTACGGTAGGTGTACAACAGCCAGGTAGTGTTTATTTTACTGGAAGGGAGATAAATACGGCCACCGTACCACACCCAATTAATCTTAATTTCAACGGAGACCGGAGACGGAAAACAAGCGTATTGCAACCAATTAGCGTTCATCCTATAGGAGCCCAAGCTTTTGTGGACAGCGTACCGTGCCTAAATGATTCTGATACTGATAGGTGACCTCAATAAGGTACTCGTAACCACGGATCAAACTGGCGATCATTAGTGACTACGCAAATCATAAAATATACTTTCCAACCCTACTATCCTCGACTTTGTAATTCCTCTCCATCAACAATCTCACTACACAATCCCCAGTACGAACGTCTTCTTTTCTAGATTCTCGTTGTCCCTGTCGCATTCTGTAATCCCGTTTTTTGACCACAGCCTCATTGTCTGCAACTCGGGCGATACTACCGTATAGCCACCGGCACTCGTCCTCGCGCTCAAAGAGTACATCAGGCCTTGGGTGTAGGATACTTTTGGAAGGAGATTTCCTAGGGTTACCTGCAGTACCCTTGGTTGGACTTGGAAAGCAAATAAGAGGGTAAAAGAAGGGTTCGAGAGAAACAATTTAGGGCGTTAGAAAACTCGTTAGTAGCGAGTCAACTGTAGGCATAAAGGTACCGTACCGCCTAAACTTAGAAAAATCTCTGTCCAAATGTACTATTTGGCGCATGTTCCTTTTGATGCAAGCCTTCCGGGTAGTAGCTGTAGCGTTTACCGCTCCGTTTGCTTATGACATTTTTAAAGTAGCCTAATTTTCATGATTACATGAAATGAGTTTGACGCGGAGGCGTGAAGTTGTTGATAGCGGCGACACTCGTCGCAACTGTTGTCGAAAATAAGAATAGGCCGATACCTAACTATAAGGACTATTTACAGCGCAATAGTGCGCCCTATAAGTGCCTATAAGCTGTCAGCATACTTAGTATAAGTACCTTAGTGGGGATAAACTCTTGGCACACGAACTTCAGTCGCGTAACCGCGAACCGCGCATTCAACGTTTTCAGACTAATCTTGAAGCTTTACCTCCACCTCACTTTCATGTCCGTCGTTCTACATGCTATAGAATCATGAGACTTTACTAGATTAGGGCCCATGACTTCATTTGCTACAAAGTAAGTAATTCTATATAAGTCCACTGCCCTTAATAGTGTTAATACTACCTAACGTGCCATCAAATACTAATAAGCCAATAATGCTTTCTAGTTCACTTTCAACCTCTGATGTTATAGATTTAATCAGCTGTTCAACCGACTCTGAGAGTGATGTTTTATCAAACTCAAAGGAGATCCTACGGCGGCGCAAGAAGAAACGAATCTCAAATCCTCCTCCACGATCTTCGACTCAACTGAGCACAACGAATTCACAGTCTACAGGAGAAGGGGACGGGAAACGGACACTACTTTCAAGCGTGAACCGGCCCAGACTTTCGGCCAATAATATTGCGTCCGGGTCGTCAACGTCAATAATCGACCTGGTCACAGATCCTTCCAAGAGAGGTACTGGAAAGATTAGGGCCTCAAATGGCGTGTCGTCAGAGCCCCGGCGCTCAAGTATCCCGCTCCCTGCGAATATTGCCAATTTGAGAGACGAAAATGGAAGAAGAATATTCAACACCCCAGTTCCCCTTCCTTCCAATATCAAACCAATAGTGGTGAAGGACGAAGCTTTGGACACTGCCCACGCTTTCTCGCATGATGCGCCCAAACGGGAATTAACTGTTGGATTAAGCAAAAGCCTAAGGCAATCGTCAACGTCTAGTCTATCCGTAGACACAACTGAAAGTTCTAAACAGTCGATATCAGGGTCACAAAAGCGATACGTCGATGGTAGATTCAAAAGGAATACCATTACTACGAACGATGCGGACATTGTTCAAATCATCGACTCTAATAATCAAACAAAGGAGCGTCGACACAGTTCGGAACCCGATGCAAAGCATGTACGTGTGAGTGAGGTGATCTCTCGGGCAAATCTAGCGCAGCCGGAAAGGAAGCCTGCATCGGGCAGAATTGAACAGATTGAACATGTCCAACAAGCAAACAAGGTGCATGGTATTGCAAAGAGTGAGAGACTGGCTCAGTATGAGACTTGGAAGTCTTTACCGGACGCGAAGGGACAACCATTCAGTCCAGAAGAGGACGAAAGAATTATACTTCTAAAAGAGAGTGAAGGGATGGGCTGGAAAGAATTACGGCAGTACTTCCCGGGAAGATCTGAAGGGGCACTCTCGACTCGATATTGCAACAAGTTACATCCACGCCATAGACAACCTAGAAGTAAAACTCAATCACGAAAGGACTTGGGCTCTAGGAAGAGCGACACAAAATTAGAGTTGCTTGGGTCCGGCGTGAATTCCCAGGCTCAAAATAGATTACGAAAACGATCCACACGCTCCTCACTTAGTTCTGAGATAGTCCACACTCTGAAAACAAACATTCGGACTTCTGACATGCAACTACATAAGAAAGATTGTTTTTCGAGCTCACGTGGGGTTTCACCCGCGAATGTAAATTCACCAAATTCATTTAATAGTCATCCTACACGCACTCGAGAGGCTATATTGCCTAACTTATCCTTTGGAGAGTCATTTTGGGAGGAATCCGACGACGTCAAAGAGGAAGAGCGCGATAGGAGGGCAATGCCTATCTCTGTCACGGCTCAAGGTCCTCACCTCAATCAGGTAAGGGATGAAGTGAGCTTTAGATCAGACCCGCAGAAGGAGAACAAGACTCAACCAGAGTTTTTGGATCCTACAACGAGACCTTACCTATCATATCACGAACGCCAAGCTTTAAGGAATGGCTTCGACCGCGCAACATGGGACCGTTCGAAACTAGTACAATGGGGTGGCACCAAAGTTCATGTAGATTTTGATGACTCTGAATTAGCACTCGTGGAAGTGAGCGCTGCAGCAATTATTCGGCCGAAGTGCCATCCAAAAGTTTATTCCGCTCTGGGACGTCTACAAAACATGCTCCGACAAGCTACTGCTGCCCATATTAATGGCATTGTCTGGCATTTAAGTACTGAAGCAGACCTTGGGTGTCGTAGTAGGAAGAGCATTGAGAGCTTCCTTCGCGATGTAACTGAAGGGTATGCGAACGTCTCTCCGGTCATTCACAAAATAGGGCCTCCCCGCCGTCATTTGTTCGAAGATGAATCTCACGGAGGTGGGCGCGCATCGCTCCTAAGACACCGCGAGATCGGGCAACGGGGTCGACGGTCTTGGGAGAGTACGACTAATAGACCATCCAGGGCTTTTATGAATGATGCCTATGACAGCATGGGACCAACTCTTTCTTTCACTGGCACATCCGGCGATGTAACTAGTGTTGCTTGGTCGCCTGATGGATGCGCTTTTGCCGCTGGTTCTGCGTGTCTTGTGGATACTGGTTCCATGCAGTACAACAGGCCGAACAACCTGCTACTGGGGAATCGGCACAACAAAACTCTTATCGAGTTACCTGATCATCATGTTATCAGGGAAAGGCCAGAATCCGGAGTCAATTCGACAGAAGCCATGCACATTTCTCAAGATCCCCAGTTATTCATGACAGTCTCGATGGTGGATTTCTCTAATGATGGAAAATACATGTTCTCCGCTGGTTATGACGAAATGGTCCGAATATGGGACGTGAGTTCAGGAAATGATACCGTTTCTTGCGCCTTCACGCTCAAACATAAAGCTCCTGTAGACCTACTAGCCGTCAGTCCTGGAGGTATCCTAGCAACTGGATGTAGGAGGGTTGGGCAAAACAGTATTAAGTTAGTTCGAATCAGACCTGATAAGGCGAAACTTGTGGGATCATTCACATCACGGAAAGCGGTAGAGAAACCTCAGTATAAGTTATCCCCCTCTTGTTTGAGATGGGGTACGACTCATTACACCAGCAAATATTTATTGGCTGGTTTCTGCTCTGATACTACGGATACGGTAAACGACATGTACGGCGAGGTCTGCCTATGGGATGCAGAGACATCACAACCACTTTCAGTATTACCCAAAATGGGCAATTGTTTCGATGCGGTATGGGATCCTTATGAATTCGCCGTGCCTTCATTTGCCGTAGCGACAGTCGCAAATATACATTCGAATCGAGGGATCAAGTCCGTCATTAAGTTGTACAGCCAGCAAAGTTTGGATAAGTTCAGAGGGATGATGGAGCTCGAGTGTCCCGCTTTGGATATGAATGATGTGGTTTTCAACCCTTACGACCCTAATATTATTTCGGCAGGTTGTACTGATGGAGTGAGTTATATCTGGGATATCCGCCGCCCTGATTACATTCTGCATAAGTTACAGCATGGAGATCCTCTCATAGAACTGGAAGAATCTTCCTCTCGGGAGAATGTTGATACCGGTATCCGGTTCTTATCATGGCAAGCTGACCGAACTCGCCTCTTTTCCGGGTCCTCCGATGGAGTGGTAAAGTCGTGGGATATATATCGCTCCGCCGAAGACGTCTTAGTCAAGAATGTCGTTTCACTGAACTCGGGAGTAATGTGCGGAGCATTCAGCCCCGACTTTTCCAGCCTCTTACTCGGCGAGGTCAATGGATCTATCAACGTCCTAGAAGTGGGCCATGAGGACAAGACACTGCACGATATGGAGGACTTCACATTCACAGCCGCCCTCCCTCCTTCAGTCGAAGACTCGCCTTCTGCGCCCTCTGATGAAGGCTCCGGCATCGCTCTAGCGGCGCAGCTCCTCGCTTCCAAACAACTTGAACTCCGACCTATGGGCGCCATCCCCATCCGCCAAGCAGTTCAAGGACCGGCGTACAACGGCCCTTACGACGAAGCGATGGACGCCCCCGATCTCCACGACAAAGCGTACCTCTTTCAACGCAAACTCTGGAAGTCAGAGGTCCCTACCGATCCCTGTCCCCTGCCCACCTGTCGCGATAATCTGGGCAAGTTCGCGGTCGAGGACGTGGGCGACTCGGGCCGCAGCTGTGACCGCATCCCTTCGATCCTGAGATCTTCGAGACTGAAGGATCCGAAGGATGCGAGTAGGCAGAAGAAGATGGCGGGGAGGGTCGGCGAGGCGAAATGCTCCGAGTGCGGTGCTACCGCCCGACCGCGAGATACTGGTGTCGGGGATGATGTTGCGCTGATTCTTTGCGAGAGGTGCTCGTTTGATTGTTTCCGCTGTGGGGGGAGGGCGAGTGTATCCGACGCTGTGGATGAGATTGAGTGTATGGGGTGTGAGTCCAGGTGGAGGGCGGATGTGTTGGGGTATTCTGTTGTTGAGAGACCAGGAAGGGGAAAGGAGAAGATCGAATGGGGTGTATTTGAGAAGGAAAGGGTAAGGGGGGAGTGTCTGGATACTGGTGATGGGACGGATCAAGAGGGTGGTGGGGATTTACTCGAGCTTGTGGAAGGTTATATAGATACCTTAGCTACCAACTAAGATGTACGGCTTGTGCACTGGTGTGCATGAAATTCTAATCTCAACTTGAAGGTGCTCACGTCTAGCACGGCTTTCGAATCGGTTACAATGTGAGCACTGCTAGCATGGAATTGGGCTGGTTTGGTTGAGAATCGGGATATGAAATCCCCTATGTAATGCCATTTTAGTCTACGATACCCTCTAGTTAAGGAGACTTCTGACTTCATTGTACGTCTACTTCTACATGGAGTCCAGTCCACTTGATTACATGGACGCTATACACATATAGGAGTATCATCACCTCCGACCCACTATGAGGTTCCCATCATCTGTACACTTAAGTCGAAGAAATCTCATCGACCAAGCCTACCGTATAGTTTTGTTCATCAGTATTCAATTGCATCCAATCCTTGGCTCGTCTCACATGAGTTAGGTACGCTATTCTATCCACATAGAGAAAGGGGATCAGAGGATCCAGAGAACTTTGGTTAGAGCATATCAGGGAGGTTACAATATTCTGCGAGATCACGAGGTTTCAGTCTCGAGTGCTACTAGGGGAGAGTCATCCCGGGTGAGGTCAACAGTCATCCTGGTCTTCTTGAGACGGAGGGGGTTTGTTCGCGCTTCACTGGTGTAGACTTTTGGTCAGTTACAGATGGGTCTTCGGAAGCGGTTCCTGGTGTTTCTGCCGCTGAGGGACTATCGTCTAGCGTAGATATAGGAGTAACTTGTGTGTCGTCGATCCGCGGTATAGGATCGATACCGAGACGGCGGAGGCTCACTGACAAGTCTTAGTAGTGAGTGAGGCAAAAGGGAGCAAGTGTAAACTCACTCTCGGATCTTTAGTATATAACGAACTTGATCTCTTTTCCAGATTGGCCACGCAAAGGAGTATTCTTGTAATACTCTCGAGGTATGTCTCTTAATCCTCCCTTGCTCGGTCCGTGTCAATTAAATCTGCTCCAAATAATCTATTACTGCAAAACGAACATAATAGAGCAATTGATTCCTTCATTTTTATTATTATTTTTACTAATCGTTCAGTCGCCGAAATCGTAAAGCACTTTTCACCAGTCTTCCACCGTTTAGATCTTTCTAAGCGAGTTCGGTGACCTCGTTCGAAAGTGATAGTGATTCGACCGATATTTTCCACTTGAGAATATATTGTATCCTTATCCACTTCTATATTCTCATCCAAATCGAGTCAATATATGGTGTACCCCCTGGGTTAGATATATAAACATACCAATCGAAATTTTCCCAAATATCAAGGCCATATCCTCCCATCTGCCGTTGACAGCTGAGTGATATCCTCGATGAGAAGATCACCACCGTTGGAATAATTTGCAATAGTGAGGTCATAGGTCTCACTGCCCATTATGTCGCAACGCGCATCAACTAGGACATTTGTTACGGAACGAAAGTGAAATTTCTCCTTAAGTCTTGTGACTATCTCGAATGGTTGATTTATGATGGCTTCAGTATAGCAACGCATAGACCCATCCGGCTGCTGAAAGACCTCCCTAGGTTTGGTATATTCATGGTAGCGTTGCTTGCTTTCCTTTGACCGGATGAACACCTCGATGCCCTCTTGGATTAATCATGATAGGCGAAAGCAAAGAAAAGACACGAAGCGGAACGAGAGTTGTAGATGTATGAAGTCAAAAGAGAGATTAGAGACTACAAAAAGGTATATTGAATTAACTACGTACCTGACGCCCCCATGTCACGCGAGCTACAGAACTTGGGTGACCGCAAACGCACAGCAAACGGACAACTCTCTAGATTACTTCAGATATGTTTCGACCTGACACGGAGATCGGTTCCCCTTCATTGACCTTCACCCTCCCCTCATATACACAAACGCACCCTTTACCCTTAAACATCATTAACAACTGCCTTCCCCAAACATCCAATGCACTTTCTTCAAAACAAATAGCCGATTCGTAGTTCGGTGACAGACCACTTCTGACTTCCCTCACCACCACGCCGGGAAACCAGCCATGAAGTCCCGTATTAGGATAGTTGAAACGGTAACTCGGGATCGAGGTAGTCTGGTCGAGGTTTGACCCTAATTAACAGAACACCGAAAAACATTAATATGACCGCCATCGTATAGACGCTCTTCGATAGTAACCTCATAGCAATCTCTCATGTGTTATATGAAATCCGCTCATCGAACTCGGGGGAAGGTTGAGGAATGTTAGCGAGGTCGTTCCATCAGTTCCATCTTCTCATGCTCGCTAAGGAAATACAGCTAATGATGGAAATTGTGCTCGACGGGTTGATCTGTATGAAGACCATAGCGGGATGACGAAATAAAAGATTGCTACGGTCATCTTCGTCTTCATATCTGCCAATATCTCTACTATTTCTTTCATTCCTAAGACAGGAAACGCCGTTCCCACCTAACACAGTGTGTGACTATTCAAGCTACTGCTGGTGGAATCGAATTTTAGAAGACTTATAAGATGGTGTTTTGATCCATCTTCCATGATCTACTACGATGCCCTTTCTTGCTAATCGAAACTAGATATTTTGCAAGTACTCTGGGTGAGAGGTCGTGGGATAATGATCCTGTGGTTTCAGTCGAGTTCCATACTCAATTCCGTTAAATCCGGGTTCTTTTGAGTTTCGGGTCGCTATATAAAGGGTCGGATATCAACTTGGGAGCTGGGTAACAACATGTCTCTCATTTTTGAATTTTCCTTCTGTACTCTGTCTGTCCGACTGTCTACGTCTGCGATCTCGGAAAACTTCACGTAGGAATTAGATTGGAGATCCACGCCAATGATGACCAGTGGATATGGCGTCAAGTTACTGAACCCTTGTATAAATATGCCCTTACTCGAAATGTCCAGGTGCTCATTTCGACGACGGAAATAGAAATCATTATTCGTATATAACCGAAGTAACGTCCTGCATAGCTTTTTGGTCTTCGCAATAGCCTTCTCGGCCCAATCGATGTTCTTGTTTCTGGAATCATTTCGCCGCGTAGATACTTGGAGATTTGGATTTCTCTGTTTTCTTCAAGAAATTCCATGCACGAACTCATATAGATTGAGCCTTTCGTCAATTCAGGCGTCGCCGGCTGTACTCATATCAACTATGAGACAAAGGGGGGGTTTTCGGAGGGAAATATTGATCAGCTTCTTCTTCGGGTCTGATGTTTCGCTCCTCTTTATCCATTATGGACTGCGGGTCACAGGAGACGATGTTATATACGAAGAATGTTACACATGGGTTATAATAGTGCCACAACTTATGATTTCAAGGAAGGGGTGTGATAATGCGAGGCTGGAGTGTGCTTATATGGATGTGGGGAGGGGAGTTTGTAATAGCAATGGAAGAGACGGGTTAACAAATAGCAAACTATGATATGGGTATCAAGTAACAGATACTAGATGATGAACATGAGAAACTCGCCGTACGACCACATATTCGGAGGGCTGGGATGAACGTACATTCAGTACATTAAAGAAGTGGATAATTTCCATTCTCTTCTCAGATGAACACGAAAAAAGTGGACATACCAGAAAGCGCCCTCAGGTCTCAAGTTAAAATCTCCTCATTCACATCCTTATCTAGGTAACCCTATATCATGCCTATCCCCTATCCTCCTCTCCCCGTTCTAACCAACCAGTCCAGCCCCCGAACCACATACAGGCAAACAGGCTAAAGACACATCCATGCGCCCGCTATGCCTATGAAACAGAAGAACAACAATAGCGCCACGAAAAGAATTGCCGCTAATAAATAGCACCAGCAAACAGAGGTAAAGCGGAACAGAAATAGAAGATTGAAAAATAGTACACAAACCCCCTTCACCAAAAAAGGGGATACAACCACGACCCACGCATTAGACCTTTTCACAGGTTGTAACACACCAATTACTTCCCGCCCTCCGGACTCGGGGGACTGACGATCGTGACGGGCGTCGAGGGTCCGGTGGCATCCATACTCGCTGTACTATCCCTATCCCTATTCCGTTGCTGAGAGTCCCCTTCTCCACCTTCTTCAGCAATGGAGCCCTCGCCCTCCTTACTTCTCGCCGCCTCTCTTCGTCTTCTCCTTCTCGCTCTTTCATCATCGGCACTCTCCCTTCGTCTGCTAACTCTTAGATTCTGGCCATCCGCGGTCTCACTGCTGAGCGCTTGTAGCATACTTGCGGCGCGGTCGGCTACATCTTCAGCGCCTTCTTCCCCGCCGCCCGCTGACATCACGGTATCCTCGGACGCTTCGGATTTAGGTGACAGCAAACCCGTACTCGACGGACTATCGATCTTATCCGCAATCTCCGGCATCTTCTGGCCTGACGCAACTCTAACTTGATGGCGATCCTTTAACCTCGCTCTACGTCTCCTATCTCTCTGATCTCTGGCCTGCGGAGCCGCCGCTCTCAACTTATCTAGTAACGCATCCATCGCCCCCGTAGAAGCTGGAGAAGGCGGCGCAGCATCCCCACCAGCAGCAACGACAGCAGCGCCATTGACCTTGAGCTGTTTCCTGCGCATCGACTCCTCATTTTTCCGTTTTGTCTCTTCTACCTGAACGTTCTTTTCCTTGCTCCTCTTCCACTCCTGCACGAAGGACGCAAGTTTAGCGAAGAAATCCCTCCGCGCGTTTTCATCGGTGGGATCTTCGCCGTAGAAGGTCATGATGTCATCATACGTTCTCACCATCTCATCCAAGAAGAGCTGTAACTGTTCCGCCTTCCTACGCGCCTCTTTCATACTACGTTGCACGACCAACCCAACGCGGTCTTCGGGATGGAAATTCTTCGGATCGCTCAAGTTGCCGGAGTCGAGGCTCATCTGCACGTTCTTCACGTTCTCGACGTACTTCTTCGCGTCGAGCTGTAGCTGTTCAACGTTGATCTTCTGCACTGTGATGACGCCGCCGATTTCTTCGACGAAGCCTTCCCACTCCGGATATTGGTTGCGCACGATCCGTTCGACAAGGTCCGCGAAGGTAGACTCGTTTTTGTCGTCTTTGACCATGCCAAGACGAGCGAGAGAGCTGAGCTTGAAGCCGTTGGCTTGCTTGTTGGAGTCGTTCATATAGTTTCCAATATCGAGGATGAGACCGAGTACATTCATCAGAGTGACG
The DNA here is from genome assembly GCA_010093705.1 of Patellaria atrata CBS 101060. Lineage (NCBI taxonomy): Eukaryota > Fungi > Ascomycota > Dothideomycetes > Patellariales > Patellariaceae > Patellaria > Patellaria atrata. Next base: position 1,265,404 of record MU006093.1, read on the forward strand.
GAGTCACGGAGGGATTCTGAGACTCTGACGATCTCTCTAAGTTTATGAGATATTTCGTCATATTCTGGCTCAAACGTTCTAGTCAGGGAGAGAGCCCGCATACGAGATTTCCAGTAGTGATGTAGTTCAAAAGCTGTATAAAGGTAAATCTGGTCTTCCCTCGTCAACTCGTTAGGATCTTGCTCTCGAGAAGTAATGGCAGCGTCAGGCCCCGTCCAATCTTTGCTATAAGGTGCCATAAGCTTTGCTGTATTGTCCGGAATGTTGCACATCTCTTCTCTCTGTAAGAAGTCCATGACATTGTCATTAACCATTATTTCCTTATCACAATGGAGGATCATTCTAACGAGACTGTCAACTGAAACTTGGTTGAATTTGGCAAGGGAGATATCTATGCAAGTCAGTAACAATAAAAGTGGAGCAGAAAGAGCAACCTACGGAAATTCCGCATCAGGTCACTGGAGATGATCTGTTTCTTTTCACCTTTACCTGAAGCTTTCTTCCCAATCTGTTTGATTTCCTTTGCCAAGAACAACTTCTCAACCTCGTCGAGGACACCTTTCTTAGATAACTCGCGGTACTTCTCTTCCTTCGATTCGGTCGTTGGAGTATGTGAAGCCCAGATAGTGACCTGCGGTGTATCCACCTTATCCCAATGAAGCGCTTTGAGTTTCTTCTTTGGCCTAGCAACAGCTAAGCCCATCTTGGGAGATGGTGGATAGGCCCCTGGAGGTAGGAAACCGCCCTTCTTGGCACCTGGAAGTGGAGGAGCACCCGGAGGTGGGGGTGGTATTAGAGATGGAGGACCTGAGAAGCCAGGCATGGGTGGAGGAGGAGGTGGTGCACCGCCCGAGAATCCAGGCATAGGCGGTGGCGGCGGGGCAGGTCCACCAGCGAAACCGGGCATGAGGGGAGGAGGTGCTGGAGCTCCTGAAAACCCAGGTAACGGTGGAGGAGGCGGAGGCGGAGGACCCATTGCAAACCCAGGCATGGGCGGAGGGGGTGGTGGAGGAGGACCATCAAACTTGTCGTCCGCTGGAGTTTTGGGAGACTCTGATTCGAGACTTGGATGTGAGGGACCCGTCGTGACTCCATCTCCTTCGTCTTCGCTGGCATCTTCTTTCTTGATTTTCGATTGCATCTCGCCGAATAGATTTGCCGCTTGCTGAGCAGGCATCTTCGGACGGCTCATCTCCACTAGTCGGGGCTTCTCATAGACCACGTCGCTCTCTGTACCAGGCTCCTCATCCTCGTCTATCTCTCCAGTGAGTGCAGCTGCAGCCGCTTTTCGGGATGCCCCTCTCCTAATAGTGCTGGTTGTTCTTGAAACTGTTCCAAGATAATCAGTGCTGAAGTGACTATTGAAGTCCTCTTGCTGGCCATCCATCTGTTCCCGAAGTTCCCGTAGCTTATCGGATGGATTGACCTGTTGCCAGACCTTTCCTTCGAGTTTAGCCTGTGTCTTAGCTCTCTCGATTTGCATTTCCAGCCTCTCCATAAGCCTTTCACGATCAAGGATACCCTGCATCTGGGTAGGGTCCGTGACATTTCCTTGCTTGCCAGCTTTCTTTGAGGCCGAAGCAGCCGCATCTTGCGCATCCCGAAGCATGAGATATAGTTCTCTGGTCTCCAACTCGTTCCGCTGCATTTCTTGAGCCCTTACTCTCTGCATATCCGCCATCTCAGCTTTCAGAGACTCATTCTGGCGATGTTGGAGATCGATGATTGACTGCTGCTCTTCTAGTTGTTTCTGTAGTTTGGCAACCACACCATCTGCTCCCATTTCGACCTGAGCACGCATTTCGTCACGCTCGGCCATAGCCGACTCGGCGATCTGGCGAGACTCGAGAGCTTCATCCCGTGCTTGTCTAGCTTCCGAATCCGTGTATAACTTGTCCATTAGACTCTGAACCGTGAAACCTAAGCTTTGCTTCAAATCCATATCAGGAAGCCTGCGGTCCATAGCCACGTAGCTGAGCATTGCATCCACTAATTGGAACATCCTTAGCCGGTCCTCGTATTCGTTCTCGCGCAAAAGGAGAAGATGTTGTAGAGCAGACGTGAAGTAGTCCGCGGTAGGTGACCCCTGAATCTTCGCCATGATGGCCTCCACGATTTGAGCGGGGTCGTTTAAGTCTTTAATTTCGCCATCGAGACTATCGACCATGCTATTATTTTCCCTTTCGAGGATATCTTCATAGTCAATTTCTTCATTATTCCGGTAACGCTCGATCTGCTTGTCGATAACCTCATACTGGAAGCCCTCTAGCTTGCTCAATATGCGCTTGATTCCCGGCGGTTTAAGTTGGGCGCGGAGATGGACACGTAGTTGGAGATCCTTTTCAGGGGCATCGACAATCATGTTGACGAGTATGATAGAAGCAACAGCATACTCCATAAGTAGGTTCTCCATCCCAATCCCTCCACTGCGTACCTCGTCGCTTGCACCGACCATACTTCCCATCTTGCCCCTCCCATCAATTGTAACCTCGAGCACCCGCATCCAAGCATCGAAACGGCCATTTTCTCCGTTTTGATTCTTGAAATAGTCAAATGCGCCGAGGACCACTAGATGGCCTTTCCCGTCGCCCCAATGGCACAAGAAGGTCAATACTTCACTGACTAGTTTCCTAGTCATCAATCGTGGAGAGAGAAGGGATCCGATTAACGATCTGACGATCTGTTCGTGAGCGAGGGCATTGTCTGCACCATACTTGTTGTTCATCAAAGATTTCAGGCATTTGATAAGATCATGCTCTCGATCAAGATCTCTCCCTTTATCGTTTCTAGTATTAGATGCAGGAGGAGGCGCAGGACCGTCTGTTTGTCGTCGGTTGATCTTATTCAACACATTGGTGAGCGCAATCTGACCCTGAGCTTCCACAAATGCCTTCACCCATGCAATAGGTTGCGTTCTTAAGCTGACGCTCAGACTCTGGAGCTGGTGCGGCGTGATCGAATTGTCCATGAGCTTGCGGACATACCATTCAGGGCTGCCCTCCTCATCGGCCTTGATCAGGATTCCCATCCCATCTCTATATCCCATGGTCGCACGGGCGGTCTGCCTTTTTCTTTGTTCCCCTTGCCATTCCGCCATTCGATCTTGATGCACTAATGTCCATTTCTTGGATATCGGATATGCTTCCATCTGTCGCCGCGCCTGTTCCGGTAAGCTTTTCCATCCTCTCTTGATCATCAGCGCTAGAAACTCCTCCTCTATTATGCGATCATCGGGGGGTCGTCGGGGATCAGGTGGGTCACTTGAGTGGTGTCCATGATGGCGGGGAGATTGTATTGTGGGTAGTAACGAATTCTGGTCTACGCCTAGATTTTGGAATCCGCCCCGTGAATCGTTTTGGTGTAAGGAAAACATACTCGAGCCTCTTGTTCTCGAATCTGTAGAGTAAACGCTGGCTTGATCTGAAGATGCACGGGTATTACCCGATGAGTCGGTTCCTGCGTATGAGTAACCATTGTAATTATTTCCGTTAGTACCGCCTCTTGACGCGCCAAATTGCTGCATTGATACCCCTCTATCTCCTGTTGAACTTATTGCCATAGCATTCCCTGACGCATGCGGTGGAGGTTTCGGTGGAGCACTCGGGGTGACAGCTGGGTATTGATGGAAGTCACCACCGCCTTTGTTTAGGTGATGCGGCAATGGCTCTCGCCGGGTAGCTGATCGTTGATCTTCTCTAGGGGCATATTCCGAAGGGGGGAGCATTTTCGCATGCGACATGATATTATCATACGGAATTGCAGTGATAACGCCAGCTTGCATATTAATTCCTCCAGAATCAGAGCCTATGGATCCCGGCCTTTCTATCGATGCTACCGACGTCCTGTGCGAATGTCTCGAGGATTGCGATCCGGCAGTGCTGCCCGGTTGACTACCAGTCTGGGCGTAGAGTCGATCTCCATCGTTTGTCGGTCTTTCCTTATGCAGCTTGCGCCCGAAAAAGGACTTGCCCCCTGAGGACTGTCTTGATTTTCCATCCTGGGAGGAACTTGAAGGCATTGCGAAAAGTGGGGAGAGACGGCCGGGCGACCAGAATTATCTATTGTTGTTGTTCCTGCGGAGTCCTACCAGCGAAACTCCCGTTTAATGTTTCCCGACCCTGATTAGTATCTTTTTTCTTGCTCCTACTCCCTATCCTCTTTATATATGCTTCGAGATAAGGTATTCGGATAGGTAATTCGAGTAATCGAGGTTCGTATCTTCGTAAAGAGTGACTGGTGGCCGATTGCGGCAAAGTACCTGTGACTGGGCGGGTCAATGGCAACGCATCAGCGTAGTCAGGTATGCGACAGCTATCTTCTGCTTTCTATGTTCTGTCCTCGATCACCAGGGACGTGGGCGAAAGGAGACATTACTGTATGAGTCGTTGAAGTTCTTGTGTCCAGGGTTAGCATGGGATATTGCCGCTTTGAGAGTCGATAGCGGAGGAGGTGGCCTTTGTGGTCTGCGCTCCCGTTCTTCTCCTGAACGTGAAACGCTGCCGAGAAGCTTTGATTAATTCTAAAAGGGACCTCGAAACACAACGACTTCATATTATCACAGTACCCGAACGCACGACATACCCGATAATGTGATGAACATTTCTATCACATTCGAAGAAACGATGCATCACCTTTGAATCGCAAGGCATTCAGCTACTCCGAGTGACAGTCTGACAAACCGGCCCCCAACATCACCCTACAAATTGCGTCTCCCGGAGCATGAAGCAAACGAGCCCTCCACACCTAGCTTGACAACGCTCCACCTCACCCCATATCCTCAAGCACTAGTAAATAATGTCGGCCTTCTTAAGATTCGCAAAGGTAAGTTAACCCTCTTTGTCCATCGTGGCCCCACTAAGATGCCTACTAACCCAGACCTCTTCACTCAGACGCTCCTCCTCCCTGCTCTCTTCTCCCTCGTTATATACCTCCTTCTCCAATATGTCATACTACCCTTCTACCGACGACATCGCATGCGCTCGAGTTACCTTCCCCTCAACTCCGTGAGCTTTAGGACTAATCGTCTTACCAATACCCTTTCCTCGCGCTTTCGAGCTGCTCTCACCTCCTTATTTATCTCCCGTCGATACCGTGAGGAGCTGGTCGATGAGGACACCAACTCCTTATTCGATTCAGAGGACGGTGAAGACATGGTTGGTTTTGAGGTTGATGAGGAGAGGCGAGAGGCGTTGGAACATCGAAGGAGTCGGGGGTGGGGAGAGGGTGAGAGGAGGCTGAGTCGAGAGCTAGAGGAAGGCTTTAGAGATGATAGTAGTGAGAGTGGCGAAGAGCAGGAGGAAAGGAGAGAATAGTGTGTACAAGGAGGAAGGTGATGCAAGAATACATCGGGCGTAATTCAGACGGCCCGTCGCCGGCCTTAAGTGTCGATATCATTAGGGGAAGGATGGCTGATTTAACATTTTGAGCTTCCATTACTACCGCAAATTGATAATATGACAGGATAAGAACCCTTCATTTTGAACATCCAACCCAACATTAACGTAGAAACAAAGCCCTAAGGAGTCTACTGCTTCTTGGCCCTCTCTCCGTACGCCTTTGTAGCGTAGTCACCCTTATGTACGATCAGATCTTCTAGTCTGTAGTCTTCATTTCCGGAGTAGTACGATTCTAGGATATTCTTCACACCAGTCGCGTATCGCTTCTGCGCATCGATGGAGGTACCGGACATGTGCGCCACCATGGCATTCCCGCCGCCCCATGGGTTTTGCGCATAGCGGAGTGGATGCTCTTTTGGTGCAGGCTGTGGGAACCAGACATCACCGCCATATCCACGAAGATGGCCAGACTTCAATGCGTCTGCAACGTCTTCCTTCACCACGATGGCACCACGAGCAGTATTGACGAGCCAAGAGCCTAACTGGTTTAGTATGGGATAAAAGACGGACACAATAACGACTTACCCTTCTTCATCTTGGAGATCAATTCCTTGTTGAACATTCCACGGGTCTTCTCGTGCAGCGGGCAATTGATGGTGACAACATCACATTGTGCCAACATCTCCTCGAGGTTCTCTACACGCCTGCAGCCGATTTCCTTCTCCTTCTCGGCGCTCAGGGGTTGGTAGTCGAAGTATAGGAGCTCCTTACAGTCGAACGCCTTAAGACGCCTGAGGACCCGCTCACCGATACGGCCAACGGCAACGGTACCAACGACCTTATTCTCCAAATCATATTCGTTCTTGGCAACTTCGGCCACATTCCACTCACCAGCTGCGATTTGCTCGTGTGCTGGGACGAAGTTGCGGACAAGGATGAGGATCGTCATTACTACATGCTCTGCGACTGAAACGACGTTTGATCCGGTAACTTCGGCGACGGTAATACCCCCATTGGTTTTGTTTGCGGCATCAAGATCAACGTGGTCCGATCCGATACCAGCAGTGATGGCAAGTTTCAGGTTCTTCGCCTTTGCGAGACGGTCTGCGGTGAGATAGCCGGGATGGAAACTACAGTGAGGGTCAACTCAGCTCTCTTCAACCTCCTTGATTCAAATTTGGGCGTACGGTGTGGTGATAATAACTTCAGCGTCAACTAGCTCCTTCTCAAAGACAGAGTCAGGGCCTTCCTTATCCGAAGTTGTGACTAAAGTGTGGCCTTTCTCCTCGACCCATTGTCTGATACCAAGCTCATTCTCAGTGGTTCCAAGGAGGTTGGGTTCTTGCTCGGCATGGACACCACCCTGTCGTATTCCAGATGGTCAGAGGCTCTCTTTCGAATTGTATCGTAAAACGGTCAAAGAGAGTAACTTACATCGTACAGACAGAGGAGGACTTTGCCCTGTTGTCGTGATGTTGCTGTTAGCGTCCTAACCCCGCATGGTTGGAAACGTGGGACCCCGCGTGATGTAATGCAGGAAGCTCGCGTGGAAAGGAGAGACAAAACGGTAGGACGGGCAAGACGGGAAGCAACACGAATAAATACCATTGTGATAGAAGAATAACAATTGAGATATCCTGAAGCTCTCAAGGTACGATAAGATACGTGTTTATTACAGTAAGGTGGGAGCTCCTGGTTTAATAAATCTGTTGGAGCTATTTCTAGAGTTGTGTTAGCTTCAAAGTGCCGGATGAAGCACATTGCAACCCCCTCGTCAAGACTCGTCACTATTACCTCTTACAATGATCCGCTGACGTTGCCGCGCTTAGATATTCCTCCAAATGATCTCTTGAAAAGACGCTGTGGGACGGTGGAAAGGAGTCAAGGTAAACACTTGATGTGGTGATAATGATAAAGCCCCTGAATCAGCTGGTGATTTGAACAACTTGGTAGCTTCTCCTGTTCAAAACTCTCCAATAACGGGCACAAGGAGCAGCTTATATATATTTCTCCTCTTCGTAAACTCGTCACAAGACACTTCATCCGGCGCGAACGGTCTGTTTGGTCATATCAAAGGGATCTAGTAAATCTCTTTGCTCTTCCCCGCCCTCAAGCTCTCATCCCGTACTACTACTTCTGGTTGCTTTTACTCTTTACAGGCTCTCATAGAGAAAAGATGGTCTAATTCATCAACCCCACCTGGTGGTTGAAGCGGGGTCCTGACGAATTACGATGCCGCTTGCTGAATGATCCTGATGCATGCTTATAGCTTCTGCAGATACAATTACATTTGACTCGAAATGCCGTGCGGTCCATTCCAAACTCCTGGACTTGGGAGCTTCAAGGAACAAGAGCTCACATATCGTCGGGCTGATTGCGGCCCATTGCTCCTATGGTCGCTTAACAACCCGTAGGTCCGTTAAATATTTCGTCAAGTTAACACAAAGATATGCTAGTAAAGACGGAACTGAAACGTTCGAGGAGCAATTCTCTCCTTTCGTTATTTGATGACTCGACAGTTAGAAGTATGGCCGGCTGCAACAGAAGTTCTAGAATATTTGGAACACTCGGAAGTGAGACTCTGCAGATATACTGTCAGGATGTGATGCTGTAAGCGCCAGATAATCACTTTGATCCATATTCAGCGAGATCCGCCGTGAGATTGAATAATGGAAGAAATATTAGACAATGAAGAGAAATGAACCATTATTGGATCTCGTTCAAGTCGTTTTCGGTTCTGTACCGCGAGAGCTTGGACCATCACCATATTAGGTTGACGGGAGCACAGGGAGCCATAGAACAACTTTCACTCTTAACACTCTACATATGATGTAGCTTTGTGATGGATTATATTTCCCAATTCTGCAAAACTTGACCGAGCTCGAAGACATTCAGCACTGGAATAGAACGTTACTTGTCAAAAGCTTAATCGAAATATTCCACTAGCGTCCATTTATCGGAACATTTCCGTTGCCGTTTTCTCTCCCACGGCTTCATCTCCGCACAAGGGGTCACTCAAGACGACCGTTGTCACCGGAACTCCAATCATCATCACCACCATCATCATCATCATCATCATCATCATCATCAGCAATGCTATCGCTCTTCTTTGACTACACTTGTATGGATTACAGAGGAACATTGCTCTTTCACGACCTCGAACACAGACGAAGGAACGCTCCCACCACCCTAAAGCTTCCGGTGCGAACTATCATCTCCGGAGAACCTTAATCGTGGAATATAGTATCAGTATCACATTCACGTTCAGTGGCCTCATTGGTTTGATGTTGAAGGGCACTTCGAATGCTCACTGACCTTGCTGTATGGAATGGCTACGCTTCATTCTACCCACGGTTCGCAGGTGTACTGTACTGTACAGTACGTTCATTAGATGCATATAGATAGTGGGGAAGGTCTGATAATCTACACTCCATAGTAAGGCACTTCACTGTTTCACTCCTTTTTTCTCATACCAGTCTACATCATAACAGTTGTTCGACGATGTAAAGTCACTTCCTGCACCCTCTTTTCTTATTGTTCTCTAGTGGACATTTTATGTTTAACTCTATCGGCCTTCGAGCAAAATATTAGGTCAAGGCTAGATACTAAGACTTTCGAGAACTGCATTTCAACGATTGATAACCCTAAGTTACTTAAGGTAGGATAGAGATGTGTAAAATATCAAACGGTGCATAACGGGTAATGACTGGCTTGCTAATATCGTCCGTTCCTCCCGCATTTCAAAGCAAAAGAAATGAAGCGATGTAGTTGACTTGCTCCGCTCTAACAGTAGAATGTTCATGCAGAGCACCTCAAGGTGCGCAATCGATGGTCTGTTGCCCAACGAAATCCTTTGCCGCCTTCTTCTGCTCATCATCGATAGCTTGTGCGGTTTGCTTCCAGAGCTTTCGATTGAAGGTTGCCTCATATTCCATATAATCGATGGAGCATTCGACTTCCCTCGTTGTCTTCTTGGCATTCTGGACATTCTTCATACTATCTGTCACGGTGAACGAAACGATACGGACATCTACCTGTGAATTAGCAGTTTCCTCTCATTGTCGTTAAAGAACCTTACATGATTTGATCAAATCAGCTTCTGGCAGGTACTCATAACGCTCACAGACAATGGTTCTGGTTTCTGAATCTCCAGCGCTCTGCTCGATAGTTTGAGCTAAAGAGCTCAATATTCCTTCCAATGCTGCAACTATAGCTGCGCTCACATCAACAAATCCAACCAACACAGCTTTGACGAGTTCCAAATGGAATTGACTCGTAGAGCACTTGATGGATTTGCTGACAGTGTGGTCAACGTTCATTGCAAGCCTGCAGAATATCATCAGTCTCATATCAGGAAACGGCTAGATCAAGGTCAATTACCATGGGGTCATTCTCATATGCTTCATGGCAACCTTTGCACAGTATGCGCTACGCTTTGCTGTGGATTCTTTACTTCCGTCCTGCGGAACACTGGTATTTCCGTAGACTGTCTTCCACCATACTAAGCTCGCCCAGCATCGGTAGTCTTGGACATCTTGCATATAATCCCCCAAAGCGTGCTTCTGATCAGCCGAGCTTTTATCGGGAAAGTTGACAAACCAAACGGATGGTGCTTGTTTCGCGTCCTGAACAGCCTTGTCTGCTACCGACTGAGCAGAAGGCTCGTTGCCGCTATCAGTAGCGGCATTGGTGGTAGTAGCAGCGAGATTCAAAAACACAGGGGGTTGTTCGCCAGTCTCATGATGAGCAGAGGAAACAAGTAACCCAAGGTGCATTTTGTCTGCCATATTCAATTATTTCGTGAAATCTTGCCGTTTAATTAAGACACAAGGCTGCTCGAGTTTAAATATGAGTTGGAGCACTGTAGAGATGAAGAGCAATAGTATAAGAGGGATATAAGGGGTTTATATACCTCGCATTCAATTTCATATACGGAAATCTCGGCGTCTGAAGTTTGGATCCGACCTACTCGAATCGATTCTGGATGTATCCGATGCAACCACTTAACAACAACAGACAGTAGGTTACCATGCAATGTGCCATTCATTTTCGTAAACTTGAGTTGACTATCGTTCAGATCCGAATATCCTGAGGGGATCAAAAGTCTAAGTTTTCCATTTCGGGGATCAAAGTTCCAGCCAAATGCGTGGCGTATGGAAGTCTCAATACAACCAACACATTCTCTAACCCGATTACAAAGTGGCTGGCTGAAGTCAACAGATGAGCATGTAGGTTTTAGCCTGCTGAACAGAAAACAGCAGATCGAGACGCGAAGATGTTCAAGAACTCAATGTGTGGAGTCAAATAACCACTACTGGTTGATGGGCATGGGACAAAACTCTTCTGTTTTGTGGGAAATGCTGTCTACGCTAAAGAATGCTGCATCTCTCAAGGCGTCACTGCATCATTGAACTTGCGATGATCAGCGGTATGTTAAAAGTGGCTACCTGAGGAATGCAGTGCAATGTAGTCACATAAGTCGGCGACATACGCTCAGCCAAGCATTCATATCCAATATGCTTTCCCACATTGCAATCATTCTGACTAGAAAGAGAAGAGAGACCTCTCTTTCCGCAGGAACCAGATATTTTGAAATAACTTTTCGCTAGATCTTCACAATATTGCTTACGTGGAATTGGATTTTTATCTTTCCCAATATCTCTGCTCCCAATGTCTTCTTCACACACTTTAGTACCAACGGAAGGCATCTTAGACAGCGCTCAGGATAGAAAGCATGCCGCAGACGCTATCAAAAAGGCATTCGAAGACAATGATGTTCAGACGGTTTTCTATCTCAACCAAATTCCTGAAGCTTGCTCAATCACAACGGAGATCAAAGACACTTTACACGACTTTGAGGTTATGAAGGAAAATTGGGCTACGAAGATAGAGCAGACAGTTCAAAAGCAAGTCGACAGTGGAAATCCCAAACTCACTAAGGCGCACACTTTGCAGGCTGGATTTGACAGGGCTTCTTACCGAGCAAAGCTCATACAATTCCTTCCAAAGACAACACCTTGGTAAGAATGTATATATCAACACAGGAAATTTTCGTCTCTGATAAAGAAAAAATCTAGGCTTCATATGGAACTAGACGAGACTAGCAAACCGTTTACGGCAGAACTTAAGGAGGACTATCACCATGACAAAGCAGTATACCAGAAGGCTGTCCATGATATCCTTCAGGCACACATTGCCGACGTTCCAGAGGGCAGACGCAGGTACATCGAAAAGTATATTGCCGAAATACTTGTGCTGAGTCTCCATAACCTTTCGAATGTGCAGCGGTTTACGATAGCATACGTATCGCTGAATGAACATGAAGGTGCTCTTCGATCAGGTAATGCTGTCCAGGTCAGTTATTCGAAAATTTAATCCTAACATGCTCTCTAGCCATTTGTACTGTGACCATTGAGTTCGAATACAAGAAAATCGATCCGAAGACAGTTGGAGTTGAGATTTCTCGGAACGTGTATAAGGCAATCTTGAACAGGAAGCTGTTTGAGGAGCAGGAATTTGATCAGAAGATGTTGGATCTCGGCAGGCCAATTGTGCAAGCATGGACGATTGACATTGCAACGCAAGATGTTTAGAAAATCTTGCTGCACTCGCTAGACAGCGTACATTCTCGCAGATGTCTAAATTTTCCAATTATCTGAACACTCCTTGCTTGCAAAATCAGACTTATTTCCCAAAGTGATCTGTTCTGCAACCGTTATGTTCAATGCTTCCTTCTCCACGAGTGTACTTGTACATTATCAGTAACGATATGTTCTCATGTGAATTTGCCATCCTCAGCTCGCCCGGTTGCATATAATTGTTCGGTCCAAGAGATTTTGTATCTCTCCAACTAATCAAGAACTACGTGGCTGCATCAGACCTCATTCACCGTACTCGAGCATATGTACAGAGATTTCCCATCCAACATGAATGCTTTGCGCGTATACGCAAACTTCGCAGTAGTGAAGCTGATCTCCATCTTCATCTGCATTTCCGAGAAGCCATAACAAAGTACAGAGTCAAGGTGACCAACGTGCATACTTCTCTTTCACTCCAATCAGCTTGTCCGATATTAAGCACACCTGACAATTATTGCATAGAAGACAACACTTCGTTATATACGACGTAGGTACCTATAACCTTCTTCTTTTCGCGTGGTCTATCATCCATCCCCTTTGAGTAAGTAGATTTTCTTTGTTGTATCGAAGAGTGCCGTATGAAGTAAGATGTGTGGCTTCGGGAAGGATCCCGTTGCCAACCGTATGCAAAGGGATGCTGTATAGTAATAGTAAAATCTGCGTTAGTTCTAGCGGGAGCATTTTCGTGGTTGGTTGGCGGATCCATAAACATGCCTCCGAATGTCGGGAATGGCTTTCCGAGCACCTGGACTCTACAGTATCAACGCGCACAATTGTATGGCAGATAAAATTTTTGAAGAATGAGCATACGGTACTGTAGGTATGATGTGTACTGTACATACGGTACTGTACGTACAGCACCCACGAGTCATACGAACTCAATCGAGGAGAAATCAGCCGAAGCAAGAAGACGGAGAGTCGATAGATATACTGATCCGAGCAGTTTGTGGAGCCTCGATTTCTTCTTCTACCCCATCGTTGTGCGCCTGAGAGCAGCGAACATTTCGTGGTGGCTAGCTGAATAGGGGGACTACTGTAACCTAAGCGCCGAAATGCATTGACCCTGTGGGGCACGCAGGTCAAGTCATCGGGATGGTTGGGGGCAAGACTGATCAATATCAGGAAGGGAGAGCGCAAATTCTGCATCGATAAGTAAAGCCCGATGTGGAGGGATGAGAAGAAAGAAAGAAAGAGAATTGGCAAGATTAAAGTGGAGCTAATTGTACTGAATAGCAAGATAAATGGACCCAGGGACCCAAATCCGGGATGTGTATGCTATTACTTTGCAAGTAAGTATCGTGTATATCAATATGAATCATACCTTAGCACTATGGTTTGGAAGACACAGATCTTAGATGACGTGGTTTCCCTCTAGTTCCCTGAACGACCATCATTTAGTAACCCTTTGAATGATCTTCAGAACTCCTTTTCCACCTAGTTATACGATATCCGAGGCGTATGAGCGAGCTAACAGCTTTCGAACTACAGCAAGAAACCGATAGACAAGCAAGTTTCATGTTCACTATATGACTAATCTACACATATATGTACATTGATCGTCGTCCCATGGCGTCGTCACTTTGGGTTTCATTTCTCTCAACTACCCCACGACCTCTTCCAAAACTTCCACCACTTTGCCTCTCCATCTCGTTCGTGAGTTCTTCCCCTCTCATGTCCGCCAACTCTCCAGATGTAGACTGGTACCCCAGCCACCATGAAGGCAACCACGATTAGGGTCTGCAATGGCTGTGCAAACACTGCCCTGGAGAGAAGAAACAGACTGACACAGCAGAAGATGATAGGGGTGGTGATCCAGGTGCGGTAGGGACGTTCGAGCAAAGGTTCTCTAACCCTCAGCACGATGAGTCCGAGCACGGTGAAGAAGTAGAAGGTGTATCCTGCGACACCATAGAAAGTGATCAGAGTGCTGAACTCCCCAACGATGACATACGCTCCAGTGAGGGCGGCGTTAAGGAGCATGGCGTTGATCGGAGTGAAGAAGAAACCGGCATCGTCAGCGATGAAGCGAGCCAGTTTTCCGGGACCTTTTGCAGAGCGCGCAGCATGCAGTTTAATGCTCCGACCCTTGCTGCCGAGGCCGATGTGCCCGAAGATGGAAGGGAGGTAACCCTCTTTGCCAGCAACATAGACAAGACGACCGCTAGTGAAGGTCGTAGCGTTAAGAGCGCCAAAACAGGATCCGGAAACGATCAGCGCTAGGACGAGAGCGCCGACTGGACCAAAGACTTTAGAGCCGAAGGCTACGGCGACGGTGTTGGTGGATTCGATGGTGGCCAGGGGGAGGACCAGGAAGTAGGCGACGTTAGCCAGGAGGTAGGAGAGAATCACAAGCGGGAGAGAAGTGTGGATTACCCGGGGGAGATCACGAGTAGGATTGATAAATTCGCCCGTTACGTAGTTCACCTGTGAGAGAATTCAGCCAGGGTGCTCGGGAGGTATGGACTGCTGGTCCTTACATTATCCCAGCCGTCAAACGCCCATAAACCTGCATAAAGAGCCACAGCCCAGTTGGAAACATCAGTATTAGTGTCGTCAAACCATCCTTTTGTTTTCCAGTCTACACTTGCGACGCCTTTCCAAGAGAATCCTGTAACTGCAACAACGACACCTATGACCGTAACTCCAAGTAATGCAACAAACTTGAAAACCATGAAAATATTTGCAGATCGTGTACCGAGCTTTGTAGAAACGCAATTGAGTAGCGTCACGAGGATCAGACCGGCAATTGCAACAGCTTTGTTGATCCATGTACTGACATTCATTGCATCAGCTCCGATGATAGCCCTGACAATGTACTCCCCGAAAATGATCGCGATGATAGCAGCGGAACCGGGTTTTAGGACACAAACCGCACACCAAGTGAACAAGAATCCAGCCCATTCACCGAAAATCTTTGACAGGTATACTTGTGCTCCTCCGTTAAGTGGGATGGCTCCTCCGAGCTCCGCATAGCTAGCAGCCCCGGTCCACGCAAGAATACCAGCGACAGCCCATACAATTAAGGATGCACCCGGAGATCCAGCATTCATATTGACTTGCGCTGGGGAAGAAAAGATTCCCGAGCCGATTATTAGACCGATAACGAGAGATAGCCCGTTTAGATATGTAAGCGATTTGTGCTTCTCTAGAGATCCACCATTGAGCGCTTGGGTAGGATCAAGATTCGCGGTCGAGGGAGCTCCGATTGCTGTATATCCTGCAGCCGTAGTTGAGAGTGGAAAAAGATTTGACGCGAAATCAAAGGCAGAGGATACGGAGTACGATCGATTGTGTCGTCCTGGTCTTTCACCCCCGGCTGGGTTGAGCTCTGAAAGAGGATCTTCATTGTCAAAGGAGATTCTCCGAGAAGAGGGTGTACCAGAAGCTGATGATTCGACCGAAGTGCGGTGTGAATTGTGGGAGGAAGATGCGAGGGACGCAAGTTCGAGAGAGTCTCTGAACGTCGATGGTTGCGGGAGATTCGAGTACCCAGCTCGCGACATAGCTGGTGCGAGTGAGATGGAGCTGGTTAATGAGAGTGAATCTTATGCTGCAGTAGTGCCATAGTCCTAAGACTATCAGCAATATATAATGTTATGATATTGACGTGGTGAAAAGTTGCGGAAGTGTGCTTTGTGGAAGTCGTACGCGGAGTTTAAATTTCATTGATGTCGGGGGTTTCGATGCTCAGATCGAAGCGGCTGATCGATAAGATTAGATATCTTGGCATCTCGTCCTCTCTGAGACCTGACCGCTTCGCCATTCTCCAAAAATTACACTTCATCCAGGACTCCGCTACTTATGCATAGATCGCGCTCGCTGAGCGTTGGAATTGCGTGGAATTGCGTGGAATTGGTAGTTAAAGGGGTATGAAGCCACTCAGCCTGCAAATTTCGGGTTACAAATGGCTCAACTCGCGGAGGACGCGTTCCCACGTGCCCCTTAACCTATATCGCTGGTCATCTACAGCTCAACTACCACGATTAGATTTCCCGTCAATTGATGCAAAATGGCGGAACTACTGGTCAAAGAGGTCCCTAGACACATCGCAATCGTCCTCAACATCCAGTCAGACACCAGATCACGTTGCTAGACCACAGAAGTATTACATCTGTCCCATGTTTCCATATCCGTCGGGAACTCTCCATATGGGTCATCTGAGGAACTATGCTGTTGCTGATGTTCTTGCTCGTTATCGGCACATGGCTGGGTACGATGTTATACATCCTCTGGGATGGGATGCTTTTGGTCTACCAGCAGAGAACGCTGCTATAGAAAGAGGGGTAGATCCTGCTGAGTGGACCATTTCTAACATTTATAAAATGAAAGAACAACTAGAGTTGATGAATGGAAGCTGGGCCTGGCATCGGGAGATTGCAACCTGCCACCCGGACTTCTACAAGCATACGCAGTCCATCTTTCTGATGCTGTATGAGCGAGGACTAGCTTATCAGGAAGACGCTCTCGTCAACTGGGATCCGGTGGATGGTACTGTTTTAGCTAATGAGCAAGTTGATGCGAATGGTTTCTCGTGGAGATCCGGGGCAAAGGTTGAAAAGAAGAATCTCAAGCAGTGGTTCTTGAAAATCACGGATTTCAAAGAAGATCTCCTCAATGGCCTAAAACTCCTTTCAGAAGGAAACAAATGGCCCGAAAGAGTCATAAGTATGCAGAAAAACTGGCTTGGTAAGTGCAATGGCATAAAGTTACAATTCAACATCGAGAACAGCATCAAGGGTGATGAATCTGGAACTGTCGAAGTCTTTACAACGAGAGCCGACACGCTGTTTGGAGTCCAATATCTTGCCCTTTCCCTGAAGCATCCCATTGTTGAATTTATCGCTAAAGAGAACCCCGAATTGCAAGCGTTCATTGATAATGGGCCGACATTACCCTTGGACTCTAAAGCGGGATTTCTTCTACCAGACGTTCGAGCTATAAACCCGATGTCAGCATTCGGAGGAGCTACTACAAAGGTACAAACCCCTATTCCAGTCTATGCTGCACCGTACGTACTCGATGATTACGGTTCTGGTGCTGTAATGGGTGTACCTGGTCATGATCCTCGAGACCATGCTTTTTGGAGGGAAAATAAAGGCTCAAAGCCTATCCTTACAGTTATTGCACCAAATTCTCAAGCATCGCCAGTATCATCTTTTTTAATTCCCGGCGAAGACGATGTACCATTTATGGAACGAGGAATCTTGACCGTAGCATCAGGTCCGTTTAGTGGACTAACTTCCGACGAAGCTATCGTTAAGATAGTTGAAAAGCTTCAAGCGGATGGACAGTACGCTGAACCATCTGAGACCTGGCGGCTGCGAGATTGGCTCATCAGTAGGCAGCGTTACTGGGGAGCGCCAATCCCTATAGTACACTGCGGTTCATGTGGTACGGTACCGGTTCCGACCTATGACCTACCTGTTGCTCTACCGAAACTCCGCAAAGATCAGCTGAAATGCAAGGGGGGGAATCCTCTGGAGGATATTCCGGAGTGGGTAAATACGCAATGTCCAAAGTGCCAACAGCCCGCGAAGCGCGAGACTGATACCATGGACACGTTCATGGATTCCTCTTGGTATTACTTCCGTTACATAGACCCCCGAAATGAAGCTGCTCCGTTTGATAAGACCTTAGCTTCAAGGTTGCTTCCAGTCGATCTCTATATCGGCGGCGTCGAACATGCCATTCTTCATCTATTGTATGCACGCTTTATAGCGAGATTTCTTGCAACGACAGATCTTTGGCCTCCTGATATAGTGGAAGATGGATCAACGACACCAGATCCTGCTAATATAGGAGAACCGTTCAAAGAACTGATTACGCAGGGAATGGTTCACGGGCGCACTTACTCCGATCCAGAAACACAGCGTTTCTTGCGTCCGGAGGAAGTTGATCTGACGGATCTCGAGCAACCAAAGATCAAGAACTCTGAAGTGACTCCGAAGATCAGCTTTGAGAAGATGTCCAAGAGTAAATACAATGGTGTGGATCCAACGATTTGTATAAACAAGCATGGCGCAGACGCAACAAGAGCTCATATGCTCTTCCAAGCACCAGTTCGCGACGTGCTAGAGTGGGATGAGGAGAGAATAGTAGGTATTCATCGTTGGTTTCATCGAATCTGGCGGATTGTACACACCGCATCCTCGTCTACAACCCCGGACTTTTCTCCAGAACCTACTACATATTCCCCCCGCGCTCACTTCACTATCTTTAATAGCGTCTCTTCAGAGTACAACGACACAGAACAAGACCTCCTCATCACCCTCCGACAGACCATAGACTCGGTTAGAACCGCGTACAGTGAGACCTACGCCCTAAACACGGCCGTGTCAGACCTCATAAAACTCACAAATACCATCGACTCCACGTCTATCTTCTCGCCTGAAAACCAGTCCCAATCTGCAGTCAATCCTGTGGTCTACTTCGATGCTGTATCCGTCCTTCTCCGCCTCATGGCTCCAATTACCCCAGCTTTTGCAGAAGAGTGTTGGGAGGCGTTACTAGCGCCTTTAAAAGCAAGTGGTTTTATCCGATCAACCCCGTCATCTTCACGTATTGCTCAGGAAGCGCTACCCAGCTCTTCTATCTTCGATATGGTATTTCCGGAAACTGCTCATCTACCTCCTGCGGCCTTCTTAGAGCGGAGGAGCATGCCTTGCGCCGTGCAGATTAACGGAAAGGTGAAGTTCGTCCTGCAGCTACGGGATTCTGGGGATGTGGGTGAGGACGAGCTGAGGAAAAGAATATTAGGCGTCATCAAGGAGTCGGAGGACGGGAAACGCTATTTTGAGTTTACAGAAGACGGCGACATTGAAGGTGTGAAGAAGATGATTGTGGTGTCAAGGGGTAGGACAGTGAATTTTGTCGTTCCCGGAAAGGGGAAGGGGAAGAAGTAACTTGAAAGTAGGAACATGATTTTATGGTCACGTTGAACTTCAATGTAATGATGTAGACATTAGTGTAGATTACTGTAAATTACGCAGAGCACCCGCACATTGTATACCCTCGTATCTCCTCCATGTTGCGGCATTCCTCGCATATTGTACGCCTCCTGATGAAGGTGTTTCCGACCCTACTATACAGAAGAGAACAAAGTGTACGGGTACTGTCCTCCCAAACTCCCATATAGGACTACCACATTTTAAAGAGACAACTATACGGTAAGTCATAGCCTTGCTATATCCAATGTGGTCTGCACGGCACAACCTGCTAGCACCTTGCGGTACCTCCAAGAAAACACCATATCACTACGCCCAGTATGGTTGGAGTCGTGAATATTTGCCTTGTTTCTCTTCTTCGACACAACGTTGTACTTCAGGGATCAGAGGATTCTAATTTTAAGTATGTCATATAGTCAATGCAGGAAGGAAGTTCGATAAATAATGCTCATACCGTCTTCCGGATAGATGTCTTTCGGGAGCGGCTGATTCTTTTTAGACTTCCAGTGAATGATTTTACTTCGCCTTCGTAAATAAATGCATGCCGGCTTCGAAAATAGTGTAAGATCGATGCCACCAATGATCCTACACTGTTGTGAACTGTGGTGACATGCTTATAGCAGTATTTTAGCGGAACAATAACACGTGTCCAGATTTCTTTTCTCCAACTGCTATCGTCCAGCTCTTTAACTGCGCAAGCACCATTCTATTGCTCCTGCAAATTCCGGTCCCGCTTCTTTACCCACCATCTTGCTCCGTTGCAGAGCAGCCGAGTAATCAAGCATTTCAGCGGAATTGACATCACTCTGAGGTAGTTGTTGACGAAATTTGCTGTTCTCAAGAGGTGTGCCAAAGCAAAATTCGAGCAACCGGATTCCTAGTATAGAAATGGTTTCATTGGCGCTGGAAACTACCTCGTTGGACATACGGCCACGGATATAAGGCATTTCAAAAATGACGGCATTGCTAGCTGATCGATTACACCGGAAGAGAATGCTGTCTTTTCGAAGAGGGGTAGTTAGCCAAGGTGTGGAATAGAGCTGAAGGTAAGACGATGCTGAGTTAAGGGCGAGCGAGTAACGTTTCCGCCCCGTTAACCCGCTAGGACCATTGCAGAGGAGATGATCTAGTATGACAGATTTTGATCCTGTGATGAAGAAAGTACGTTCTCCTGGGTGGACGACAAAGAATACCCGTCCTCATCCCAAACTCCAGAGCAGCCGGAGTGCGTCTGCGAGAGTGTACTGCAGAGGCACCTGATATTTACCATAGTTAGTCGTTTCGAGACTTGGGATGCTGGATCATCTTGTCCAGTACAATGCACTCAATGAGTTCCAGGGGTAGGGGTCCGTGGAGGTACGTTTGTGGTGACTTTGGCGATATCATCTGTGATATTGCTTGGGAGCATCTTAATGTTGGTTTCTCGCTAGCAGAAGTTGTCGGACACTGTTCCTACGTCAAAGATCATATTTGAAATCTAATTCTACCCGTTGTGATGTCCGGTGCTGTAGTTGCAGATTTGCTACATGACCGGCACAACGGCACTGCCATGCTTTGGAGAGAGCATTATGCAGTGGTTTAGCATGCTGTCAGAATTTATTGATGCTTTGATTTACAATCGCTTTCGATCTATTAGTATTTTCTTCGTCGAGCTGCTGTGATCCAGTCGCTGGTCTCGAGCAGGTTCTGCAGGCGGTCGTTGGCATCTTGGAGTTTCGTAAACAGCTTCTCTCGAGAGGACTTCTTTGAGCTAAACTTGATCCATTTCGCTTGAAAGTCGATATTCGATCTACTCAAGATCACTCTCCTAGAACGAGCAACCTTCAGGCCTTGTCCAAGCTGTCACGGTATGTTAGCTTTGTACAGTACTGTGGTAGCCGGCATAAGTTTCGATAGTACGATGCCACCAAGCTTTTGTACATACTAATCATATTCATAAAATTATTTCTTACTCAGCGTCTTATTTA
Organism: Patellaria atrata CBS 101060; assembly: GCA_010093705.1. Taxonomy (NCBI): domain Eukaryota; kingdom Fungi; phylum Ascomycota; class Dothideomycetes; order Patellariales; family Patellariaceae; genus Patellaria; species Patellaria atrata. The sequence goes on from MU006093.1 coordinate 1,286,289, forward strand.
GTATCCTATTCACTCCTCGTGTCCGCGTGTTATTACCTTAGTGTTGTATATCTATCTATATCTGAAGTACTGAATATGCCTCCCTCAACGCCTCCACGACGCCATCATCTTGGGCTTACATATGAAGCAATTGTCATGCATCTTGGATTCTCATACCAGCAAGTTCAGCGAGCATGTCAAGCCGAGCAAGTCACACCAATGAAGCGTAGCGGGCGCCCACCACAGTTATCACAAGAGCAGGTTGAAAAATGATTTACGTATATACGTCAATCACGAGAGACACGTCGTATGAGCTATCAGAGACTCGCAACTGAGATATTTGCACACTGGGGTGTTGGTGAATATGCAATCCGATCCTCATTACGTCGCGCTGGATATCGAAGGTACGTTGCCTTAGCCAAATCTCCATTAACTGAGGCTAATCGTTTGAAGAGATTAGCCTGGGCAGAGGAGCATGTGGAGTGGACATACAACCAGTGGTGCACAATACTTTGGAGTGACGAGACCTGGGTCAATGGTACAAGGCATCGAAAAACTTGGGTTACAAGACAACAAGGTGAAGAGCTGGAAGATACATGTCTGGTTACAAAGAGACGTCGTAACCGTGGCTGGATGTTTTGGGCATCATTCAACGGTACAACAAAAGGGCCATGTCTCTTTTGGGAGAAGGAATGGGGCAGTATCAATCAAGATACATACTGCAATCGTATCATACCGATTGTACATGGGTGGATAATGATGAATTCAGGTTTAATCTTTATGCAAGATAATGCTCCTGGGCATGTAGCGGTAGCGACGATTCAAGAGCTACAAGAACGTGGTATCAACACCATGACTTGGCCTCCATTCTCACCAGATCTCAATCCTATTGAGACAGTATGGAACTGGATGAAGGACTACATACAGCATAAGTATGGGGCTCTTGACAATCCAACATACGATACATTACGTACTATCGTGAAGGAGGCATGGGAGGTAATTACAACTGCAGCTTCATGAACTGATTGAGAATATGCAACAACGCTGTAAGGACGTCGTTAGAAGCCAGATTCACAAAGTGGTAGGATTAGATAATCAAAAATATATTTACATTACAACCTTACTTTGTGGCTTGGTGGCGCGTACTATCGAAACTTATGCCGGCTACCACAGTAGTTTCTACGGGAACTAAATCGAATCGCGTAAGGGCGTATGCCTCAAAGTCTAGGATCGTCTCCTGAAATTTGGAACTATGAACACCTTGGTCTTCCTTAAGACACTCCACCAGTTTATTAATGTTTCCTATAATATCTAGGAACAGCATATAGACGTCGGCAAGCGCATCCTCAGTCTCATGTCCAGATATGGGTCTCCGCAGGCTTCCCGGGCCGGATCGTCCATCAGAGCTTTCAACTCCTCGTCGACCACAAGCGGGAGCAGTACTGTGTAGTGTCAGAATATTGGTAACCAGGATAAACGTGGTGCTCGCTTAATACACCACGGACTATAGTATCGGAGTAACCAGGGTTACTAATCTGATATAGCACTATCTTTTAGTTCTTACTGTTGGTACTATTTTTCGTTGTTTTCTAAGACATAGATTTCATACTGTTCCGTACTTTTTGGTACACACCTGCAGTATATAACACCTAGATAGTACCACTCTTTTGAGAATCAAGCCATGTGTCTTTTCAGCTACTGCAGCAATCCGACAAGTAGTCGCTCGATAATACCTTCGAAAATGGTCCTATGGTACTCGAGATCATGTTTACACTTCTTGTAAGCCCGCTGGATTCGCTACCAGTCCTTCAACACTTCTGCACCTTCACGATAACTTTCCAGAGCTCGTATGAGGATGGGAAAAGCACCCAACGCGAGGCCAGCTAGTTCAATGCCGCTCATAGTGAACTTGTAAAGATTATGAACACACATTCCATGAGAGGACGGTGTCGATCTGGAGAAAAATCTCGGAAGAAATAAGAAGCTCAGAAATGAGGAGCTAACGATGAGTAGAACTATCGCTGACTCAAGCGAGTTCTTGTTAAAGAAATCTCAAGTCTGTTGACATTAGTATATTCCAGCCAAATAACCCTTAATGTTGATAGTCTGAAATCCATGGCGAATAATAATGCAATGCTCGTTCAAATTTCATCTTTACAATGCGGCCGCCTGCTCAATAAGATCCCATCGCTTCTCGACGACCTTCAATGTGCAGATTGTCTAACCCTACGGCATGATGAATTCTAAAATCAATCATACAGATTTAGGTTTTGGGCAGGAAATCTAAGAGTATTCCAACGATCGTCAAAGACTTTATCCCTTTATCATCAGCTAAAATAGTTACCCAAATTCGCAACTCAGGTTGAAAGTCTCCTGTTAGACTTAAAAAATAATTTGCAAGATGGTAAATCCGCTGCCTGTGACCTCGTCCATAATCACGAATGCCTAGTGTTCGAAATCGTCCCTGGTTAGAGGCCCAATTGTGAATACAAGGATGAGAATGATACAGATGACGAATTGGAGTCAAAAAGGTTGATGATCCTGATATTTTGCATCACATTTCGAGTGATCTTAACACCTCAGCCGGAAAAGCATTGGGGGAATCTCTTCGAGCTACAGGCGCGATAATTAGACATCAATACATGGGTTCAAGGCGAAGACCACCCGGCCATGCAGAACTGCAGGTCGGAGCTGGCGCTATTGTTCGAGTGGATCCGGAGAGAAAGTCAGGGCAGGTAAAGCCATGAGTGTTATGATTGAAGGCTCAATGACAGGAGTAGAGTCAAAATGAAAATGAGTTATCAGCTGAAGTTCGGATAGAGACTTCTCTTTAACTCGTTGATGGTATGGAAGAACGCAGGTAAGGGAGTTATTCATCCGCTCCTCTTCTGATCAGGACTAGTGGGTAACTCATAGAAATTGTAGAATTGGTTTGTCGCAAGTTGAACACACAGTCATTTACAACGCAGGACCACTCAGTGGAGCATATGTAGTGAAGTTTCAGACACAAAAATCTTTCTGTACCAACTTTCTCACCACAATGATGTTACTTCTTATACCATCACACTCTCTGGAGGTCCAAGATAGCTCTGCTTCACACCTCCCAAATCAATCACCACCTTCTGGAAGACAGTTCCCGGTTCCAACGCCCACAAATTCAGCGTATGCTTTCCAGCGCTGATATTGGTCGTGCTCGTCACGACCTTTGCGCCGTTAACAACCGAATCCGACCACCCGCTTGGCATGGATCCAAGATTGTACCCTGGAATCGGCTGTACGGATGTTGCCGCTCCACTGTCGATGGAGAAAGCGTACTTCAGTGGCGCACTAGGATTGATATTGAACGACGGAGGAAGATATACGGTTACCTTAGCACTACTCGAGGACGTGAATGTGTAGAAATCGAATGAGACCTTGGCTCCGGATGAGGTACTCTGGGACGGAGCGTTGCCGGGCATGAGTGTCAGACCGGAGTGTGTTCGGCCGTAGCCGGGGATGACTTCCATACTTGCACCACCTGTGCCAGGTAACTTGGAAGTATAGTGCGCCATTTCGAAGGAGACGACGCCGTTGGATTCGACGTGGCCCTTGAAATCTTCAGGGACACTGTTCTTGTTGAGAGGAAGACTTAGAGTCACCGAGTTGCCGGTTGAAGGTTTCACGACGATGCTAACAGTGCTTTTACCAGCTGGGACAGCGGACCAATCAACGTCAATGACAGCTTTGATGTCGGATACCCCGCTCGGGTATGAGAGCGTGCCTGACGAGGGCGTGACTGTCACGTATGTCTTATCAGGGGTAATTGAAAATTGGAAGGTACCCTGACCACGAGCGTACACATCGATGGTGCGATTTTCTGGAGTATACGGATCTAGGGAGAGCATCGGAGGTGTAGCATCGCCGGGAGCCGAGTTCGCGCTTCCCTGTACAGAAACTCCCACTGGGCCTGTCGATGGAGCATTGGTAGAAATAGTCTGTACACCAGGCATGGAGTTCGAGCCTGGATCTTGCCTGCGAGCCATCAGTAAATATATGTGTGGATTATTGAAAAGGGATAGTACCAATAAGTGTATCCAAAATGAACCTGGTCCATCATATGGTTCCACTTTCCATTTAGCAGACTGTGGTAGCGTTTTGCGATTGCTTGATCTTGCGAATAAGCGTTCCTAACTTCAGTTGCCATCGTGTTGGCGCTCATACGCTTTTGTTTCGCATAGAACGTGTTCAACGCGGCCTTGTAGTACACTTCCTGTACGGTTTTACCAGCTAAGGCGGGATGCAATACCATCTCGAAGAACGAAATCTGTGTGGCCGAGTCAAGGGAGTCATACGCGCTCTGAGCTTTGTCAACCATGGAGACCCATTCTTGGTAGTGGCTCTCCGCTTCGTCGTAGTTGGTTGTGCTGAGAACGTACGGGTTGGTGTTCAACCACTCATACTTCCTGCGAATGATCAACTTGCCGTATTGGGTCATAATATCGGCTGTTGTGTCTGCGACTTCTGCGCCAAACTCTCTCGTGGCCCACGCTTTGAGCCAGGTGCCTGTACTATCTGGAGTCTTGAATTGAGTCATATCGTATGCCATGTCAAGGAAATGGCTGATTGGGATTTCCTAAAAATACATGAGTGCAATACTACGTTGAAACAAATGAACCTAACATACCAATGGTTTTAAATCTCCAACATTGACAATCCAAATGTTGGTAGCATTTTTATCGTGCGCGAGATGCATTTGTTCCCAAGTTTTAGTAAGCTGAATTGAGTTGATCCATTTGTAATTGCGCGGATCGCCAACGTAATCGAAGTGATAATATACTCCAGCATTTCCTGGGCGACTAAGTTCGTTGCCGACGGGCAAGCGCTGAATATTACCACTATTATCATCACTCCAAAGAAGTGTGATATCATTAGGAACCGTCATGCCCTGCTGGTAGTATCCTCCGACCTCCTATCCAGTCATGAGTATAGAGTTACGTTTAGGAGCAGTAGACGAACTTTGTATAAACACCACATCATCGGAACTTTGGACAAGTCACTAACGCCTAAAGTGCTCTTGAGAATAGATTGCTGGTAGTTGATGACAGAGGTTAGAGAAGCTGCGGTTAAAGTTGGGGACGCGGTATCACCATCTCCACGCATACCCATTGTCCAGAGCGTTTCCCAATTTTTGGCACGTGTAACTCCATCTTGCATATACTTCTTGAGATTATTTTGATTGCTGTTCCAATCCCAAGGCTTCACCTTCTCTTTATCAGCCCGAGCCATTGGCTCTGTGTGGCTTGCCCCCATGACAATACCATACTCATCGGCGAGAGGTCCATTCTTGGAATCGTCAACGTAGAACTTACTGTTCCACATTGCAGGCCAGAAGTAATTAGCCCGGAGACGGAGCAGTAGCTCGAAGACCTTGACATGGAAATTAGAGTTATACTTCCCACCATAAAATTGATTGATCCAGTTGGTGAGTGCGGGCTGCTCGTCATTCAAAAAGATCCCTCGGTACTTGATTGATGGTGGACCTTGGACCTTGAGTTTATCGGCAGCAAAGATGACCGTTTTCTTCTTCGGGGGAACATCAGCCCACCAATACCAAGGGGAGACTCCAATCTGCTCAGAAATATCATATATGCCATAGATCGAGCCTCTCTTGTCACTCCCGGCAATCACCAACGCTGAAGCCACACCTGATACAGGATCAGTCACTAGTTGCGAAGTGAAAGACTCCCATTTGCCTTTGATGGCGGAGACATCTATCTTGCCGGAGGAAACCAAACTATCGATGATGGCTGACTTTCCAATAGTACCGACAATGATAGCTGGAGCGGCTCCGATGCTGCTTGTGCCAGTAACTACTTTCCCTTTAGTTCCGATAACGAGACCGAAGTCGTTGGTGAGATCGTTAGCTGCTCTTGTCACACCGGGCCACTCCTTCGAATCGAGTACTATAGTGGGTGCAAGGCCACTACTAGCTAGCTTAAGGCCTTCACCACCTTCCGAGAACGTTAGTGTTGATGGTTGTCCGATAGCGGTCGTGCATGAGACGAGCGTCAGGATAGACGCAAGAAGGGTAGTTATGTGCATCGTAGCGCGATGAACGATCTTAATCGTTTCGACATTCTGCTAGTAAACAAGAATCGAACCCTAAATATATATATTCGGATCGGACGGTATAATTTGATGCGAATATAGGTAATTCCCACACGCACCGAAAGCCAAGCTAGTAGTTAATGAATGTGATATTTCAGACCAATCTGATGACCTTCCAGAACTACTGCAAGAAACGATCCAGAACAACGAATGATGTGTCGTTCAGAAAGAATACAGACACAAGTAAAGAAAATGTGATATTGGGAGCTATTCGGTCTAGGGGATCGGGACTTAATAAAATATAAATGCAAGGCACATAACAACCAGCGATAACCAATTGGACGGTAATTAATGATCCACTGTGCCTTACAAATTCTTGATAGTGTATATAAATAGGCTAGGCTTCCATTAATCTAAGGTCAATTGTAAGCGAGGAATTTTTCCACCCATCGGGAAAGATTGCCGAATCTGCTCTGTGCTTCAACCATTACTAGGGGATGTTGTAGATCAATAAAAACTTGCGGGGTGACGGATCTTAAACTGACTTCATTTGTGGAGAAATCGAGAGTATGAGTTTTCCCCATGATATAGTGACGCCCTTATAATGTGAAGTCTGAATGGTACAAGTACAAACAAATGGAACTCGGAACTAGAAAATTATTAATAAGTATCGATGAGCTTTTATCTTCTTACAGTGTTCTGCGTTTACAGTGCTGTCTTCCAGGTTTCCATACCAACACCACAAACTACAAAGGTCACCTCCGAAGAATCTACTGTCTCTGTAATGATGTCCATCGATGATACATCCGCAATTGAGGTAAACTCTTCCGTATGGTTCATGATATCAATGCAATCTGCCCCAGTTCGGGATAGATCGACTAAGATGTCCCATGATTTGAGGCGTTGATCATTGCTGGAGGTGATTCCACGGTAATGGTAGGTTTGAAGTTTGTTGTCCAACTCTATAGGGATTATTAAGGAAGCATTGACCGCCGCGGCATGAGCTCGTGGAATCAAAATCGTGTGTAGTCCTTGATCTTTATCCATAATAAAATGATCCCATCGGACAATACTAATCCCAATGGCATTATCGTCTCCGCCTGTGAGCACTACGGTGATACTAGCGTTAGGAGAGTGATGACACAATGTTTTAATGCTGTTTTGATGTATCTTGCGATAGAAGAATATGTCCATCGCAATTGGTATCCTGGATACGGACGCCGACGCTTTACCACCTTCAACTATCAGTGAGGGGAACTTCCAAAAAACGAGGTTTCCATCAGTTGCAGCAGCGGTAAATATCGACCATTCTGCGATAGGAGTGAAGAGAAATGCTTGAGTTAAACAGCAGGTCATATAATTGGTTGATAACAACAGATTCCAGGTTTTGTCAGTGGGTGTGGACATGTAGTCATACACCTAGAATGGTCAGTTACTTTATTACTGACAGATATATGTACTCACCCTTATTGTAGAGTCAGAATACACCATAAAGATAATAAAAGAATCACTATCCCCTTTTAATGTAACGTTATTACTTGATTGTTTCTCCTTTGCGTAGAAGCTCATAATTCTAAGGTCAATTGCATCGCTATACGGTACGCATTGCGATTCACAAACTACGCCGATACCAAGCTGGGGGACTTGTCTCACTTTCCAAACAAAGAATTCCTCGGTCCCACCGCTGCTGAATAGAAACCTCCCGTCGAAGGACCATTGAAGATGTTGTAACCCAGTATTATGCCTTTTTAGAACCTTTAGACATCTGAATCTTGGGATCTCGCTGTCAGTATTGACGTAATCCCATATCCTGATATCAGTATCCTCTGATCCGGTAGCGATAAGTTGTTGACCTTCCGAGGTGTTGGCAGTCGCGGCAGATTTGATCTCTCGCCCATGTCCACCCTCAGTTAAGAGTTGTTGAATAGATCCATCCGCCTGAATTTTACAGGTTGATGCTTTTGTCCATATGAGCGTGCAGCCACCGACGTTTTGACCAATATTCTTGAAGGGCAAGAAGGCCCACTTGCGGTGTGCACCTCCACAATTTATGGAACAAATTTCTTGTCTAATCGTCTCGTCCCAGAGGATAAACCGTTTACTATGGAAACCATAAATGAATAAATGATCTTGCATGAATGCGCCTTCGATATTCGGTCCAAATGGTAGACTACTTTGATGCACTAGGATAGGACGGATTTCCTCGACGTGATCAAGATCCATAACTGCATAGTTGCCATCTCGACCCGTAGAAAGTATCCAAGCGTGGTTTGTCTGGGAGTTTCGATCAGGTGGAACTAATGTCAGCGATGTCACGGCCTCCTTACCATGAAGACCTTTGATAATTTCATTGGCACTGAAGCCCTTGCGAGTACTCCGTCCAGCTCCATTGGGAGTTGGAATAGGAGAAACGGCTAGGGAGCCGCTTCTGCTACCGAGATAAAGCTTGCTCTCATCTCGGTGATTGATCACCCTAAGCATGCTAGTCACGATGAATGAAGGTGGTAGTTGAATATCGACGTTTTGCAAAATTTTCATATGATTAGACAGATCGATTGAAAGAAGGTGGGCTGTCTGAGACCCTATATAAGTGACCAAGATGTCCACTAGATTCTGTGAATCTCTTGTTACGATCTCGGTAGCGAAGAGTCCAGTTACTTTGCCTCCCATGCAGCATAATTGATCGCAAAAATCCCGGGTATGATCATAGACATAGACAATGCCTGTGGTTCCCGCAAAAAAAGCGACTCTCTGGGAAGGTAGGCCGACAGATACGGAGTATCCTTTAATCTCATCTGTCTGTACAATGACTCTCCATTCTAGCTCTTCACCAAATGCGTTATCTGGATGTTTACTCGCTAAAAGAACTGCGCCAGAATTCGTGGTCGTAATGAATGAGTTCGCGCTTACGAAGGAATAAGAGCGAAAAAGGTCCTTGACACCTACTGCACTATCCGCCAGAAATGTTCCAGATATTTGTAGATGTTCCAGTCCTGTGGTAGCAGCAGGTTCACTAATCAAACCCGGGTTGGGTTTTATCTGCTCTGATTTCACCGCTTCAAATACTTCTTTGATAGTCAATTCACGTTGGCGCGAAGGAGAGTTGAGTATTTTTTGCAAATGCACACATACGATGCTGCCATCCGCACCCCCAGTCACTGCATGCCGAGTACATGGTGGAGATTTCGAAATACTGCTCGACCAGATATTCTTACCAACATGGGCCGGAAAAGTTCTGATGTTATTCAACGTAAGAGCATCATTTACTATTTTAGGTGCCGTCTGAAGATGCCACAGCTGTGCGCTTGCATCTTCGCCAACAGATAGGAGGTGTATCGAATTCAGCATAGCAAGGTGAATGTCTTCCGATAGTATAAATTGAACGTTCCATATCCTGGATACATGTCCCCAACTAAGAGCAATCGGTTTCGAAGAACTCGTCGGAATGTCCACTTCTTCTACGGTATTTACTGGAGTAGTTTGCTGATGGAGGCTGTAATCTACTTCCAAGGGAATTAGAGAGGGACTATCAGTCGTGACATCTTTAAGATCCCAGATCCTAATCGTTCTATCATCACTGCAACTCGCAAGGATCCGTGTTCCTTTAAATGAGACTAATGACGGTGAGATCTTCAACCCAAAAATGGACCCTTCGTGGCCAGTGAAAGTATGATGAACCTGCGTGATAGAGAGGCCACTTGTTGCGATGATCGAAGACCAGACTATGATTTCCCCAAAAGCAGTACCAGCGGCAACTAGGATCCGACATGGTGACAGCCAAGTGACATGTGCAGCGTATAATATACACCGGGCACTTGCGGTGAGTTCTAGTAGTTGGGGATTGTACTCTCCTTGGGGGGTTTTGTGTACAGTAACCTCGAATAGAGCATTGTGAGCCGTGATTAGAGCGGCTTTCAAAGTCTGTATGCAAGATCTATCCTCGGAGGGAGATGAAAATTCAATATCTAAAACCCAGTCTCCGACTCTTATTAGTGGTCCTAGACAGAGTGACACCGATCGGATAGAGTGAACATTATTTGACGCTCCCAAAGTCACCAATCGAACGAGTTCCGCACCCCAAATAATGGCAATTCCTTCCCTGGAGTGTGCAACGATACCGTGAATTGCTTGATCTTTGAATACTTGATGCGTCCACACCAACGACGCGCTATCCTTGTGAATACATCGTATGAATGGTCCTACTCCTGCAAGTAAGTACTCTTCACCTCCGAGCTCATAGTGCTCCAGGGCTGTAATGGGGGCCAATAACCAATCTTGCTGAATATGTCTTAGTAATGCGATAATATATCGAAGTTGATATGATTAGAAAGATACCTTGAGCACGCGAGACATGGAGAGGTGTCGTCCAACTTCTAAGGTCGGAAAATTCTGAAACCTAAGAGTAATTGATACTCCACTAGATATGGATATCTAACGAGCACCGTTTTTTCAAAATCAAGTTTTATTGTCATTCTTGTTAGAGCGTCTATAATTATCTTGTAATTTCTGCAGCGCTTACAAGGATTATCGTTAGTTTGTGACTTGATTCATATTGTATATTTAAAGTACAGTACAAGTTCGGGAGAATTACATACGGTCTCTGGGCTACTGCCCTATTTCAAATCATAAGTGATCACGGTTATTAATGAGCAGATGGATATCTGCAATTACGATCTGGAAGGACCAGATTCTCACTCTATCAGTATACATGTACTTTTCTATCTGGTCTTTAATCCAGTCCTTGAAAAGCCATAACATGTCGACCCCCACTCTTATCTCTGCCTTTGTTACGCTTTCTCTTTTTCCTTTTCCGCTTTGTTGATTCCCTTTCTGAGCTGTTGTCGTCGCTGTTGTCGCTATCGTCGCTATCCGAGTCGGCCTCTCTCTTAGCGGTATCGGTTCCATCGAGTTCTTGACCTTCATCACCAATGGCCTCATGCCATACTTTTATTACCTGTCCCCCCCCACTAATCATCCTGCCACCAACGTCAAATCCGAGAGCGATTACACCCTCCGCTTCATCATGCCTAACACCTCCGATAACTTTGTTCATACCGAGTTTCACGAATCGTATCTCTCCCCCTCCCCCTCCAACAGCAACTGTCTTACCCCTTGGGCCAATATTCTCCGGTAAGAGAGTTAGCGCATCCAAGCTATCGCCGCCACCAGCTCCACGATATACTATAATCCGTTCATCCTGATCATCCCATACACCACGCTCCCATAAGGTTAAAACCCCACCATCTCCTCCCGCTAGAATCTTTTCCCCACGACTAGTTCCTTTAGCTGGGAGGCCTCCGACGTATAGAGAACTTAACAACTCCTCTTCCTGGTCTTCACTTCGAACCAGAACCCCACGTCGCAGATCCGTAACCGCTAAGGTGGTGCCTCCTGTTGACACCCATTGCTTGCTGAATCCACTGGTGCTTGTATCAGAGGGTGGAAGAGGTGTTAGAGAAGAGATATAATCGTCGTGCGGATGATATGTCTGTTGTGACCTCGCGCTTTTGAATGTATTGTCTACGCGAAGATCATAGAGATACAAAGCTGAAGAATCGGTGGCTAGAAGGAGGGTTTGAGGAGAAAGGCAATGAATCAAAGAAGGGACGTCTAAATCTCCAGTTGCGCTGCAAGAGTTAGTAAGAGTAATTATATATACTTATGAGCTACATACGCGTCAATTGGCACGGCTACCTTGCTTGCAACTTGGCCAGTTTCTGAGCTTGCTGCTTTCACAATTCCATCTGTCCCTGCTGAATATAGTGTCTCTCCGTCAATGCCAAAAGCTAATGACCGACAACTGCCTTTATGTCTTCTCGTCCGCCATCCTGTCTCTATCTGTCCACAACCATTCTCTGAAGCTGATTTTCCGTCATTGCTGATCCCGTCATCGCTATCACCTACGGGCGGTAGTCGGAAGGTTTGTACATGACCTGCGGCAAGACCAATGGCAAGAAGTGGCTCACGAGGATGGAGGATCTGAGTAAAGAGATCGGAGGTCAATTGCAAGGTGCAGATTGTGTCGAACATTGGAGTTTGTTGCTGGAGCTGCATAATTTAGTGTCCCTCTGCCCTTATCTAGTTTAGGTGCACCATCACCAGCATGAAACAACTTTCGTGGTCACGTGAAATTCTCGTAAAGACTACAAAAGTCGCGTGTCTGAATGATAGCTTATGTGTAGTTTAATACTATTTCATCATTGTTTCAAAGTACATGATCAGGTAATAATTCTTTGTCGAACATCGCAGTATGTAGTTCTACTTTATGGTAGAATGAGCGGATAGAGCTAGTACAGTAGAGTGGACGCGACGCGAAACAATATGACAACCATCAAGATCTTCATCAAATCACGATACTGCCCAGAGTATCAACTACGACCCGGAGGAATGCTTGCTGAAGAAGAGCACCGATAGTAGGATCCGTTTGATCAACGGTATCAGGAAGTCCAAAGGCGGACATTCCTTCAACACAGGCTTTTGTAGCAGAGTAATACTTGCTCCCCATATTCATACGGACTCTCTGAAGAAGCCCATCATTCTCGGAAAAGATGATCTCGTGAATTTGTTTAGATGATACGGTATTACCGTCACTTCCGGCTGTTTCATGAACAAGTGAGCTTGGCTGATAGGCAGTAAACAGTTTTTCGGCGGGTTCCCAAAGCGCAATCTCCATAAGAACGATACCTAGGCCATAGATATCATAACTTTTACGAAAGCGATTGCCATCGACATACTCAGGATGGCTATAAACAGCCCAATCTTGGGATAATGGGGGCCCCGTAGTGGGACAACCACTCTCATCGAGCCTTGCATATTCGAGACCACTCAAGTACATATTTCCTAGACTGTCGTCGTTCGCAGTCAGCTTAAGGAAGAGTACACTGGCACTTCGAAGTCCTTTGTGAAGCCAATTCACCGCATGCAATGAAGATATGCAAGCTGCCAGATCTTGAGCCAGCTGGAAGCGGATCGCAATAGGTGGCTTCCGTCCTTTTTCAAGTACCCAAAGTAGGGACTGTAACTCATGGGTCTCAGGCCATGGATCGCCAGATGTATGAATGAGTCCGAATGCAGGATTCTTCCCTTTTCTAATTAAGTATCCGAGACAATAAGGCAGACGGAACTCTTTAGGCTTGAATTTGGTTTGCAGTAGAGCTACCAACCTTTCGACAGCTCTTACCAATCTGGGATCCGGTCCAGCACGGAGAATTCCATTACCCTCATCGTTAAACATAATTTTGAAGCTCTTCCATTCTACCCAGAGTTTTTTTCCTCGGAGTGCTCCGATTGTTCGGGTTCCACGATCTTCATCGTCCCCCAGTTCTAAAGCCTGGATATCCTCAAGAGCTAAATGTTTACTTTCGAATTTGGTAGAGCTTTGGTCTTTCTGGCTCTTAGCTACGATGATGCTGAACCGTGTCAATCGCTGGAGTAATGATTCTGGTCCAGTATGCAATGCTTCCGTACCTCCACTTGATTCACGAGCCACAAGGGTTGTACCTTGCGAATCAAAACTTGTCCTGGAATCAGTGGATTGAGCTCTAGGCTTCTGCATAGCTTCCAAAAGATTTTCCATGCCCTGTACAGTGGTAGTCAGTTGCAACATCGCGAGCCATGTCTCCCGTGTTGTTTCTAGGAGGATTTCCATCTGTGTATCACCAAGGGTTGTATGGAGGAAGTCCGTAAGTTCAGTAAGACGCTCAACATGCCTCATTGCTCCATCTCTATCTATCAGAGCCCATCTTAATCGTTTTGGTTGCTTCGAAATATCTTGTATCCCCTGAGCTACTTTGACGAGGGTATTAAAGCCACGCGGGTAGCTCCGCCTCTCGGGAGGGATATCTTGAGATCGAAGGACGTGGGCAAATCTCTCTAGGTCGATGTCCTCGATTACACTTTTAGTCCGGAATTTGTTCAAGATATTCTTGGATTTCTCGCTATGAGGCTGACGATGATCATGTGAAGTGATTGGCGGAGATGCCGTAATGTCTGGTAACCTTACAGTAGGCTCCTCTCCGCTCTCGACGGGTATTCTCTGTGCTGGGTCCTTGGGCCCTTCTGCGCCTATACTGTCGTACCTTAAACTCACTTCTTTAAGAGCTTTAAGAATGCTTTGTATCTCACTTAGTACACCAAATATCAGGGCTTTGTTGTACTTCAACTTCCGGTCGTATTCATTGTGTTTTTCCGGATCGGTGAGGCCAGCTGCATCTCCCCAGTCGAGTATCTTGCTAAATTGTATAGCTAGATTGATTCTGAGCACGCCGCACTCCTCGTCCATCTGAATAGCTGATAGGAACCGTGCATAACCTAATCAAATATTAGTAGTCACACGGATCTATATATCTTCACGGGGCAGACCTTTCTTGATTCCACTAAATACCTGGATAGCCAGTGACGCTGCCCCAATCGTCAAAGCGGGTAGAGCGAATGGATCCCCCATGGTCGCTTTTGAAGGAAGTGTTCTTGTGAATGCTATGGGGAGTATCTCGAGGTGTGGAGGGATAGCGTACGATACATCTCATGAGCGGGGCGAAGCCTATATGTTCTTCTCTTCAGCCTTATCATATAAGAACCTCCTTGACAGCGCCCAAATATCGCCTCAGTCTCCGATGACACTACCCATTGGTAACTATCTACATCCACTACCAAATTTCTATACTCAATCTCAAAGTGTCACCAATTTAACCCTACAATCGATGAATCTCTAGCGTCTCTCTATTCATGGTTCGCAACAGCTAATTTCAAAACGATCGACCCGCAGATCTCACAACTACTACAGGCGTAATATTTCGGTTTTGAAACGTAAAATACCGCCGTGTTTTTCTCACTCGCCTACGGGCATGCAAATGTCTTCAGCTTGCTTCAAGCCACAAAAGCTGCAATCAAACTATTGCATATATTCGTTCAGGCCTTACTGTGCCTACTTATTCGACATCAGTTGACGAATCAAATACACATCAATTATGGTTCGGTGCTGCCGGTGAAGAATTCTTTGCTTCTTTCTAGCTCCCTCCGGCGCTAAAACCTACGGCGGATTCGATATTCGCCAACCAAGATCAATATTCGTAGGTTTGCTATCTGATCTCATTTGAAAGAGGCTCTTCTACATATGCGGCTGCTTGAGTCTCCTGTTAAGATTGTGTACACTTTCTAATCCGTGCCACGCATATCTCTGCTGGGAGCCCCTCGCGTCGGTTTCTTTCAGTATCACTTGAAATTTCCGACTGGAAGAACTTTGTCTTGAAATTCTTTTAATAATTATGCAATATTAAATCAGATTTTCATGTACCCTCTCTGGCCTCAATATTATTAGCTGAATCTTGCGCTTTTCGTCTGGTAAGGACGCGGAAGGATTGGCATAATTTTTTGCCCAGAATCTCTGACTGACATACTTTTAACTACAGTGACTCAGATGGTCATTTCATCGAAACTGAGTATCTCATCTCTCTATCACCGCATCGGCATTCCCTAGTTCCTACGCATCTTGTACGAAAAATTGTATGCTGGCAAATGCTACTTCGCATGAGATCACAATAATCTTTCTTGTTCAGTCGAAGCTCTTCTCCAATTTAAAACGTAGAAAAGGTTATCGACACCCCTATGGAAGAGGAGAATGCGTGTTTTTTGCGGCCATTGTCCTTTCTTGTTTGCCAATTTGGATTTCCTTCAAGTACACATTTGTTCATCGATTTAAATACATGGCGTCAAGACATCATCCTCTCAGCCAAGCAGGCCTCTTCTCCGAACCATCCATGCTTGGGTCCCTCGGGATAGAAAATGCTGAGGATATGGTGACCGCTGTACGCGAGCCTGAACGCCAGAATGGATTCGAAACTTCGACTCACTCATTCCGTAGGCAGAGTGGTTGCGCGTTTCCGTCGAACAAGAGCTTGCCTTCATTTATCCGAGAGCGCCCAAAATTATTTTGGCCCAAAAACAATCAGGAGATCAGTCCAGACGAACTTCTTGAGCATTCAGATGCCCTAAGCCCGCTCATATATCGAGATAACCTTTCGAGACCCCCATCAAATGCAACTGTACACGCCGCAGCTTGCGATGATGGCAATGGCAACGAAGATACTCTGGCTGTTAAGATTACGTACATGGATGGCTCACCCCGTGAGAGAGCAGAGAAGGAAATCTCCATTTTGAAGAGTTTGAATCATTGTCATATCATCGCGTTTGTTGGGTCGTATATCACAGATGAGCAATTTGCGATCCTCCTATACCCGGTCGCAAAGTATAATCTCTGGGACTTTATGAGGGCAGTCTCGCATTACAACCAGGGTCCACTTACTACCAACAATATCCCCCATAAAAACGTGGAGAGCTTGAAGTCATACTTTGCTTGTTTATGTCAGGCGCTACTATACTTACATAATTTGCCGAATCCTATAAGACACCGAGACATCAAGCCTGAAAATATTTTAGTCGATCAGTTTGGTACCGTTATCCTCACCGATTTCGACATTTCCAAAGAGTACCCAAAAGGGCATACAATAACCACCGGTCAAACAAGGTGTACGGTTGAGTACGCCGCTCCGGAAGTTGTGAGCGGTCGGGACCGTGATGAAAAGTCCGATATCTTTTCTTTAGGTTGTGTTTTCCTGGAGATGATAACCGTTATACTAGGAGAGAATTTCTTCAACCTTCATCAAATGATCAAGAGCGCGAATGAAGATCGAAATATTCGTATCCAGTATCACAAAAAGCGATCAGAAGTACAGCAGTGGATCAATCATCTCAAAAAGAATTTTTCAGGTGTTTTGGGAGGAGAGCATCACGTCGACAAACCATTCTGTCATGAACGAGATAAAACTAGGCAGGATGTATTCCACCCAAGTGTGTTAGATACTATTTCGGCGATGATGTCACCAATCCCTTCCGTACGCCCGGGACTAATGGATATGTGGCATGTCTTCAAAAATATTGGCAAGAGATGTGAACATTGCCGCCCTGAAGTATGGTGGTATCTTACGTTTGCATTAGAGACTCTAATCCTGTTTATAGGAAAGCGTTACCTTATCAGTACCTCAGTCCATTTACTCCGGTCCAAAAGATGCTCCACCGTCGAACTTCGAACGTATGGAACCTAAAACACAAAACAAAGAACTTGATCCCTTGAGATCCAATGCTGAAATTAGCAGTTCCAAAATGGGAGTTAATGGAAATTTAGATAAGAACAATAGGCATACCGCTGGCTCCGGTCGGCAAGAGCCCAAGATTAGGATCTACAATTTACTCAAAAAAGGAACCCCCGTTCAATATGTTAATCATGCAACAGAGATACCTGGTAGAAGTCGCATAGTATTCTACAGTCCAAGAGATAAAACGTCTCACCCTAGACTGATTTCCAAATCTGAAGTCTCTAGTGAGTATTAATACGCTAGTTTCCCGCATTTCTCACTAAGAGTTATTTAGACTATGAAGGTGTAATACTGCTACTACCACATGGCAACGGCGTAAAATATCAGATCTTAGATGGTAATGTCAATTTGTGGAAATCCCTCAAATGGCACACAAACATCATGCGTGGCTTGGGTCTGGTCAGTCATATGTTCTTAGAAGGGCACTATCCAGAGCGTCTTCATCTTAAAGGCGGTGACCCGGTCTTGACTGATACCTAATAAAACGAATGTGCTATTCACGTGCTATCTGTAAAGAATTGCATAGGAGGTGCTTTCCACACCCCCCTTCGATTGAGTCAAATTTTGGGGATCCGTCATTATAGCTTGGAATGGAACAGTTATTGGAGCTATCTATTTGGGTATGTGCGAAAGGATGCCAACCCACGCTTTCCTGCAAAAGCGCGAGTGTCGGGATATTCAGCTTTATGTTGTAGGAGTAGATGATCCGCAAAGTCATCTCGATCTCCAAGGTCTCCGGCATCCCTCCCCACTTCTTGACACAAGGTACAACTATACCGAACGCCTAATGCAAATCGCTCCCACTGCGGAGTTCTGGCCCTCTGATGTCTATATTGTACGATCAGGGAAGCACACGACTCTATATTGACCCGTACGTCGTCCCTTTTACAATACTCTGTGGTAGCCTCTCTGATTAGTCTGATGGTTTTCTCAGCATCGATTCCTGGCGCTGTGTCGATACTATTCATCCACGGAGTATCTGGATCCAACCTTATATAACGATATCTATCATGGCCAGTGCCTTGTCCGAGGCTCAGTTTCTTGTCAACTAACTTTTGCTCCCAGTCATGACGCGTAGCAGCCTTCGAAGGGATCAAGCCCGATCGTCTACTTCCGCAACCTATACTGACAATCCCGTACATTGGAGAGACGTTTCTTTTAGGCATCGGATGCATGGCATCAATCTCCCTATACATCTCCATAGCGGGATTTGTCATCCAACTCGAGCCGTCGTAGAACTTTCTGTTCCCAATTCGTACTGACCTGAAATATTTCGGAGAAGCTGCGGTCACCTGACATAGCGACTTTAAGGGAGTAGGTTCGCATTCCGTGGCTGTATTTCTGTTGAACGAGGTAACATTCACAGGTTTGAACTCGTAGGAACGAAACAGATGTGGTCGCCAAACACCCTGTTTCCGATCTACCTCCATAGCTAGGACGATCCTATGCAGACCGTGAGCTTTTGTTTATCCCAATAAGTGTCTATACCTTACGTTTTGCATTTATTTCGATCTGACCCCAGGTTTAAGAGTTCATTAGGTTTGCCGAAGTTTCCCAGATCATCAGAAAATATAGATTTTAACAGTGCATTATCGAGAGCATTGTTGAACCTTTTGCGCACACTTAACATCCGGCTAGACCGTTTTGCGTTGATCGCCATCTCTCGGCATAATTTCTCGTATCTTTGGATCGCTCCACTAACTGGAAGCTGCAGTCTGCCTAACATAACGGCAATGATGCTTTTAAAGTCAGTCAATGCTCACCGACCGACAAAATCACTTACCCGCTCATACTCGTTCCTCCTATGTAGTCGAAATAATGACACGGTAAGAATCTTTCATGGTTAACCATGTCATCGGAAGTTAGTATTCCATTCCGGGATTCAGAGATGACATCTGTAGCCTCTACGAACGGTGAAGCGTCGCTTGATCTTACGCTCTCATCGATTTCTAATTCCTTTTTGACTACTTCGATCATCAGTTGTTCGAGGATATACAATGAAGCAAGCCCGCGGACCCCTCCCCCATCTATTTGGTAATCAGTCACAATCTTTTCTGGGAGTAGTGTGGAGAGCTACCTAAACTCAGAACCATCTGCCTCAGCCAGCAGTTCGGTACGAATTTCTTCCTCTCCTGGACATTGAAGACAGTTCGATGGATTGTCTCCGTCGGTAACTTGACACTGGGGAATTGCGAGACTCCGGGATCGCTCCCATCGCTAGAGGAGAATGTAGATGATTTTGAGCTGAGTCCGGTTTGTGAGAGAACAGCATCTTGGGATGTCGACGTTGCTGATGCTGACCTTAAGGAAAACCGTGACCTGGGAGAAAAGTGTGGTATTAGAGATATTGACGGACTCTCGTGGCGCAATGGATCAGATATAGGCCGGACAGAAGAATCCAGACTTTCCATTGTTAAAAGTAATGAACTTTGCTTGTCAAACATTCAGACATGAGAGTAACTGGACTGAGAATGGAAAAGGGCGAACTGCCGCGGAGGCGCGCATATAGGTAATACCCCCTTGAGTCCAAGGCTCACTGAGAACCGCTTACGCGCTGTAACATGGCGAAAGAGGATATCCTTAAGTTGGTCCACCCTTTAGGCAAGTCTCCCACGTAGATTTTCATGCGACACTTCCGGTTGCGGCTGAATGACGCCCTCAGACATCCATGACTGCAGTGTCTAGGTCGAAGCATCAGAGACACTGGGAGGCAGTTCTCCAGGATAGATATGTGATTCGATGGGAGCACATCTAACTCTTATGGTGGCTTTTTGGGACGTTCAGCAGATCACAGAGAAGGCAACCGCTTGGAGATGACCTGCATATCCGGGAAACCGTTCGTCCTATTAAACACTCGTATAAGCGAACTGGTTATCGTCAGATCTACGAGCGGGATCTTACTGTATCATTCTAAAACTCAATAGGTAGCGATGATAATCATTTCAGGTCACACAAGGTAAATTGGATCAGCCACCACACGTATACTTCGGGACGGCTGCACACCAACGGGCACCACGAGAACGGTTATACTAAGCGATCATACCTCAATGCCTTGCCTTTTGATACCTGCTGAGGCATACTTTACTGCGAAATTTACAGGTTCACCGAAAACATAATGGAATATATTCGTTGACAAATCTCAAAAGTGCGCCTTCAGCCTCATTCAAACCTTGTTCAGCCTTGTCCAACCTTCCTGTAAAGTCGCACCGGTGATAGTACAAGGCTGAGTCTTTGTATGTGCAAACAAGCACTCCTAGTCTACTCTACCAAACTCAAAAGAGATTGGATCTCTATTAGATTTCACTGGGTTTAAAATGGTTCATTTCAAATTCTTTACTTTGAAACCCCAGTTTTGAGGCGTAGATAGGTCTAACACGTGGCTTATCCTTGGATCAGTATGGAAGATGGGGCTGACAGATCAAAGTCAAAGTCTCCTAACTATCTTCCTCTTGACAGATATCTGCCACGAGCACAGGAAAAGCCTGATCCTTTTCAGATCATATCGTATCATATGCATCTATTCAGAAATGCATTTTCTTTAGTTCCACTCTAGATTCCCCTTAGTTTATCATTTCCAGCCTAACTTTTTATGTAGTCTTTTGCTCTCCTAAAAGTGGCAGTCTCTTCAATGTATGTCCACTACATATTTTGCACAGTTGCCTACTGGGCGGACGTATTCTTCACCGCGGATCATGCTTTATGGAATGTCCCACTATCAAAGTGCTGTACACTACTATCCTCCTGAGGTAATTGAGAGGAAAGTACAGTTTCTCGCTAAGATGTAAAGATCCGGGATGGATAATCTTGAGGCACTAGCTCTAGCTTCGAAACTTCGTGATACCCCTTTCCAATCCTTTCATGTACCTGACGTGGTTTGATCAAGTAGAACTTCTTATATCCCTATTCATTGCCTTGATAAACTGATTTACTCAAAATATTTTTACCATCTTTCGAAGGTCACTGTCACTCCTGCAGTTTTGGCTCGCAAGTTTTGAGATACGTCTTGCTTGTTTATGGTCTTAATGCATAGTAACGTCATAAGACCCCCCTGACCTTTTCTATTGTTATACCTATGATAATAGTGCCTCCGAGTTCTAAATGAGTTGTTTATGATTTTGACTATTAACAACTCTATCGTAGTGTTTAGGAACCCATCTTCATATTTAACGCATAATGACTCGTATTTTGTCTTTTACCCTTTGCGTTCATATATAACGGAACACTTATACATGGACCAACCTCAAACATTTGTTAACTTGAAGGAAATATGGTTAGCATAGAAAGAAAGTTATTGCACAACCTATTTTAGTTCACATAGACATAAAGACTTTCCATAGCTTACCGCTTCGCTCATATTTAAATTTTAAGTTTCAAGTGTACCACTACGCTCCGCTATGTTCCCCATATAAATCATGCGAACTTCATGATCTCAGGAAGGTTCTGTTCCCATCTTACTATGCACAAATAGCACACAAAAAGTCTCTATCAGAGGTAAGCAATATGGACCACTCAAAAGTCCTCCTTTCCTTTTACAACACCACAATACTCAACTCATCCACGGGATTCCAGGGTACCATCTTTATCGATGGGCTCTCAAGGTCTTTTATACTGATTGTTTCTTCATTCGTCCTCTCCCAGTTTGTTGAAAGCTTAATCTATTCCTTCAGGAATGAGATACGGGACTACGAACTGCTATTTCAGGGCGCTGGAATCTTGGAATTTCCTGACCCGTTTAAATATTGACTGCGCTGTTGTTCCCAGTATTAAAATTTCTTATGCGGGTGGTGTGAAGGGGGTGGCGTAGCTCGTTGGAAGGAAACTCACGGTGGTAGGGGATGTAGGTTTTAGTATCTAAAGGGCTTTGGGGATTAAAAATTCAGGAGGGCGATAAATTGAAAAGAGTTTGAGCACACTTCATCTCGATGCTTTCGTCAGTTCAGAGTATTCGCCGCTGATTGTATGGATTGCACAGTATCTAGAAGGAGTCCTGGCTCTACTCTCTAATACATACAGAACTTTGCAAAATAACATGAGTGTCAGGTCAATAAATTAAATAAAATAAAGAGTATCCGGAAGTTGCGTAAAAGAAAAAAAAACTGTGTATGTCTTCGACCTTCATCGTGAACTACTATTGTAGTATATAACAAACGTACGGTTCTGGCAACCAATAACTAGCTAGGAATCCAGAATAGAGAATAATTCCGCTTGGAGATTTCGATCGCTCAAAGATTAATTCATGGGAACAAGTGGAAAAGAGACCCGAATATCGTGTCACAAGAGAGTGGAACAGCGCTGGGTTACCATGGTTGCTTTGACCACACATATAAAGCTCAAAGTTGAATCGCTAACAACTATTAGCCTATACTTATAGAATAGGACGTACAGTCCTAGGCACTATGATTTTGACCACGGAAGCTTGATTGACAATCAAAACTTGGAAGAGCCATCTCATCAAATGTATAAACCTCTTCCTCCCAGCTTCCTCCGTATCTTCACGAAGAAAAAATATTCCTAAACTCATACATCGATCGCAATGGTTTCAAATTCACGTTACTGCAACTCTTACTGCACCAAATACCACGGGGCACAATCGGAGACCATCCAAACACGGTCCATACAACCTGATCAAAATGACGTGTTCCACCCTCGCCTCCAAATATACTTGGCCTACCTCGCCAATCTCAGAGTATTCCTCATCGCTACCCTATTCATGGTCGGATTGCTCTGTCTCGCCGGTTTCGTCTTCACAGAAATCTACTCTGCCGTGAGACCTTGCCTGCCGTCTGAGGCTCATCCTTTACTCTCGGTCCTGCTCCTCGGGGTGGCTGTGGTGTTCTGTGTTCACTTTGTGCACCGGTATTTATGAGTGTGGGGTATAAAAGAGGTATTAGTACCGCAAGGCTGCGCATGGGAAGTAATGGAGGAAGCTATAGGACTGTGCTGATCAGTGGAAAAGCGAAAAGTGTATGTGTTATGTTCTGCAACTGAGTTCATGTGCGCATCGAAACGCGCAATAATTCGGAAGTGTGGTTTATTGTGTTTTTGACGGATGGTTAGAAAAGCAGATATGATGGTGAATTTTAGGATTTCTATATTGTTCAACCAGAAAATACGATGAGAAGGGAAATTTCTTACAGCAAGGGGGAAAGTGATCTGACTATCTCACAAAGGAGCACAATACTTTTATGACAACTTCAAATGCTAATCGTTTGGTTTTAAAAGAACAACCGCAAAAGGAGCGAGAACTGGGATCAATACCTTGTTGTCTATTTTCTGGTAGATTGAAGCATTTTCTGAAGCAATTACCTCGAAAATGTGCCAATCGAAGAAGAAAACATACGATCCTCTGGTCAAATTTCGAAGAACTATGAAGTGTTTGATGGATACTGAAATGGGAGATCTTGCTAAAGCATTACGACTTTGACTACTATAAGTAGATATAAAACCTCACCTAATATCGGACACTAAAACCGTCTTTCAGTCAGCTTTTTCAAAAGTCTTCATCAAAAAGGTCCACGCACAGTCCCACATCCCTCACTAAGATTTTTACTATAAATTCTGCAATCGGTATCATAACTCTCCTAAGTCGAACCTGGGAACCAACTAAACAATGATGACACTCGAGAATCTCGTCTCCGAAAGTTCATTTACATCGCCTTTAGTCTCCTCATAAACATGGTCACTATCTTAGCCCTTCTCTTAGTGGGCGTTCCTCTGAACTTCCATTTGAGGCGCGTATTCAATATCAAAAGATTTTACCCTCTCGGTCCATGGCTCATTAGTTGATGAATTAGTATGACGGAGAATGGAGTTTGAGCGCGGAGATACACTTATCTATTCCAAAGTTATATAACGATAAATCCTTGGGTAGAATCATGTCTAGCCATGAAAGGGCGACATGGAATTAGGATGAGGTGTAGTCGTCAGGACAACAATACCTAACCGAACCTTTTATTTACTATTGTAATTTACGGGTGTAGGTAGTGGGTCAATCTTGGCAGACCCAGTCATGATGGGTCCCAATTACTCCCAAAAGGGATACCAAACAAAGAAATCCTCCTATTTACCTTTCTTCTGCCTCTCCGCATAATTCTGCGCCTTATGGTCGCAATAAATCACAGGATTATCAATCTTTGAGTTCGGCCTGAATAAATCAGCGTAAGTGTTCTCTAAACCCCGCCAATAGCTAATTCCACACGTTTCGAAACCACGCTACCTCCTTGAAATCAAATGCAAGCATAACACACAACAACACCTTTTCCTGAAATCCCTACAACATCTGAGAGACGGGTCATCTACAACACAAGACTGATAAATCTACAGCCATGTCATCAGGGACGCCTAGCGGTGGTGTTCGCAACCTTCGAGCCATGTTCGAAAATCCAGACGCGAGCTCCTCTTCCCCTGAACCCCGCGGTAGGTCTCCTGTTGGGAGTGTGACAAGCAATGGCACCGCAGGAGAACAACGACCGACGCCAAAGATCCGAGCAAGCTTCGTGCCCGTCGAACCGCATCCTCACCTCGAGCTAGGAACAACGAAGGGGATCCCTGAAGGGGTCAACAGCCCATCTGCACAGAGGAGAGAGAGCTTTAGTGTCTCTGATGATAGTCCCGCGGCCGATTTGAGAAAGACAATATCAAAAGAGGCAAATGAGCGGAAGGAGAGCAATGCTGTAGCTGAGGCAATACCAGAGCAAGCGATCGAGAAAACCCCCGCAGTGTCGCGGTCACCGAAGCTCAGTAGGCAGCCAACGGAGGAAAATGCTGGCTCTATACTGAAAACCCTGGGCATACCAACGAAGGAAAAGCTCAGTGCGGACCCAGACAAACCTACAGCAGTAGAGGAGTCACCAGTGAGTATGAAGCCTTCAGATTCAACGAATAAGGAGGCTATTTCTGGCGGTGCTGCTCTTCCTCCGCCAGCAGAGTCAATACCTCCAATTCATGACTCCAGTGCGGCAAAACTATCTTCGGACTCTTCTCAGCCTCCCGCTAAGACAACCGCGAAGAAGACTACGACGTCGACTACCCCAGGGGCTACGAAAACAAATGGAGTTACCAAGAAACCGGCTGCATTGGCAGTGGCCAAAGATAGTTCGGGGATTAAACCCGCATCTCGGAGCCCCAGGTCTCCCCTGCCCAAGACTCCAACAACGCCCAATGCTAGTTCGCCTGCCAAAACAACAACGAAGCCCTCCCCAGCACCAAAGCCAGCGTCAAAAGCTCCTACTACCGGGCCTGGCAAAACATCATTACGGGCATCAACCTCAACCACTGCTACGGCATTGTCTACAGCTCCTAAAGCACAAACTGTGCCCAAGGCCCCTACACAACCTAAAGTAACTACACAAGTACAACCTAAAGCAACTATACAAGCACAACCTAAAGCTTCCACAACATCCGCAACGAAGCCAACAAAGACATCCCCCACAACCCGCTCTCGTACCAAATCTCCCACGAAGCCAATCAAACTTCCCTCCCATCTCGTCGCGCCAACGGCCTCTTCCACAGCAAAGCACGATGTTGCCCCCCCGGCAAAGAGCACAACCCTGGGCCGCAAACCCTCGACCATCACCCAGCCCGCCGCATCTTCGAAGTCCTCACGGCCATCACTTGGTCCTCCCCCTCAGCCAAAGAAGCAGCCAGAACGTTCGGAGTCGCGCGCAAGTGCCACTAGTGCCGCACCAGCAAGCTTCTTAGAGCGCATGATGCGTCCCACGGCGAGCAGCTCGCAGAAGACACATGATAAGGTAGAGGTCAAGAGTCCACCGCGCAGGACCGCGAGTACGAAAGCTTCTGGGAAGAACAGGCCGAGTGGTGTCGGTACAGTTGAGAAGGCGAAGGAGCAAGTGAGTAAGGCCGGTGCTAAGGTGAAGACTATTGCCAAGTCTACTGGGTTGAGTTCGGGACAGGAGGAAAAGAGCAGTGAAGAGCTGGCAGACATGAACGGCGCTATACAGGAGAAGGGGAATGGGGTTGAAGCCGCAGATGTCGCCGCTGGTGCAAATGTACAGGATACTGCACCGAGTACAGATAAAACCATCGATACTCCGGCTGCGGAACCAGCTGCGAAGGATGAGCATACCATCGCCGAGACCCCTGGAGTGGCTCCTGCGGCTGACAGCCCAGTCATGGACGCGAAACAGGTAGATGTAGAGCAACCAACGCCGCAGCATCATCAGCTCCAGCCCGAGGAAGAGCAGAACTTGACTCAGACACCGGAGTTCGAGGGTGGGGTCATCCGATAAAAGATCATGTGCGTCTGTAGAAATTCCCTTCGGTTCTCGGTTCCTGTCTTCACCCATTCCCCACTCCATTGCTTGTAGATTGCGTTTATTTTAGCTTAGCGTGTTGATGCATTTTAAGGGGTTGGGGGTTTGACAGCTTTGGGTGTTTGGATGGTTCGCTGTGGAGGAAGTGGGAGAGGCGAGGGGATGTTTTGGACTAAGATTGCAGACGACTATATTTGGTTCTGGTTTGATATCTGTAGAGAATTACTTTAGACAATATAGCGCTCTTGGATCTTCGGCATCCCCCATTTGACATCAACTCCATCTTTTGTTTTCTCAATGAAAAATCTCTGTGCTTGCAAGCTGAGAATGTACCCCTGAGCCGCTGTTTCTGCGTACACGAGGACCCCATTATCAATACCTTAAGGAAGGCATGATCCCAGATGAATGAGGAGGCAATCGCGGCTGCGGTGGTAATCGGACGGTTAGAGTAGTCGCGAGCCGAGCCGAGCCGAGCCGAAATCCCGTCCAATCTTCGTATTACAGTGCTGGATACGGTAATGGAATCGGATATGAGGTGTGATCTTGGATATTCATTAGTTTCCTTTCCCCTTTCCACACTCTCCACCGTCGACACCTCAATGACTTTCCTGAGACTTTTCTGGGAAAGGGATTGTACGGGCTTTGGGCCCGCTACGAAATAGTACAGTCTCAAAGCAAGACATGGGCCAGCGTACTGGACAGTGCCTGTAAGTGCCATGGACGAAGGATTGGGGAGGACACATTCGACAGAAGCAAAGGAAAAATGGTAGGATATTTATTCCTCTATAGTATTCTTCGTTACGGTGATATAAAGAGGGTGAGTAGGAAAAAAAAAAAAAGGAAATCTACCGTAATCCCCCTCACATACCCCAAGCGTACTGTACCAGCCTTTAGAAAACGCGATTAGTATAGATATCTAGTACACAAGGAGACTACTTTTCCTCTTGTTACCTATACTAATGATGACCCTTTGACCAAGAATACTCCAAGGTTCAAGCGACACCGTTGACCATGCTCTCTCCGCTGACCTTGCTCTCTTTGTTGACCTTACTCTCTCCTTTGACGGTTGCTATCCTCTCGGTAGTGTTGCTCTCACCGTTGACAGTTCCGTTAACCTTCCCCTTAGCATTGCCTTTCTCAGCTTCCCTCACGGCACCAACAACACCCTTCATAACCCTCCCGTCTCTGATGGTTTCATATATGATCGAGATCCAGCGTCCAATCGTCTTCCTCTTCTCTGCCTCTACACTGGCCTGCTCGCCCTCTCGGAGAGCGTAGGCGGGATGCTCCACAAGTCCTCGATGAAATGGTACACCTAGTTCTACGCGGACGAAGGTGTAGAGCGCGCGTGAGGCGCGTCCGAGGTATGTTGGCGTGATCGTGGTGTGGGTTTGGAAAAGGGAGGCGCGGGTGGTGGTGTACGCCTCGTTGAGCAGGGCCGCGAGATCCCGTTGGAAAGTGTGAACCTGAGAGAAACTGAACGGTGGCGGATCCCGCAACAACAACTCTGAATCAGCGAAGAGAGCCGTCTTCGCGGCCTCAGCGGTAAGAGACGCCCGATCGATAAGGTCGTGCGTTGTCGTCCCATCCCAGGCTCCAGTGAGAGCGTTCCATACACGGATAGTCGTCCTGGAGATATCTTCCTCTGAGCAGGTGGTTAGAAGTTTTAAGAATAATGGGGAAAGCTCGCGCCGAACACGTTTGAAAAACTCCTGTTGCAGCACACGGAGGTCGAGAGCCTGGCAAAGACAGAAGAGATACGCCGCACTCATGAGGCTGAGGACCTCGACGGCTTGCATAGTGTAACGTGCGGAGAGCAGCGCGAGCGAGTTCAGTGCCTGGTTGTGCATTTCTGCGCTTTGAACGTGAGAAGTTACCGGGTTGGCGAGAAACGCAAGCTCAGACATATATGCGGCCAGGTTTATCTCAACGCCCTTGCAAGTGAAGCTGAGACTGGGGTCGTCAGCGGCAAGGCTTGCGGGTAGGCCTTTATTCATCATCGGGTTGATGATCTCGGTGCCTTGAGCGAAGAGCATCTTACCAATCATTTGGATAACAAGACGGCTCTTTTCCATAGCGGAGCTAACAGATACGGCTTGGAAGTTACCACCATGGTGAATAAGGTCATTAGGGATGTCTATAAGAGGGTTATCCGTCGTAGAGTTCAGCTCGACGGTCAGTTGTTCCGTAGCCAGCATCAGGTCCTCTAGCTGCGGGCCGATCCATTGTGATGCGGTACGAAGAGCGTATCTATCTTGTGCAAGACCAATGGTGGGCTTGTCGTCATCTTCATCCTGGAAACCATGGGCAAGCTTTGATCCGGAGAGAAATCCATAGATGTTGGCAGCACTCTCAATCTGGCCTCTGTGGGGTCGTACGGCGGAAAGGAACTGATTGAAGGAGTGTGCCGATGCGCAAAGGGCTTCTACGCACATACTAGTTAAGGCCTGGGAGAGTAAGGCGAGCTGATTTGTTTCATGCAGAGCTATTGATGCAATCGATGCTGAAGTTGCAGTACCATTGATCAGACCCAGTCCTTCTTTCGCACTCAGAGATATTGGTTCGAGATTTGCCAGTTTCAATGCTTCTGGAGCGCTGATGATCTTGAAGCCGTGTTTCTTTCCTGAATGTACGAAAATATCCGGGTTACCTTCAAGAAGGTTGGCAATATAAGACAAAGGCGACAAATCTCCAGAGGCGGAAATGCTTCCCCTGAGAGGTGTGACCGGAGTAAGGTCATGCTTTAGCAAGGTCAATATCCCCTCAATAATTGGAAGGGAGACAGCTGAATGGCCTTTGATGATGCTGTTAACTCGCGTTAACATGGTACCACGAACCCAAGAGGGCTCCATGGAATGAGTTCCGATTCCAAATTCAAGTCCATCATGACCTTCTTGCACGGAGCGACCGATGTCTCTCGACGTTAGAATACCAACAGATTGATGTTGTGTCAAAGCCTGTTGCAGTGCTGGATGGTCACTAGTCCGTGAGTCCGCACTACCACCAAAGCCGGTATTTACGCCTAATATTGTCAGCTATATCCCATCATTAAGGGACGTATAACTGAAAGTGTTTGTCATCATCCCTTATCGGGGTTCTTGCATGCAGAGGGAACTACAAGCCGAGGTATATATAATCGCTTACCATAAATTTGGCGATGTTCATCCAAATGACGTCTCAAAGTAAGTATGCTATCGTTCACTCGTTGTACGATTGCCGGATCCGTGTCTAAGGTTGCTATAGATCCGTATCTTAATATCCCAGTTAGTCTTTGACTTATCGAATAAGGTGCAGTGTCCCGGGGCATCGTTGCACCAAAACGTGCGCGTTTTCCACAACGCCTTCTTGGAGTAGCAGCTCCGACGGTGTTGTATACACTTCAGGTGGTGTCACTTACTTGGCAACCGCCACCAGCTTCCAGATACTGAGTGATTCCCCATCCAGAGTGATAGCTTCGCCGGCGTCATGAACGTCCAATGCTTCCCAAGCCTGGCATGTCATCTGGGCATGTTCGTTGATAGACCGTATAGGATTCGATTTCTCATAGAACGAGGGTGATGGCTGTCGTGTTATTGGAGGAGTAGGGTCCGACGTAGCTCCCATCAACGGCGGTAGCCGTACCTCTTCTCCTGAAGTCATGATAAAGGAATGTAGCGATTGAGATTTATATATCCGACAGAATTGAGAAATGAGAAATTTTTATAATTGGAGGAGGATGCCGATAGTGGATTGGTGTCGGTAAAGAACTGCTTATGAAAGAATCTGCTGACCCTAAACTGAAGAATTTGAGAATGCAGATTGACATGAAACGGTGAATGACTGAGAGAACGCTGGAGGTTTATATGTACACTGAGTGTCACAATATCACCACCGCATAGAGGTTCTTGCGGAGTTAAAAACCATATACCGCCCACTCTAGAACAGTCTTATTTGCGCATCGTGCGTCACAACGTGAAACGAAGAGGGCCAGCTTATCGAATGTAAGCCATTGAAATGTTTGTGTCTTCGACTGCTAGCAGTTGCTAAAAGACTAATAAGGAAGACTTGAGGAGCAAGAACGGAAAGGGATTCCATCTGGTTATGGATTTGGAGGTACACGAAGTTTTGTAGGACTCGGACGGGACTATCCCATCTTGGCATTCCACCAGATACGCCAGAGGTCTCCCCTCCAAACTGTGCGACACATTATCGACCGAAGTATATGGTTCATGGAGACGTTGGCGTTGCTCTGTGACAGCTGTGTAGACGCTGTTGTAGAGAATACGGTGAGGCCGTTTCAGGTTTGTGGACGTGAGGCTTTGTAGGACCATATGGGCTGGAAAGAAGATGCGGAGGGGTAGTAGCAGCCCTACAAAACTTCTCCGTTAAAAAAGAAGTAGATCGATGGCTTGTGCGTGTACCCGGCCTTTGTAACTCATTGCCCTGATGAGATCGATCCTAGTCTGAGATCTCATATGCAACTACACCGATATGCACATGCAGTGTTACCTCCAAAGCTTACCTTGGACGTAGCTCTAGGATAACATGTCGTTAGATTACCTTTCTCTCTGTAATTTTAAAATGGCCCTCTACAATACTCTACTGACGCTGTGAGAGCACTACTAGAGATTATGATTTCTGAATCATACTTTTATATAACAAGATGTGAGCCGCTCAAAGCTTGAAACCTGCTGTCTGGTCTCGGAAAAAACCATTGGGATCATACTGATCGCGGACTTGTCTCGCGAAGCCGGCTGTTCTCAACCTCCCGAAATAGTCCTGCCTGAAGTACGCATCGTTCATGAAGAGCGGAAGGTAAGCTTCTGGCAACTTCCCTTGGGCCTGGAACGCTTCCACGCGCTGTTTCATCCCGTTATACACTCGCTGCACAGCATCATCAACCCTCGGAGTGTCTATATCGAGGAGATATGAATAGTTAAAATCAATCATGAAGAGGTCAACATCATCATCCAGATCAAGAAGATCGCCACCTTTAGCTTTCGCTATAGCCGCCATCTTCTTTGGAATCGGTTGGAAGGCCATTGCGCCAATTAAGCCTCCTACAGTGGCGATCGAATCGGTCGTGCTCATCCAATGATTAAAGATTGAATTCATAACTTCCTCCCCGTTGGATAAGCTGGGCACTGGCATGGTTTCCGTAAACATCTCATAGATTTGGCCTCTAAGCACGAACACTTGCGTCGTCTTGATGTAATCCCGATATTCGGTGGTCCTGGCCGTAACTGTAACAGGGCCGATGCTCGTGAACCTATCGAAGATTCCTGGTGGAGGAGTAGGTCCATCATAGAATACAAATAATACCCAAATGTCGACAATACCAGCCACAGTAGTTTCCGCAGTAGCAATGATCGCGGCCTTATCATCATCGTAATTCTCCGCGAAGTCCCGGACAGCTTTGAGGATCTTAGGCGTCTTATCGCCTGTGAATATCATCTCTCCCGCCCAAACCTGCAGCGATAAGTACGTGTTCAGTTCGATCTTCGGGCTCTCAAAAAACTTACCTTTCCTTGCGGATGTGCCTCGACTGTATAAGCTGTCACAATACCATAATTGTTCCCACCTCCCTTTAAGGCTTTGTAAAGATCGGGATGCGAGTTTGCTGATGCTGTGACAATAGAACCGTCTGCGAGGACGACCTCAAACTCGACGACATTGTTCATAGCCCAACCATATTGGCTGCTCAGAAATCCAAGACCACCTAAGCAACGTTAGTACAAAAAGCTTTCAGCTTCAATCAGGTTTCCTCGGACCTCCTAACATATAACCACCAACGCCAACATTTCCGATTCTGCCTCCGACCACAGTAACACCTGTACCATAGAGTGCATCAGAAACGTTCTCCCACCTATTGCCAGGTCCGATCTTCACAGTTTGAGTGGCGCTGTTATAGGTTACTTGGTTTAGCTTCTTGAGCGAGATGAGAGGGCCACCCGTGATGCTTGAAAAGCCGACGTTGGGACTATGGCCACCAGATTTGATTGCAAAACTCTCGTTGTACAGTGCAAGTGACTTAACAATGGCAGCAACCTCTCGTGCAGAGTCGGGGAATATGATGCATTTTGGTTTCTGGGCAGAGCATTGCCTGGACCAATACTGAGTTTGGTCAACTTTGTAAGAGAGAGCTAGAGGATAGAAGACATCTGAGCCTGGAATCTTCGCCAAAGTGGAACAAGTATCAGAGAAGACTGGAACAGTGAAGAATGAAGATAAAAGAAGGACGATGAGTTGGAATTGGCGGACCGCCATCTTCATAGCCACAAATGATTGATTGGAGCTGGCTGTCTACTCGAAAGATCAACATCTCAGTCGAGGTGAGGGCAACACGTCCTTTTGTAACTTTGGGTATGAGCAAAGACAAGCAAACCTGGAGATACCTTATGCGTTTTCCCTTACCTCAGGAATGCCGGGATATCGGCAGGATCCATTCCCGTAACCTAGTACAGTACGTTGACGTACGTGTATCCCTAGTCAAGGGCAAAAACCACGCGACTGTTCTTCGTATCAGCATGCCCAGGTGCTAGTTCTAGTAGGCTCTAAAAAGCGATTATGCACGCAGTATTGCCCGAGCGGGAGCAATAATCTTATGCGCTCCTTCATCATCTAGAGCCGGATCATGGGGACATAAAAAGTGAGTCTAGTGAGAGGGCGATGGTTGTTATAGGGAAGCAAGCATGGCGTTTTTCCAAGAATGCAAGCTAAAAGACCAGGTAGACAAGGGATCAGGGGACTAAGACCTTTAAAATTCATTCTGTTAAGGCAGGTTTACTATATATGGACAGTAGCGACAGGGAGTGTGATATATTCAAGCTAAACGAACACCGGCGAATATCCTCATTTCCCGGGTAATGATAGTCTTTTGCACGTTGTGCATGTACAATTGCGCATCCCGTAAGGATTGTGTCCAGGTACAAGCTTTTGGCTTAATAAGAAGCTGTGATGATGAGCATCATAGACAATCTTAAGAATATTGATTCCGTTTGATACTTTACAGTATCATGTGAAAGTTCAAAAATACATATTGTTGGATGGAGTGAGGTTGAGATAAGTGATAAACGTTTCGGGCTCAGGGGTCGGGTCGACTTGCCTATGAGTGCATTTGGACTTGCTCACCTCCATTAGTATCACCTTAGCCACCCCCCCCCCCTTAGGCCCCCTTAGCACCCCCAAGGCCCCTTGGTCTCTTCATAATGTTGGTTCGGTAGCCTCGGCTGCCAACTTACCGGAGTGGGATGACGGGATCCCCTGAATTCTGATCAAAATTCGCTCGCGGCGCATCCCGCAAACCCACGCTATTCTTGAGTTTTACGAATTTCGATAAAACTAATAATTCAGCCAATGTTTGTAGGCCAAACTAACAAACAAGAGATTATATCCATTTAAAGCGCTCCTCTTCTTGTGAGTTGTAACTCTCGTCTGAACTCATCAGTGAACTGCCGATCCAGTTGGAGATGTTCGATTCGTGAACTGCAACACTGAAGTATATAACCACAGGGCCATGACTCAGGCCCTCTTTTTCCAGACGAGGAACCTCCAAGGGCAAGACGACGAGCTTCACGTCATCCGAGATATGCACTTCAGTTCTCAACCTTCTCCCCTCCTTTCGTCTTCTACATCTTTAGGTCGCTGTACGCATAACCCCGTATGTTTAAAATCATTTCGTACTGTACAAGATCTCGCCACTCCATGTTTCTCAGTTAGAGGCCGTCAAGATCATAATGGTATATCAAGTTAGGGAATATTCTGTTGAGAACAAAAGTATCAGAAAAGCCACAGTTTTCGCCTTGTTTCTCATAGAATAGCATTTTCAAATCAGCACTGATTCCTTGTCTGTACTGTACAGTACGACACTATCAACTCTATACTATAACCTGACCCAGTCAATATATAGTCAAGACCTCGACACCATCCAGACTTATACACACTACTATATCCAGGATATAAGTTACACTTGGTTAGACCCAGATGGCGCTTAAAGCAGGCTGCTGCCGTGTTCTAGGAAAATTTGGTATTTGCATTTCCGGCACCGAGAATCCTTAAACCACGGCAGTAACACCTTCTGTCGCTCTCGCAAAGACGATTGCTCGCAGTCTACGTAATAGACACGGAGCTCTTCCCCTTTCTTAATCTCCCTTGACGCAACGATGTTTACTGTCGCAGTACGTTCGCCATCCCAGGAAACGTTGGGAGAGCACCTGGGGTTAAACATGGTGAACAGTGGATTGATGGCCACTAGCTCATTTCTATCTCGATCCGTGCCTCTCCATTTGTTGTTCCAGATTCTCGCCATGATCGTGTTGAGCACCCAGGTATCATATCGCACGTCCGCGAACACATCGATACCCAGACTCCTTAAGACCCTCATTGAGATCTCTACGTCGAAAATCATGTTGAACCACCTATCGGTCGAATCAAGGTACCCCGGCGTAAGTCGCGAGATAAGATGGTGGTCTAGAGGATGTGGAACGCCATCTACAATGCTCGTTGCAAGGAGCAGTCCGAGTAACAAGACCCTCGAAGCCTCTTATTTTGTTTGACAGAGTTCTATTAACCAAAATAAGGATAACGGGATCCTCTCGTCATCAAAGGTGTGCATGCTACGAAGGGTCGGGATGAGTTGTGTTACTGCGAGATGTGTATCGTCCAGGACAACTAGTTGCCCCTTCTTGATATCTTCTCTGGCGAAAACAACAAGTACACGGTCCCTATTCTGCTCACCTTCCTCACCAACGATATCGCGAAGCTGGCACGCCTGGAACCCGAGTCGGCGAGTCGCCTCATTGCGAGCAAATTCTTGATTGATCGACTGGACCAACTCATCACTCCTCGCTAAATATTTCGAGTCGACCCACGGGTAGTCCAGATATGGTCCTACTTTCGTATTACCCTCCTTACCTGACTTTATACCGTCTTGGGCCTCAAGGATAAACCTCCTGATGTCTTCGGCCAACTCGTTGCTGTTCCAGTCCATTACCATGAAGCACACAGACTCAGCGTCGTGGAACTGATCCATTCGTAGCAGAGCATTGATTAGAATTATACTTGCTTGCCCACGATACGGCGTGAGTTTAGCCCAAGTTAGCCAGAATCGATTGTATCTCCTATCGTCGTCTTCCGTTCGCATCATAAAACCCATTTCATATCCCATCCACCAAGAAGGACGATCGTTAGTGTTGATATGGGTTTCACATAGAATTATTGTTTTGAAGACATCCTCCGCTGCTAAGGGGAGGAACTTTGCTGAGAATGTGTTCAATTGGAGGTCTGCGCGCTCAACCCAGCCTCGTGGATGGTATGGGGTTCGTTGAATCGCTTTCTCTAAACGAAGGAAGGTGAGTTGCACTGGTTCGGTATCCATGTTGTGGAAATTCAAGTAATATTTGTGTGGATTTTGAGAGAATTATCAAGAAAGAAATTAGACACCGAATATTTATACTAATCGACGACGAAGCCAATTTGTCTACTATTACAACGTCTCCCGCGATTCATTCGCCTTGAAGCTACAGCTCCCGTAGGTATTGCACATTTTCTATTCACTACCTCCTATCACCTTTGTCAATCCTTGGCATCTGTAATCTTACTCGACATTCACTGTAGTAGCGGGATGCTGATCACATAAGAGCACGAGATCTATACAGTATACACGGTAAGTTATTGTACAGCTCATATGTTCTTCGTACATTTCGCCTTCCCGTACAGTACAGTTAGAGGTAGCTTGAAGGGGAGTGATGGGTTGGGAGAATTACGAGGTCAAGGAAATCGCTTCCTTATACGGCATTGTTTCAATAGGTATGTATTCCAGGAAGTACCATCGTTTTCAAGTCGCGTGCGTTTCCAGATTGGATGTTCATGTCTTGATATCGCCCCCAGAGCGTTGTGTAACACAATGAACTCAATTAGCATGAAGCGCATAACGTCGCATAGCTCTTCTATATTGAACTTGTCTCACCTTCATGCAAAATATCTCAACCATTAATTCCTTTATTTATAAAGTCGCTTATCAAGATCTCAACCGCTAGACCTGCGGATAGTCGCTAACTCGCGCGTGCTATCAAATCTCCGACGACCAAGTCGCACAAACATATTTATATAGAGACTTGATTAGTTAGTAGTCGAAAGTCTATTGAATTTAGCTCATTGGTCATCATGCCCATTTGGTTTCTGTCCAGTCGCAGGTTTGAAGTTCGTTCGCATGTGCTGTAACCTTTCTCCACACAGTTGATGCACTGTGAGGTCCCATTGCTGTCCAGGCTGATAACATCGTCTTTGTAAAGTGTTCTATATTTCTTTTAGGCGTTTATTGAAGTCATCGTCTTGGTGTACGAGCTCCCAACATGGTTATAAACTTTCCGTTCAGTCATTCATATCTTCAACTCTACACCACAGTACTCATCCATTATTGTGACTCTCCAAAAACGTCAAAGTCATGTACTATTACAATGACGCACACGCTCAACGTACTCAGAAGGAGGATGTGCCATGTGTCGCTTTCCCTTTCTCCTTCCAAACACAGACATACGCACCTTCGCTGGTGCAAACAAAATACTCGACGAGGCGACCAATCATTTCCCCGAAGCAAGACAACATACTGATATCGAGAAAACACATCGAAATAGGCGCCATAATATCTAGGATGGATGATCCGCTTGAACAAGCTCCAGCGGCCCTTCAGCTGCAGAACTCCTCCACCCAACCGTCTTCCACGATTCCCGATAGCGAGATCCGCAACACCACCACCAAAGAAAACCTACAAGGAGCAGCCAAAGGAAACATTCGACAACCCATGGAAGACGACGCAGACAAAACAACACTCTTTTCACTGCGAGCCCGTCCAACCCTCGTCACCATCCCTCCCGAAATCCACCACGAGATCCTCAACTACCTGCCCTCTCCCTCCCTCCACATCCTCTCGACCCTCCACCCCCGCCTCCAAGCCCTCCACCACGCCCACATCCGCCACTTCCTCTCCCTCCCTTCACCCCTCCCCCACACGATCGCCCTAACCCTCGGCATCGAAACCGGCGTCCTCGCCTACCGCGACTGGGACACCCAGCGGCGCTCCCCCTTCTACTTCAAATTCTCCTTCGGCCACGACCTCGAATGGTTCTTCCCGGTGCTTCCCTCCTTCCACGTCACCGGCGCCCTCACGGAGAAGCTCCGGGCCCACGACCTCGACGCCGTCCGTCGCGTCTTCGCTGAGTGCGATAGGGCGCTGCATGTCGTCGTGGCGAAGATGATGGCGGGGAAGCCGGACTGGACCTTTGCGAGCTTCGGGGATGAGACAAACGAAGACATCCGCGCTCAGGAAGCCGAGGCGCGCTTCTCGACCGACCAATTTGGACCTGGTGTGCCCACGCCGCCGGACTGGCGGGATGAGGAGGTCACCGGCGCGGACTGGGTCGAGACGCTGCGGTTGCTGAGGAAGTGGTGTCGGTGGGAGTGCTTCGGACGGGTGTTTGAGGGCAAGACGGATAAGTGCGTAGGGGAGGGGGTGCATGAGAGGGAGACGTGGCTCGTCAGGAGGGAATTGTGGCGGTGGTTTTGGGGGGATGCGGTTAGGGAGGGGCGGTTGGCTGGCGGGCCAAGGGGAGTGAGATCAGTTGAGGAGGGTCAGGGCCGCACAGGAATGGTGGGGATGAGATACGGAGAGGGGGTTTTTTGGCTGTGAAATTGTTGGACTAAGGTGATAAGACTATCTTAGAACTGCAGGACGGATTAAAGCTGGAAGTTTTATGTATAAGGTACTTGGTGCATAGACGAATAAAGGTTGGACAATGTATAGAAGTGACTAATTGGAATGTTCTATTGCTAAGCTAGCATGTACCAAAATGCGAATACAATAAATGTACACTATTGAGGTTTCTTACCCTCTCTAGTCCTTGTCCACCCCTTTTGTATACTTACATAGGAACGTTATTAATCTACAAGTAAACTTTGAAGTCTAGCTTCCGTTGCAATGACCTATAGGAAGTTAGTTTCACATAAGAGAATAACATATTCTTCCCCAATGGCGACCCTAGCCAACTGTACGCTTATAAACTGTCACTCTGTATAGCAAGCGTCCAGTAACCTAGGAAAGCTAATGGGTGACCAACAAGTAAAGTAGAAAGAGGTACTTACATCAAGCGCCTGCTTAACTTCTAACACCTTCCTGCACTCTGCAACCCAGTCTCTACTTAAAGTCCTTGCCCAGCCGGTGAGCGAATTCATCTCCCTTGCCGCGTCATCTAAATTACCCTCTTCTAATAACACCTCTGTTCGTGTTAGCACGCTCTCGACATCGTCTCCAACGGGTAGTCCCTTTTTCTTGAACATGACTTTGCTAAGCAACAGGCTGGCCGCATGTGATGCCACTCCCGCATCCTCGGGAAGCAGAGAAGCCTTGCGGACTTCGGTAGCAACCCGACGGAAGCGGTCGATCAGTTGTGCCGTGGTTGGAATGCCACGTTGATATGCTGAGGGATGGATCGATGCGATAGCAGCGTTGATGACAGGATCGTCAGATGCGATTTCCTTGAGCGCGACTAGCTCCTTGATGAAAGGGGTCGGGCGATCTGCGTGTTCAAGTGCGCTTTTCACACCCTCGACCGCAACATGGATGTATTGGGTTTTGAGGTTCGCGTCAACAATCCGGTTCCATTCTCCCGTTAGTCTCTCCAGCTCTTCTACTTCTGATTGAAGCTCAGACAGCTTAGAGAGACGACCAGATCGCTCAGTCTCTACGCGATCGCGGATCGAATCGGTAAAGTTGCGTTGAAGTTGGATAGACTGCTCGAGGAGCTGGTTTTTTAGCTTTTGTTCATATATCTTGTTGGCCGCTTCTATCTCTGCCGCAACTTTTTCTTGGTAAGATTTCGCGAGCTTCTCACGTTCAGACTCATATTCCTCCCTCCAGTGATTCTCCTGATCTTTCATCTCAACTTCTAGACGGCGGACGAGTTCCTTAGCTGCATTGTCAAATTCCATGTGGCTATTGTGAATCTTGTCTTCTGCTTCTTTCTGTGCCGCCGACTTGAGCGCTGAGACATCGGTTAGAATCTTGGATAAGCTCTCCTTAGCTTGAGATATAGTCAAAGAATATTTTCCAGACGCATTGTCCGCGTTGATGACCGTGATGATGTTATTTAGGACCTTGACGATATCTTGAACAACTGGTTCTTCTGCTTGGGGAATTTCTAGGTTGTCGATCAAAGGCGCAGGGGGTGGAGCGGGTTTCGCTTCCTCAACCTTCTTCTCTTCAACTTTTGGGGTCTCAGTCTGTGGTAGAGAAGATTTCGGTAACAATTCATGTGATGACGATTTCTCCTCCGGTTTTGCACTTTCTTTTGCCTGTTCCACGGCCGTAATCTTCTTTGATGGTTCCGCTATTTTTGGATCCCCAGCAGCAGTATCTGCTTTTTGCTTACCCTCCTCTACAGCGCTGAGATGTGGTGCGGCTGCGCCAAGGTCGGTCTTTCTATCACTGGTAGCGACTCTCGGAGCTAGCCCACTATGACTAGGAATAGTAACCTTGTTCTCTCCTTTAACTTGTTCGTGGTGTTTTGTTGTGACCGGTTTGCTAGGAAAACGTTTACGGAACTCCCTGTCTTCGAAATAAGCGACAGCGTCCTCTCCATAGGGTATGTATTCCGTGAAGAAGTCGTGGAAGTTATCCGAGATAAGTGAATAGTAGACGCCACCTGCATAGCCCAGGCCTGAGAGTATCAATAACGTGAGTAAAAAGGTACGGAATCTGCGCGATTTCTTCTTTGGAATTGGTGATGGAGGTGTAGGCTCGTTACCCGCAGGAGGAGCTACAGTAGCTGTGCCTGTTCCAGTTGGGGGTACTGGAGTCGGTGATGAGGTTTTAGGCGGTACTGAACTCGATGTGGTTGACTTAGATGCGGTTTGACCGGACGCAATTGAACCAGTTGTTTCAGGGCTGGGAGGAGACTTAGGAATGTTTTCCAGCGGTACGTTTGACGGGGAAACGGGAGAGGTCTGTAAAATCGGCGGTGGTGGGATATCATTGGGAGCTTTAGAGCTCCCAGTCCCCGGTATTAGAGTCTCATCTGCCCTCTTACCATCTGCAAGATACCTCTGTTTTCGCATTGACTGTTAGGACATTGATACGCGGCAGGGGTTGCGGGATAGATTTCGTACCTGGCCAAGGAACGAGAACGAAACTCGCTGCACAGGATGCCATTGAGATGTAGTCCTGGCTTTGAGAGCTCCTGTGGCGATACCTCTACTCCGTAAAAGAGGCGCGCGCAGCATTATGTGCTGCTGGAGTGAGTATAGAGCTTCAGCAAGATTGGAGATGTTTTGGTCGTTGCGGAGGAAGCAGAGCAATGAGCGAAGCCCTGATGTTGGGAACCGCGTTACCAAGCATCACAAAAGATGATCGGGAACACCACAGTCTAAAAAGAATCTCATGCTAGAAGCTGTTCTATTCCCGCCATGGTTTTTAAATGTTTAAATATTATATTATCATTTATTCTATTTGCGCCTACGAAAGTGGTATCTCCAGAGGATTATGCTAGTAGCCATGACTGAAGTAAGAGTACAAAGAGGAATAACAGACGACAATCTATTCAATTCTCTTCTTACCTTCCTCGAGGTAGCCTAACCTCGCATCACTTCTACCTCTTTCGTGTCGGCCGGCGCCGACAAGAGGCCCAATCACGGCATTGCTACGTACAGAATCAAGTGCATCTTGATAGCCCTCATTCGCATAAGGTGGTGTATTGAGTTTTGGCCAGTTAACCTGCTTCTCGTTAGATAGAACGATGGTAACATACAACGGTGTACTTACATAGAGAGTTCCATGTGTTAAAACAAAACGAATACAAACACCAGCTACCGCAAGGAAAACTAGCATTAGAACTCTAAGGGGCCAGACTGTTGCATCAGCTGGCCGTTGAGTGAGAGCTCCAATGAGTACGAAGAAGAGGCTTCCCGCAATGATGTACGGTATTGACTGGACGAATACCGGTCTACGATCAACGAACATGAAGTTGCTCCCGATATTGGATGTAGAAGGGAGATATGTACCAAGGAGAAGATCGAATGCATCTTGTCGAGGTCCGTCGGTAAAATTGTTGCGAACGTAACGGGTGCATGAATTGTTCAGGTCTTGGAGCATGCCAGCTCTGGTACGGTTTCCAGTACGAGTGAAGTCGGTTTTTAGAGCACCAGTACCCGAATAAGACTTAGATACAACATCTGCATTGTCTGCCCACACATTTCGAAAGAGGGTCTCGAATGCGGCATCATCCTGAGCGAGCTCCCCTTCCCGCAGAATACCGACATCTATCAACATCCTACTTAGAACGAATCTTCCAAGCATGCTCTGCACGACATTGGTGCGATCCAGACAATCCATGCAATTAGTTCTAACAACTGCTCTTTGAAGGTTGCGGATTTCCGTTTTCCCAGGTGTTCCTGGCGTGTCAACACCACGGAAGTATCCGTGTTCCAAAATAGGTTTCTCCAGTTGCTCTAAAAGGAGTTGTGCACGATGCCATCTCAAGCCCTTCGTCTCATGGTGGAAGTCGAAGTATATATAATGTAACCTATCATATCTCTGCTTTTCCTTTAATGATTCTATCACCTTAAATTTCTCACTTGTGACCTGATCTCCCTCTCTTTCTTGTTCGGGCGAGGAAACTAAAATCTTGACCATCTGTTCATAGGCTTCCTTCACTCTTATCTCACGCCCTTTCTGATTGACAAGGTTCACCAACCAGTTGTCCCCATACAGCCTGATTTGTTCGTCAAAATGAAGCTTTGCGGCATGTACGGCGCTTTCTACTCCTCGAACCTGGAGTTTCGGGGTATACTTCAAAGTATTGATTTCAGCCCAATAGACAGGAACACTTCCTCTGGTCTGTACATATGACAGAACCTGAGAGTCTGGACCCGCAGCTTTGGATTTCTCATCTTGAAAACCTCCATCACCAGCAAAGCCCACAAGACCAGTTGAGGAGTTATCATTAAGGATGATGGCCTGCTCGGTCTCATTGTAATTGGCTACGTGGCCTTGCTCGTCTACCCCACGGGTAAAGTAACGGGTTCCGGCACGATGTCTGGATCTTCTGGTTATGAGAATAAATGTCAACGGCGCACCCTTCACGGAGGTATTTGTAATACGCAACATTCCAAACATGACGGGGAGTATATAGGGATCAACTTCAGATTGTGTCCCTAAGGATTGTCGTCCAAAGCCGGTCCCACCACCGCTCCTAAAGTCTATGAGGTCTGTTTGGATGAACCTATTCCAAAAGAATCTATCGTCCGCTCGTTTCCACAAAGGGAGACTTGTATCACTCTGGATTTGCCGTTGGAAGCTATTCGTAATATCAAAAGAGTAAGAAAAGTACATTGGGCCGGTCTTGAGCAGTGTCTTGATCAATGACAGATATACATCTTCGTCAGGATCGTGAAGTGGGCGCTCTCGGAGAGGGAGCAATTCTGTGGAGATAACCTTGTATATCAT
The DNA here is from genome assembly GCA_010093705.1 of Patellaria atrata CBS 101060. NCBI lineage: Eukaryota > Fungi > Ascomycota > Dothideomycetes > Patellariales > Patellariaceae > Patellaria > Patellaria atrata. Next base: position 1,329,251 of record MU006093.1, read on the forward strand.
ATGGCCTTTCAATCGTCCCATGGGTTGTCCCTTGGTGATGACAATGATATATTTGTCTATCGAGTGTACATGAGCGTAACGTGGGGCAAGTTTGTGGAATATTGTATCTACCTAATCGCAACTTGATTATACCCAATATGCCCGCGACGCTCGAGACGCGCTTAGCTCCCAGCATCTTGTCATAATTCAATCGCAGATCGCCCGAGGGCCTGTCTACCACCAAAGTAGGCGCCGAGGGCGAAGAGGGCGACGAGAAGGCATAGTAAGAGGGCGAGGCATGGACATTGATGTCTCTAAATGGAAGAACGGCGGCCATTGTAGCGCGTCCGACGGGACGTATCGAGAGATACTTCGGTGTTGCAAGTAATTATACGTAGCCAAATGAATGTTGTGCCGGATAAGTCTCAAGAACGGGGTGTTCAGAGTGAAAATCGTGCCAATAGGTTTAAGACACAAAGTTGCACTTTTTAGAATTTGGAGTTGTCTGTTTGGCCGGGGGGCAAGGGCTGTGACGACGACGGGAGGTTTGAAGGTGGCTGAAATCATCACTCACGCGCGGACCCCAAGTTCAACTTCTTTGACCTCAACTACAACAACCTTGAACCCTCACATCCCCAGTAATCAACTTCTGTTAGATAGACCTAACATCTACACCAAAGAAGCATACTCAACTCCGCAACACCCACAGCGATTGTTTGACTCTTCATCTCTCGAGTCCGCGATACCGACTTACACATCTCCCGACTTTCCGATATGGCTTCTAGAGTGCAGCAAGGCGGGCGACCTGGCGGGTCACGGTTCTCTCAGTTCAAGTTAGTTTTACTAGGTATATCAGCTCTATCCTCTCATTCAGAGTTACATACTAACGTCACTCCAGGAGAGTCCGCGGTTGGGAAGGTTCGTTAGTCTACTCCAAGGCAACAAAGCTAGCAGTACTGATACAGCTTCTAGAGTTCCCTTGTTCTACGATTTGTTAAGGTAAGCATGTCTAAAGTGGTTCAACCTTCAGCAGTACCCGTGATTATTGACACGGGTTTGCGCAGGATCAATTCGACGACTACCGGGAATCTACGATTGGAGCCGCATTCCTGACGCAAACCATCGCCTTAGACGAGACAACGACGGTAAAATTCGAAATATGGGACACAGCTGGTCAAGAGCGATATAAATCCCTCGCTCCCATGTACTACAGGAATGCGAATTGCGCAGTCGTTGTATATGATATTAGCCAAGCGGTATGTGCCGCTGGAAGTAGTGAGCGTCGTCAAGTTGGCTAACGGGTGGTACAGTCTTCATTGGACAAAGCCAAAGCTTGGGTAAAAGAGCTTCAGCGTCAAGCAAATGAGAATATTATCATCGCTCTGGCGGGAAACAAGCTAGATCTCGTCACCGAGAACCCCGACAAGCGCGCGATCCCTACCGCGGACGCTGAACAATACGCAAAGGAAGCCGGTCTCCTCTTCTTCGAGACATCTGCTAAGACATCCGAGAATGTCAAAGAACTTTTCACTGCTATAGCGAAGAAATTGCCACTGGACCAAGGAGGACCACGGAATATCAGGTCTGGACCTAGGCAAGGGGTTGATCTTCGACCAGAAGCGTCAAGCACAGTCGGCGCTTCTGGATGCAACTGCTAGACTATCGTCTTTCATTTCCTGTCCTTTCTTGGTGGCCCAAAGCCGGAGTTCGATCCTGCTCTAAGTGTAATTTTACCTACGCTAAGGGCACATCTAAATGGAACCTGTTGTTGGCGTCAGATCAAGGCTGGGTTTATAGTTTCCATTCGTCCTTCTTCCGTTTATCATTTTCCTCGGTGTTTTTGGCCCGTGGATATGTCTTATAAGATTTTGAATATACTAATGATTACCCAGACCGCGATTACTTTGTGCTAGAATGCTCAATTGTTTAATATCTCTAACATGCATTTTTCATACAGTTGGAGATTATATAATGTACACTTTGCTGTCACATCACTATGGTATATCAACTATATGCCTCATTGAATGCTCCGCTGTTTGCCAACTACTGCGCCATACCTCAGTTTCCCATGCTCCTATGTTCATTATGCCAAACTCGCTACTCGTACATGAAAGTATATGTACAGTGGACATGATCCAAACTCTGGTTTTGCCGACTCACGGTTCGGATGAAATGTATAAAAACCTGTGCGTAGGTGCAGTCCTATGCAGCCGCATCATCCTGCAGTTCTAAAACTGTAGGAACAAGTAGTAATGACGTTCAGATAGAAGAGACTGAATGCTCCCACTGTTCGAGATCCTCGAATTACTTTTTCTTCTCTGCAGCTTCTTTAACCGCGTCTAACACACCCACCGTCTTTTCCTCAAATTTCTCCGCCAACTGCTTTTCTCGCTTCTCCTTCGCCGCCCTCCTTAAGGACTTGATCTCTTGGTTCTCCCGATCTCTTGCCTCCAACTCCGCAATCCACTTTGCATGCTTCTCCCTATCCGCCTTCTCTTTCACCACCGCCTCGAACTCCTTCCGCTTCACTCTATCGCTTTGCCAGTAAAAGCTCCCTGCGACAATCGCTACCAGCGTGAAGCCTTGTGCGTATATTCTTCGTCGGAACATGCGGTTTGTCTGGTGATGGTCGCCTTTGCGCATCGCCTTTGAGGCGCCGATGAGAGCCCATATTGTTAGGGCGCAGCCGAACGGGATGAGGGGCTCTTCCCGGAGACGCCGAATGAGCTTTTGGGGGCGAGATTCTTCATAAAAATCACTATTTCACGGTTAATACGGGGTCAAGTGGAAGGGGGATGGGAGGCGAACTGGTTGTCGTCGAAGGACGAGGGTAGGGGAACTTCGGACATGATGATAGCACCAGATTGAGGTACTTTCGAATCGAACGAGCAGGAGGTTCAGTGAACAGATCGAGGAGAATGCGGTTAAATTATAGAATAGAGCTTTATTAAGTGGTTTCAACGAGGGGGGATGTTAAACATCCCTCGTCTTCTTCCAGTTCTGACAAACTCATGAACTCATAGAAGCACAGACATCTTGGCAGTGCGGCCAATCTTTCTGCCGGCACTTTGCATTTTGCATGCAGATATTGTGAACTTTTTGCGCCGCATTACAGAAAGGCCCTTCCGTTCAAAGGAATAGCTTGACACTGCAGATATTATGACAAAGATAAAGAAGAAGGGTATACGGCGCAGAATCACGATGAGTTCTTTTACAGCTAACATTTCCATAGGAACCTCAGGCCAGGCCAAAAACTTCATAACCAGAACGCAAGCTGTGCGCAAGCTCCAGATCTCGCTGCCAGACTTTAGAAGGTTGTGTATTTTTAAAGGTAGATTGCTGCTTGTCCTAAGGACTAATTTGTAATTCTAATCCTCTTTCAAGGCATATATCCCCGAGAACCTCGAAATAAGAAGAAGGCATCCAAGGGTTCTACGGCGTCTGTCACATTCTACTATACGAAGGACATACAATATCTTCTCCATGATCCGCTCCTTAATAAAATCAGGGACCATAAAGCCCTATCAAAAAAGATTAGCAGAGCGTTGGGAAGGGGTGAGGTAAAAGATGCTGCCCGGTTAGAACGAACACACACTCCGAAGATTACGCTCGATCACATCATAAAAGAAAGATACCCCACATTTGTCGATGCTCTACGAGATCTTGACGATTGTCTGTCGATGTTATTTCTCTTTGCTAATCTACCCTCTACAACCGCGGTTCCTCCCAAAACTATCGCGTTGTGTCAACGGTTATGTACCGAGTTCGAGCACTATCTTATCGCCTCACACTCACTCCGAAAATCTTTTTTGTCAATAAAAGGGATATATTATCAAGCAACAGTTCAGGGGCAAGACATACTTTGGTTGGTACCATACAAGTTTGTCCAAAGAGTTACGGGTGATATTGATTTCCGGATAATGGGGACGTTTGTAGAGTTCTATACAACGTTGATCGGATTCGTCAACTTTAGGTTGTACACATCTATAGGGTTGGTTTATCCTCCTAAGTTCGACCAGAAAAGTGATGACCGAGGGGGTGAACTTGGAGCTTTCACTTTAGAGGGAAAAGCTATCGGTGTAGACCACCTGGCTCTTCCATCTGTGCCCTACACGAATGGGCATGCTCCAAACGGGACGGTATCTGAGGCTGCCCAAGCACAAGCAGATAAGATAGCGGCACTCCAAATTGATAATGAAGAGCAAGAAGAGCGAACTGTGCAATCGGAACAGGAGGCGGACACCGTAGACGAAAAGACAGACACCTTTGATCCAATTAGTCAAGATGCAGATATTCTACCCCAACCGCAAATATCGAGCTCTGAAGCCTCTACACTTTTCTCGAATTTCACTTTCTACCTCTCCCGCGAAACTCCACGCCACGCCCTCGAATTCATCCTCAAAGCTTTCGGTTGCAAACGTGTCGGTTGGGATGCGGTACTCGGCGATGGAGCATTCACATCGGACGAGTCAGATCCCACGATCACTCACCAGGTAGTCGACCGACCGAACCTACCGCTTCCTCCCATCCCCGCACCCGAAAACGGTGGCTCTGGCTTCAGCAAGTCGTTGAGACCAGGCACACGCGTCCCCGGAAGGACATATGTGCAACCGCAGTGGATCTGGGACTGCGTCAACCAGGGACGGTTATTGAGGCCCGATCTCTACGCACCAGGGGCGACATTGCCTCCTCACTTGAGCCCATGGGTTAAGCCTAAGAAGGGCGAGTACGACCCTACTGCGCCACTTGCCGAGCAGGAACAAGAGGGAGAGGCTGAGGCTGCGGAGTTGGATGATGAGGCGGAGCTAGAAGATGAGGAAGATGCGGAAGAGAGTGAAGACGATGTTGATGGTCAACCGAATAGCATAACCGAAGAGGAGAAGGGTATGATAGTTGCTCTCGCCGAAGAGGACGATGATGATGAGGATGAAGCGCTTGGCGAGGAATGGAGTGGCGTCTCAGACTCTGAAGTAGAAACCGATGATGAGATGGACACCGCTAACGTTGCGAATCTCCAACACCAGCGCGAGTTGGAGGCAGAAGCAGCAGGATTGCCATTCTCAAATGTAGATAGTGCTGGTAGTACGCCTGGCAAAGCCCTCAAGGCAAAGAAGCAGATGGCGAAGAAGAAGAAGGGTGAGGAAGAGGAGCTGGAGAGGCAAAAGATGATGATGAGTCGCCGGAAAAGGAAGTTGCTGGAGAAAATAGTGTATTCGAATAACAAGAAGGAAGATGACGCCGCCAAGTTGAGGGCGAAGAGGAGAAAGATGGAAAACGCATCTTAGGGAAAAGGGCATGGGGTTTTGGTGTATTTCATAGGGTGCATATCCACCGACAATCATGAATTGCGTAACATGCTAGTTCAGCTTAAACGTCTATCACAAGTCTACTCGTCTTCATACCTTTGACATGATATCTCTTCTCCTGTCACAATTTCTATTCCTTGACCTCTATTTATTTGTTGAATCTCTTTGGTACCCTGTGTATGTAAGCTTCAAGAGAGGTCCATAATTTATTCAGGAAACTGAAACAGTACGCTTACGAACTCCCAACTTTCTCATATTAGGGATCAGTTTACTGTACAACAGCAAACCATTGTTGCAACACCACACTATCATTATTCTGGATGCATACAGTAGTAGAGCTACTACTGTAAGAAAAGAAAAAACATGAAACATGATTCCCAGGTTTTAATTATACGATCCCCCGGCCTTATATTTACACATTATTGGACGGGAGGGCTTAAGACGATCTTCTAGAAAATTAATTTAATATGGGAAAAGAAGCCGTACTCCTCTTGACACCTCGACTTTTGCACCTTTTTGACACAAAGCTTTGATAGACCATCTCAATGACTCTCCTCCGTATGGGACAGATATACCAAATGATAATTAGCAAGCAAGTTATGCGTTGCAGGACAAGTATACCCTTTCACGGGCGCATATGCCACCTAGTATATAAGTCGAAACAACGGTAAGTACAAATATTTCCAGCATTTCTTCTACTCCTCGATTGCTCCATTCGATAGTAGAGTTTCCCTCTTCTCCTACACGTACGTCCATCCTCTACATCCTCGATACGCGTGCTCACGACACGCGTTCCCTCCACCAAAACCCCCCTCATCAACTACCTCCACTCACCTCTCCTCCGCAATGTACGCCCTATACACCCTCCTATCCCTCCTCCCCCTCTCCGCCTACGCCATCGACGGCCGCCCCAACGGTCCCCCGGCCAAACCCGCCCCCACCGTCCCCGAAACCTTCCACTGGACAAACCCATGGGGCGAAGACGTCTCTCCACCCATCGACCTCGAGCCAGCCTGCGACGTCATCGCAACCTACAAGCTAAACCAGCACCTCCTCTACGACGTGCCGATCATGCCACCGCTAGGTTTCCAGCCCTACGCCAAACACATGAAGGCCTTCTTCGGCTCGGCGGAGTACCCGGGCGGCTGGGAGGGCCTCGACCCGCACGGCAGCGACCGCGTCCTGCTCGCCATGAACTGGACCGACGTCCCGAACGCCGTCAAGGAGTGGGTCCTCGAGAACGAGGCCGTGTATGATAGCTTTTGGGACCGGCTCGGGGAGAAAGTCGAGGGCGGTAGGAAGGGCAGGGGGTTGTATAGTGTGTATAAGAGGGCGACGGGGTTCGAGGAGGAACCGGATATCTTACCCGCTCATGGTGTTTGGGAGCATGATTTGTTTATGGTGTTTAGCCCCGGCGCGATCTATGAGATTGCGCCGCTTTGGGTCGCGAATGAG